>ML682024.1:11998871-12210060 GCA_007922195.1 Podocnemis expansa
AAAGAAAGAAAGAAAGAAAGAAAGAAAGAAAGAAAGAAAGAAAGAAAGAAATGTTGCTATTTCTTTTAGATTAGATTGTGTAAATGCAGGATTAAATTGTGACTATGGATTTTTTTTCCCATTACAACAGGGGATATGACTTCACCTTCCTCCATGTGCTGTTTTCCAGTGTTTGAATCTTAACAACTGCTGTGCCCTGCCCCTGTGCTGGCAGTTGCCCTGTGGCACCTGGTCCAGAGCCAGAGGAGTGTGGGCTATGTAGGGAGGGCGTGGAGCAGAGCAGTAACTACGGCTTCTGGCACCTGGGGCAGGAAGGGGGAAAGGCGCTTCCCCCGGCCCCGATCCAGCCCAGGCCCTGGTCTGTGCCGAAGTGGGGGGGAGGTGCCCTACCACCACCGGGCAAGACCTGCTGGAGACCCAGCAGGGAGGTGCTTCCCCTGCCACTGGAGACCCAGCAGAAGGAAGGGTGCTTCCCTGCCGCTGGGTGAGAGCTGCCAGGGACATTCAGAGCAGAAAGGGAGAAACTCCCCCAGCCCCTGCCTGGTTCCAGGAGGAATGTGCCTAAGGCACATTTCTCTTCCGGGGCTAGGCAGGATCTGGCGGCTGCCCTTTAAAATTCCCTGCCCAGGTCTTTGCTCCATTCACCCCGCCCTAGTTACAACTCTGGGGTGGAGTGCTGTGCTAGCACGTTGCTGGGCCACATCAGGCTCCCTGTTGCCACACACAATGGAAGGTGGTGTGGTCTCTAACTTCTTCCAGTAAAGGAATTGCTGGTAGAGAGGGGCACTTCTGCTATGGTGTACTGTGGGCCAGCTACCCACAATGCACCACTCCTAGGGTGACCTAGCAGCTGCCAGTGTGTACGTGGGCAGTCTCCTGGCATTTTGAGTGTGGCCGCTCTAAGCCAACTTAATAAGGTCTACTTTAAACCAGCTTAAAGTAGACCTTATTAAGCTGGCTTAACCAAGCCCTGTAGTGTAGACATAACCAGTGATGGGAACAACAGCCCTGCCCCCAACACACCACTAAATGCACACAGACCTTAACACAAATTCCTTGCAAAGTCTCAAGCCATGCAAAGATTTGTATGAGCCTGAATGCAAGCAAGCACACACAGCTGCCCAACACATTCACACACAGCTGCCTCACGCTCACCCACATGCCTGCCTAACTCACACATGTTCTTCTCATTCATCTCAGTCTTTCAATCAGGCCAGTCCTTGCACTCAGACCCAGGAAAAAGGGGCTAAGCTGTATCCATCTTACAACACAGCAGGGGCAGAATTCCTAGGCTACAGTCTCTGGAGCAGGAACAAGGGAAGGGCTTTGCTGTCGGTTTCCAATCAGTTCTCACTGGACGGTGGCAGGGGAATGAGTGCTGGAACAAACAGCCCTTTTAAAGAGCGATAAGCCACTGGGCCCAGCTGCTTTCCATCCCTGGGTCCTGAAGGAGCCTCAATGTGAAGTGCTGAGCTGCTAGCAAAAATATGTCCTCTCCTCGCTCATTAAAAGCAGCTGCTGCTCCAGGGGATGTGAGGGGAGCAAATGTTGTAGCTATATTTACAAGAGGCTCTAGGGGAGGTCCAGGGACTTACAGACCAGTCAGCTTCAGAACCAGCAAAGACAACCATGATAGAGGAAACAAACCACCCAGAAGATCACACCAAGAGATGGCCGTGCAAGGAAAGCCTGTTTCGTTTGTTTCTTGCCAGAAGAGACAGCACCCATGCAGCCTTACATCGCCCCCCACTTCTGCATACGCCCTGTAGAGAACATGCTGGTATCATAAAGGACAGGCTGAGGCATGAGGGACAAGGTCCATCCTGGGTACTGGACCATACTTGGTGCATGGCACAGGCACACAGTGCTCTCAGAGCTATTCCCCCCCCCCCACACACACACACTAGGCCTGGGGTTAGGCAGGTCTCTACATCTCTGTTCTCCTGCCCCTTTCTGTCTTCAGCTGTTCTGTCTAAGCTTTGCAGCCCCATCACCTCTATTCCTCACCTGCAACCTCCCCAGGGCATGAGGGGCTTTGGAGGCACAGGGAGTCAAAGCAACAGGCTGGTGTCCAGAAAGGGGTGTGTTCAGAATGAAGTGAGTGGATCAACACAGTGTCATTGCTTTTGGAACAGAGTTGGGGTGCAAGGATTGGGAGGGCGCAGGACTCTGGCCCCTTGCCAACCTTCATCTGTGCTCTCGGAGGGACAGAAGCTGAGGGGAGGGACTGTCCTGAGGTCTCTCACCCCCCACTCTGGACTGCAGAGCTATTCTTATTCTTTCTTTGGCCCAGCCATGCTTTTGTTATTTGACACAACTTCAGTCAAGCAAAGTGGGCTCCACATCAGACTGCTCCATCACTTACAGGTTAGCCCATGCTCCTGGGGCAGGAATCCCCTGGTAAAATATTGCCTCCCCCACAGGCAACAGAGGGGACTGAAGTCAGGGCCCCCACAAGGCCAGTGCTCTGACTGCTGGGAAAAATGGCCTGAGGTGGGATGCATGATGGGACATAAGGCAGATGTCTTGTTCCTTCTCCCAACAGGCGGGTTTGGTGCCCTGAGCCACTTGACTCTAAGAGAAGGGTGTAGGCATCCCTGCAGCCCAGCTCCATGCAAGGGGCGGGGATTCACACAGAGAAACTCCCTCACACAGGGTCATCCTTCCACACAATGTACCCTAGTGGCTCTCAGCCTTCCAGATCATTGTACCCCCCTTCTGGAGTCTGGTTTGTCTTGCATACTCCCGAGTTTCACCTGACTGGACAACTACCTGCTTTCACAATCAGATATGAAAATACAAAAGGAGCATAGCCCACATTTACTGGGAAACTGCTGACCTCATTTTTACCATATCATTGTAAAATAAACCAACTGGAATATAAATATTATACCTACAGTTCAGTGTCTGGTCTAGAGCAGCCTGAACAAGACATGGTCTATAGGAAATATTCATTTGTACTGGTATTGCTAGTGCTTTTCGGTAGTCAGTTGTAAATTTAGGCAAATGTCTAGATGAGTTGATGTACCCCCTGGAAGAGCTCTGCGCACCCCAAGAAGGCAGGCATGCTTCTGTTTGAGAAGCACAGCTATATCCCTCTACGTGCCCCTCCCCTCACACATAGATATCCCGCCCACATACCTCTTTCCACACTTACTCCCACTCACCATAAACACTCACCACCCACAAGTACCTTCCTCCATATGCCGTACACCACCACACGCAGATACCCCCACGTACACCCCCCCACTTATGCCTCATATAGATACCTTTCCATACATACAGCCCCACAGAAGACTTCATATATAGACTCTTGCACACATACATGCACAACCCCCCCAATGTACATCCCTTACACATCCACCCCCCTATACAGATATATGAACCCCCCCATCCTACACACTCATACAAATCCCCACACAGATGGTTCCCACACATATACCACCTCCCCACAGCTACTCCAAACAAACACCCACCCACACAGGGCACAAACCAGCACCCACACACATACCACAAACACCTCCCATCCACCCACACAGATAGAGGCACTCCAGCTGTCGGCTTGCCAGCGCTCTGCCCAGCGTGCTGTGGACAGCTGGCCGCAGCGCTTTGTCCCTGAGTCCCTGTGCCGTGCGACTCTCCCTCGCCTGTCATGGTACTTGGGTGCTCTGACACTCACATTCCACCAAGGCCAGTTTTCTTTTAGTGATGGGGGCATAAATGATACTGAATAGCATCTCCCCATCTGTGGGGTGGTCTGTGCCAGGCCAGAACAGATATGATCCCTGCCACAGCAGCCCTAAGTGGGGCCATATGATCCAGGAAGAGACAGCTCAGTGGGGCGTTCAGCTCCCCTCAAGGGTCACACTCTCTGTCCCCCATAATTTGATCACTTCACTCTCTGCCTCAGCAGCTCCACTTCTGGGGACTTCTTACCAGGGGCTTCCACACAGTCCCAGCAGAGCCACTGTGCCCATGCACTTGTCTGTCTGTCCCCAGACACATCCCCCTCTAACCAGGGCCATAATCTATCTATCTATCACTGGCACAGCGCTCCATGCTGTTTATCTCTTTTTCCCCAGCACAGCTCTTTATGCTGTCTGCCTTTCTGGTTACCCTCACCCTGCAGTGGGGGGGAGCTGTGGGGAGCTGCTGAGGGTCATGGGGAGAGGATTGTGGGTCCGGATCCATGTGCTGGGCAGTCAGGCTGGGCTCATTGTTGTCAGCGGGCTGCTCAGCACCAGCCTCCCTGCCTATGTTTGGAAGTTGTCATGAATTGTGTTTGAGTCAATGACACATGCTCTCCGCGAGCGGGAGAGATTATCCCAGCACAGGACAGCCCTGAGGACAGAGTGCGCGGGCCAGTACAGGGAAAGTCTGAGTCACAGCTCCAGCTCCTGGGGACTGCACGGCTGGCCCGCAACTCATGGCTTGGCCCAGTGCAGGAAGAGACACGGAGACACAGCAACACAGAGTCCCCTGCACACGGAACTCACCGACATTGTCCCTGGGTTCATGCCAGCAACAGGATCCCTGCCCAGCACCTACTGAGAGACGCCAGCAAGCCAGGTCCAGTGTGGACACTAGGGTGAGAAAGAGCCCTTTGAACACTATCTATCTATCTAACCTCACTGTAGTCTGGGAAGAACTCTTGATTTAGTAGCATGCTGGCTTCTGTGATCAGCTGATGGAAATAATCAGTTAGCCCCATGTCACCGGATTGGGACTGTGAAGACGCAATGGAAGGGGGAAAAGGGCTCTAGAACTCACAGACCAAGGAGGTGGTGGCGGGGAGCTGGATACAGGCGTACCTGAGATGGGTACCAGCATCTGCTCTGCCAGCTTAGACAGCATGGTGGCCTTTTTGGGCGGTTTTTCAGGGCTGCGGAACAGGATGTATATCGGAATAGATAGATAGATTGATAGATAGTGGGTGTTTGTGTGTATAGGTGAGAGTGAATTAAATACGCTGACAGGAGAACCCCTCCATCGCTGTGAGTGTCTACCCTGAAGTACTATTGTAGCATTGTTGTAGCCTTGGTCTATGCTACAAATTTACATTGGTGTAACTTTGTCACTGGGAGTAAATTCACATCCCTGAGTCACATGGTTATACCAACCTAACCCCCTGTGTAGGCAGTGTGTGTAGACCCATGGCGAAAAGAGAGCATCTACAGTCCACATAGCTGCTGCTTCACAGGGAGGTAGACTACCAGTGCAAATGGAAGATGCTCTTCATGTCTTCACAAAGCTTAAATAAATCTGTTAGTCTTAAAGTGCCACACAACTCCTTGTTGTTTTTTCACAAAGCTAAACTGCTATGCCCTTAGGCATGGTCTAGTATAGTGTGGTTCTCAACCACTGTTTTGGGACACTTTACTGTGTTGCCACACAATGGTACGTGTGTCAGAGAGACCTGGGGAGGTGACTGGATTTTAACTGCAAGGTGGGGGAGGGAGGCTGGTGTGTCCTGCAGGGTTTTGATATGCCATCAAGTGTGTTGCAACTTGCAAAAGGTTGAGAACCACTGCTCTACTACACTGCTTAGTTAGGTCAAAGTAAGGCAATTTATGTAAGTGTCCACACTAAAATATTACTCCCACTCCATTGACTTAAGGTCACATCTACACTAGCAAGCTTGCAGCTGTATAACTGTACTGACGCAGCTGCCCCATTGGGTATCTGCTGTATGTGGATGGGAGACAGTTCTCATATCAACAGAATAAAGGTACCTCAAGAAGCTTGCCTGGCAACACAGCGCTGTGCAACTGCAATTTATGCCAGCAAAATGTACGTTACTTAGAGAGGTGTTTTTTTCATACCCCTGAGTGACACAGATGGTAGTGTATATGTGGTCTTAAAACCTCCCCCTCTGCAAAAGCCATCATGCTTAGGTTAATGAAAACAAACAAGGAGTCCTGTGGCACTTTTAAAGACAACCACATTTATTTGTTGCATGAACTTTTGTGGAAGAAAGTCCCACTTCATCAGACACTTCCAAGATGGGGTAACTTACAGAATGGGAGTAAATAAATGGAGGGAAGTGTACGTCATGGGATCAGGTCACACTGTAACAGCAAATCAAAGCAGTTGTAAAGTTTCAAACGCTGGGGAACAACATATAGAGGAAAATGAGGTGAAATCACCTGTTATAATGAGAAAAAAATCCAGTCCCCATTTAGCAAATTTGACTGTGTATATTCAGTGCTAAACAAGGACTTTGGATTTTTTTTCTCATTAAAGCAGGTGATTTGACCTCAGCTTCATCTGTGTCAGGGGCCTCAAACTCAAATCACCATGAGGGCTAGTACATTAGCCCAAGGGCCACACCACCGAAACCTTTCATACAATGATATTGCAAATATCAGTAACAATAGTGTTGTTGTGGGTGACAGGCAACATGGGGCCTTATGAGGCCCACGGGCTGCAAGTTTGAGCCCCCTGCTCTATGTGCTGATTCTCAATGTTTGAATCTTGACAACTGCTTAGACTTGCTGTTACAGTGTGACCTGATCCCATGACTTACACTTCCCTGCATTTATTTTCCTCCCGTTCTGTAAGTTCTCCCATCTTCAAAGTGTCTGACAAAGTGGGATTTTCTCCCACAAAAGCTCATGCTATAAATAAATTTATTAGTCTTTAAAAGTGCCATCAGACTTCTTGTTCATTTTGCTGAACCAGACTAACATGGCCACCCCTTTGGATTTAGGTTAATGTAGTGTTAGACACTGACTCTGTCTGTTGCTTTCATCACCTTTTGCTGCTGTTCAGAAGCTGTCCTGCAATACCCAGTTAAATTGCTGCAGGCATGCCGGGTGAGGACATACACCATCAACAGAAGGAGTGTTGTGTGGATGTGCACAACTGATTTGGTCACTGCAGGGGCTATATGTCGACATAGCTTAAGGGAGGCTTAATTTTGTAGCACAGTCTTACCCTTAGTCTCTCCTGTCAAAGCTGATCCATGGCGTATTAAATAGTTATGAGGCCAGCAAGTGTGAAAGCCCCAGGGAATTTGGCTCTGCAGCCCAGTGGCTGGGGATCAGGGACCTGCCCCATGGCAGGCAAATGGGAGCTCTGAACCTATCACTCCTGGCTGGGTGCTTTGACCATTGGTCTAGGAACTGTAACCAGGGGTAATAATCTTGTGTTTTCATAAGACAGCCTGATGTGGCTCAGGTGCCCAGCTCCAGGACAGGGGTCCCGGTTGACAAACCCCAGCTGATCTGGGGCAGAGCTGACGAGCCCCCACTGATGCCAGCTGCGCTATTGAGCCATTTGTGCATCTGGTCCTGGCTACTCTGGGGCTGGTAGCAGATTAGTACTTGCTTTTCTGCTTTGGGAAAGACAGAAAGACAGTCCTTGTTTTGCAGAGGGTGGGGCAGACGGGGGAAGGGATCTGGGGCCAGGCACACAGGCATTTACAGCTCCTGCTTTGTAACTCCCCCTGGATGGGTAGAGAGGCTCAGGGCAGCTCACACTATTTCCATGCAGGGATGCCAGGTTCAGCAGGCAGCCCTGGGGACACAGGTCAGTTACAGTGACACTACCATGCCCTGGGTAACAGTCAGGAAAATCCAGCAGCCTGGCAGAGAGAGGGAGACCTCTTCTGGGTGTGGACAGCTCCAGACCTACCCAGTGGGTGGCTGGGGCTTGGGCCCAGACCCAGGGGGACAACAATCTCCTGGTGGAGGCAAAGACACATGGTGGGTAGACCATGGAGGCCCTACCCCCCAGCTAACAGGCAACATTTGCCAATCAGTCAGCAGGGCTTGTGTGCAAAGAGGCACCAGCAGTTCATGCCACCTGCCCCATGCTTGCATTTCCATCGTGGGCGTAACGCCCTCTGATCAGTCCTGAGTGGGGCACCAACATCGCTGGGGATTCAGCAGCTGGAGGCTGCCCCCTTGCTCTGCTTCCAAAGGGACAGCCTTGTTAGTCTATTCCAGCAAAAAAAAACCAAAACAAAACCAAGTCCCGTGTCACTTCTTAGTCTTTAAGTGCCACAGGAATCCTTGTCTCCCCGCCCCTAAACCACTAGACCCCATCCTGGCTTCCCAGAGCTAGTGAAAGGGCCCAACTGATTCCTGGCTTGTAGCCTCCCATTTCTTTCATAGGACTCACTAGACCACAGTTCCTTCCCAGAGCCAAGAGGAAAACCCAGGGAGTCCTGACTCCCAACCCTCTCTCCTCTAACACCTAGATCCAGGTGTCTGCCATCTACCTCTTGGACGGTGGGATTGACACTGTCTACAGTGATTCCCCAAGATGTACAGGGAGGGTAGGGTGGGTCCCATGTGTTGAGGGGGTTAGGTGCTTGCTGTGGAGAGGGGAATTAATTTGCTCTGCTGGGGAGACGTGCAGGAAATACTTTGCCAGGAAACAGCTTGGCCATGTATGTGATCCAGAGGACCTCCCACCACTCCAAACAGAGACCTGGGACCAAGCTGGGCCTGACTGGGGGTTACTAGGGAAGGTGAAGGTCTAGCCAGGGCCAAGGCTGGCCTGGTAGAGATATATGCAGGGCTGAGGCCAGACCCTATCCTTTCAAGGACAACCTGAAGCCACCAGTCCATCTCAGTAACTCCAATGCAGGAATCACACAACACCTGCCTCTCAGGAGCCCCCACCCCATGCTAGAGTCAGGACGGAGAGATTCTGGACCCATATGTCTAAGCCATCATTCCTGAGCTGCAAAGAGTGGCTGTGTGAAACAGGTCACATTGCACAGCCTGGCCAGGGCTCCCCTCCAGTCACTGGAGGGATGACACATTTCTTCTTCCATAGCTATTTTCATTGCTAATCAGCAGTGAGAGAGGAGGCCTTGCTGCCTCAGAGGGGCAGGGCCTCAAGAGCCAAGAAGGAGCTGAGCTGTCACCCTGGGTTTATCTCACACCTCTCAGCTCAGGGTGCCACATATCTCAGCCCTTGCAGCTATGAATCTGAGAGCTGAAGGGAATTCACTCAGCACAACTGTAACAGAGTCAGAAAGAGAACACAGGAGTCCTAGCTCCCACCTTCCCATAACCACCAAGGCCCATTCCCCTCCCAGAGCTGGGTTAGAACCCAGGAGTCCTGGCTCCTAGCACCACCCCCCTGCCCTCCCTTGGCTCTAGAGGTCAGAGGGTGGGGGGGCCTAGGTGCCCCGGGTGTGTGACAGGACCCCTTTGATGGGTGCTGCCTTCTCCTCTCAGGCACAGGCAGCCAGTGGCATGGACCTCCCTGAGGTGGAGGACAACGCAGAGTTCCTGGAGCAGCTGATGCAGGTGACCTCGCGTACCCTGCCCCAGCTGGAGCTGCAGGACCAGTACACCATCATCAAGGAGCTGGGCAGTGGCACCTACGGCAACGTGCTGATGGCAGAGCACCGGGAGCGAGGTGAGGGCAGCCCCAGGGGCTCACTACGTGGTGCCAGGCTGCAGGGAATGGGGGTGGGGACCCAGGGACTTCCCCTGTTGCCATCTGTCCCCTTTTACTCCAAGTAGCCAGCTCCCTTTGGCAGGTCACACTGCTCCCCACAAATGCACTGCCCAGCCCCATGCTGCCCAGCAGGTCACCAATTATGGCCGCTGTCTCACCACTGCCCCACCAACTCTCAGGTGCCCTGGGAAGCTGGCGGAGAGGAGACGGGGCAGGCAGGGAAGGGAACAATCCCATCTTGAGCTTTGACACCCAGAGTCCACCTGACATGATGGGGACTCCTGGGGTCCCCCACTGTCTCTGTGCTCAGGCATCATGTCACCCTGCGAGGACACACTAACCTCCCCTCCCCCTTCTATCCAGGCACAGCCTTGGCCTTGAAGCTGATGCCCAAGGAAAGGACGGAGCGGCGGGCATTTCTACGGGAGTACTGCATTGCGCTCTGCCTGTCTGCCCACACTGGGTTCCTGCACACCCTGCCCATCGCCTTTGAGAGCCCCACCCATTTTGCCTTCGCCCAGGAACTTGCACCTGCTGGGGATTTGTGTGCCATCGTGCAGGATGGGGTATGCCAGCAGGGGGAGGGTGGAGGAACTGGACTCTGGATGAAGCACAGTATGGGCTTGATCTCAGAGGGGTGCTGGAGGGCTGTGTACAAAGGTCTTGGAGTGGGTGCTGTGTGGGGAGGTCCCAGAGGGGGCACTGTTGGGGGGCAGGCAGGGCTGTCTCATGTAATCCCCTGTTCTGCTGCAGGAGGGTCTCCCGGAAGCCCAGGTGAAGCGCTGTGCAGCCCAGCTGGCCAAGGCCTTGGACTTCATGCACGGCAAAGCCCTGGTGCACAGGGACATCAAGCTGGACAATGTGCTGCTCTTTGACCGCGAGTGCCGACGAGTGAAGCTGGGTGACTTTGGACTGACACGGCTGGAGGGCACACCTGTCTGTGCCATGTCAGGCACGCTGCCCTATGCACCACCTGAGCTCTGCCTGCTCGAGGCCTCCGAGACGCTGGAGCTGGACACCAGCCTGGACGTGTGGGCCTTCGCAGTCCTGCTCTTCTGCCTCTGCACGGGCTGCTTCCCTTGGGATGTGGCTGCCAGTGCTGATCCCCGGTTTGAGGAATTTGGCGCCTGGCAGAACAGCACAGTGGGAGGGGAGATACCAGCTCCCTGGAGGGTCTTCACCGCCAGTGCCCAGGAGATGTTCCAGCGGCTGTTGGCCCTCGACCCCAACCGCCGCAGCCCAGCCATTGAGGCGCACAGATACCTGTCCCTGGCCTGGCTGGTGGGCAGCAGTGAAGAGCTGGACCACAACATGGGGCTGGGAAGCCAGGAACGGCTTCAGAGCAGCCCAGGTGCAGCCTGTGGCAAAGCCCCCTCCATTGAATGCTCTGACCTAGCTGGCAGCCAGGAGGGGGCCCAGGCTGGGGCAGGCAGGTCCCAATCCAAATTGGAAAAAGAGGTGGGGGCAGGGAAGGAGAGAGTAGAGGGGGAAGGGGGAGGCATTGGCAGGAGCTTAGTGGGAGGGGAGCCAGTGCTCCCCCCTGGAGCCTCCATCGCCTGCCACCCTTCTGTCACCACAGCCCCCATCCCCATCAGTTCCTGCTGAGAGTCCCCAGATGAGGGGGCAGCCTGGGAGTCCCCATCAGGGCTGTGCCTGGCATACCCAGATAGGCACAAGGGCTGGGCACAGGGAGCCTGTTCCTTGCCCAAGGCACCTGCCCCTGCTAGGTGGGTGAAGGAGCCACCACCTGCATCTACACTAAAACATGGGTGATGGGCCAAGCTATGGGGGGCACTCTGAGATCCAGGGGACCCCACTGGCCAGGGGCTCCCAGCTAACAGCTGTGCTGGATCAGCAAAGAGTACCCAGCAAGGTCAGGGAGTGTTAGTGGGAGCATTACTGGACCCTGAGCCTGGCTTGGGGGTCCTCCCTGCAAACAGGACAGAGACAGGCATGGAGGAGCCAGTGAAATATTTCCGGAAGGATTCGGGGGCTGGAAACCTGCCAGGAGTGAGGAGGCAGCATGCCCGCATACTTCCATGGGTCAGCCACCTGGGCTGCCAGCTGAGGTGTCTAGGTTGTGGCACCAGATGACTCCTTGAGGCACCAAGTGACCCCTTGAGAACCTGGGGGAGGTGAGTTCCCCATATCACAAATACACAGGGTCAATGCTGTGCCCCAAGTTTTGGAACAATCTCTAAGGAGAACTGCTTCAATGTGCCAGATGCCCAAGGGGTATTGTTCTTCCTGAACAGGGTACGCCCCATGGTCCCGTCCGTCAGTGACCTCCCAGAACTGAATCCTTGGGATCCCCCTGGGCTCTGCACCTGCACATCTGACTGAGACAGGCTCTTGAGAAAGACTTGTCCTCCTGGCAGGGACCAGTGCAGTTCCTCCAGGACTGGCAATAACATGCCAATAGCCAGGTTTGCTTGTCAGTGACACACAGCCCAGGTAGGCTTTTGCTGAGCATGGAGAATTGAAGGCTCACCCACAAGCCATTCTGATCAGCACAGAGTCAAGCCAAGCTGTGGAGACCCACCTTCAGGTTCTGTGTCTCTCAGTTTCTGGGTGACAGCTTGAGTCCTTCCAATAGCCAGCGCTTATCCCCCTACCTCCCACCTTCTCAGTCCTTTGTGTTTGACTTGGAGTCTGTGCCCAGCTTGCCCACAGAGAGGTGGGGAAATCTATTTCCCACTGTATCACTGCTTACGAGCTGTCAGTGTCCTGGATACAGTCTTCTGATTTGATATGGGCCTGGCCTCAGACAGTCCTTTTCCAGTGACCTACCTTGGCTCAGACAACTGGGTGACATTCATATCTGGGTCTCCTCACCTGCCTTGGAAGCAAACTGTCCCCTTTCCCCCACTAGGCAAACTGGTAAAATATTGAGGAAACTGAGGCACATAGTGGGGGCCATGTAAAGATAACCAAAGATTCCCACTTCATCACACCCTGCAAGGCTGGTCAACCAGCTGTGCCTCTGGGGCTCAGGTGTTTCTCAGTGTGGTGATGCAGAGAGGCAGGGAGCTCTTGCATGTTTACAGACCCCCTCTGGAGCAGTCTCTTCACTCCATGGTTGTGTGAATGCAAGGACCCATTTTCTCTCCTGGGGTTAAACTGTTTCCCTCATCCTCAGGACAGAGATGTCCCTCCAGCTCTCCCCTGCTATTTGAGGTTTCTTGTTTAGAAGAACCCATCCTGGCAGGCCAGGGGCACATGGGCCATGGTACCAGGGCTGCTTTACACTTACCCTGGGCCTTCTCCACCCTCTGACAGGGATCCCAGGACTCGCAGTATCCCAGCCAGGTAGCAGTTCTCAAGCAGACTCTGCCTGGTGCCCTGGATCACCTGATGCCCCATAGAGGGACATTATGGGCCAGAATCAATAGCCTGTGACAGCACCTCTGGGGAATCACCAGCTGCCTCCTGATCCCCTGAGATTTAATTTTTCCAGGGGACCCATTCTCCACAGGAATCTTTCCTTGCCCTCCTCCTGAAGAGGGTCTGCCACAGTGCTGCAGCCAGCTGGGGCCCTCGGCTTCTCTCCAGAGGGAATCCCTTGGCTCTTCAGTCTGAAATTCAGCTGCTGGGGCAGGGAAGGAGGGCCTGTGCCTTAATTTCCCCACCTCAGGACGGAGGGTCCAGATGCCCCCTGTGATGCTGGCAGAGCAGGTGCTGGCACATGCCATGGTGCCCACGTCTAGGCTGAACACTGAAAAACACCTGGCTGGAGTCAGCCTGGCTCCACTACGTGGAGGGCTTGGTAAAATATGAATTAGGGTTATCTGAATGTCTTTAAATGGCCGCCTACGTTAATCTCCTTTAGAACACCTGTATTATCCCCTATTGTAAAGTCACATTTAAGCATTTGGATTATAACCCATGCAGGAAAGAGACCTGAACTCATGGGAAATGTTGGTCTCCAGCAAAAGGTGTTGAGTCGACAAGGAAGGCCCAGTGACACCAGATGGACTAGAGTGGAACATTAATGAGGACAAAAGACTTTTTGCTTACTCTTCTGTTCCTCCATGAGGAAGTTGCAAGTATATCTCTCCCATCAGCTGAGTTTGCAGTTCCAAGCTTGGGGGGCAGGAGGGGTGAATAAAATCCCCGAACAAGGAGGAACTGTGTCTCTGTGCTGCTCAGGCTAGGACAGGTTTCCTAGACATAAGCCAGAGACTCTCAGTGTTTAGCTTGGCTTAACCATAAAAGCCATACAAACCTGTTTGTCATAGAAGCTCCTATTACTTTTTGAAATTTGAGACTGGAACTAATTGTGTGCATGTATATTTACCTGCTTAAAGCTTGTCAATTAGTCTCTCATTTCCATCCCCTATGAATCAATCTTTAGATGGTTTATTAGAGACAAGCATTGCCTTTGGTGTGAGATTCAAGGTGCAACTGAGCTGGGGTAAACGGCTGGTCCTTTGGGAGTGGGAGGACCCCAAATGGGGTCAGGGATCCCTTGACGGAGGCAACATGGTGAAGCATACACTCCCAGACAACCTCAGGGATCCCATCATAGTGACAGCCAGCCCCCTGGCCTTAAGGATCTAATGGTAGCATCTAGGCAACGTGCCCCCCATCACCTCCTCCTTAGTCTCAAGTTTCCCTGCCATCTTCACAGATCTAGGGGCAGCAACAGTTGGGTGATCCTGCTGCCTCAGGGATCCTATAGCAACCATGCCAAGACTTCCTTGCCTTCCATCCTCCTTGCCACTTTAACAGGGGCTGCATCCTCCCAGTGGCAGTGGCACGTCACCTTGCTCTCACTCCCCCACCTCCCAGCTGAACTTAGAGATCCAGAGGCACCAGGCCATGCATCCCCACCCTGCAGAATCCAGCCCCGATGGCCTATGGGTGCCGCCTTCACCTGTAAGCATGCAGGCACCAGAACTGGTGTCTGCAGAGCCAGGAAAAGCTGATGTTCCCACACTGCCACCAGGAGGCCATGCAGGGGAATGGCCAGGAGCACTACAGGAAGCGCAACCCAAGAGACCCTGAGTGGTGATACCTGGCAGTGGTACCCGGCATTCTGATTGGCCAAGTGCCCTATTTAACATGGACTTTGGCTTACCGCCATGCCATATTTAGCTTGATCTCTGACCCCAGCTTGTCGCTGACTCTTGCCTAAATGTAACCCATGCCTGTTCGGCATGATGCTCTTTTCCCCTGTTGTGCTGGCTGAAGAATACTGAGCCTGCCACAGCCCTGGCTAAGGGGCATGTGTCTTTTAGCTCAGGCAGGAGCAGCTCAGAGGTCCCAGGATTGATCCCTTTTTAGCCAAGACCATAGGAGGCTCATCAACCTCCAGCTGGCCTAACCACCCCTGCAGGGGGGCGAGCATGCCATGCCAAGCAGGCAGGCCTGGCTTACATACAGACCCCAACTGTTGAGAATTTTAGGACATTTTATACCAATCCTTGAAAAATGGAGTGAAAAGAGAATTAAAAACTAAATATTTGCTAATAGGAGAGAATAAACCACCCTGCTCCTCAGGAGGGCTGGATTAATGTAGGGGCTATAGGGGTGCAAACCGTGGGCCCTGGTCTAAAGGGCCAGGGCTTCAGCCTCTAAGGCCCCTGAGTGATCTGACCCCTGCCACTCCATTCAGCCTGTTAGAGCACCTGCAGGGCTTGGGGGAGCCCCTGCCAGTGCTGGGGGTGGGGCAGGGCCCTGGGACCAGAGCCCAGCGTCCATGGCCATCCATCCCTGCTCTAGCCCCTTAATCCAGCCCTGTTGCTCTGAAGGGACTGATAGGTCTGTAGAGTCATGCTTGTAGAAGGTAGTGATTTTAAAGACATTCCCTAGCATGGGACAGTGTTATCTGAATTGGGAGACCTCTCCTACAGGTCATCTAACATGGCTGCTCCCAGCTGCACACCTGGGATTCACTGGTGTAGGTCTGGTGAATGAGTCTGGAAACTAAAAAGATTTGGGGAAAAACTCCTGTGTTTGCAACTGAAAACAGACAAGCATAGGGGATCTTTGAAAACAAAGGAAGACTTCTGCAAGTAAGTGAAAGCTCAGAGCCCTAGTCTGCACTCAGCTGGGTTTTCAGCGGCAGTCGACTGGCATTTACGCAAGACAGGTAAAATGCCTTGCATAAATGCTGGCGACTTCCTAAGTCACCAGGACACACTCAGGAAAGCTGATCACAAATGCCTTGTGGTTTGCTTTTCCCTACGTCGCCTGGGGCCAGGCCTTCTGGTGCCAACTTCCAGGAACAAAGCAGCAAGTTCATACTGACAGCTGATGGTGATGATTTTGCCACTGTCAGTGTAGACATAGCCTAAGAATGGATATTTTACAAGCTCCTTCCCCTCTGCAAATGTCTGGCAATATCACAGAGAACTGGATAAAGTTTAAGCAGCAATTTCTGTTGCATTTGTTGGCCATTGGGGCACAGAACAAAGATGAAAACCAAAAATCATCTATCTTTTTATGTGTTGTTGGGGAGTAGGCACTGGATCTTTATAATAACTTCTTCAAAGCATCTTGAGAAAGTGGGATTTTCTCCCATAAAAGCTCATGCAATAAATAAATTTGTTAGTCTCTAGTGCCACAGGACTTCTTGCTTGGTTTGCTGAACAAGGCTAACACAGTTACCCCTTTGGAATTGTAATAACTTCGAATTTCAGGATGGTGAAAACAAATTTAAATATTGTATTGACTAAGTTTGAGGCATATTGCATGCCAAAAAGGGAATTTGACTTCTGCGAGGCATAGATACTTTCACATGTATGCAAAAACCTGATGATACCATGGAGCAATGTCACAGAATAAATGAGAAAAGCAAGGCAATTTGAAGGAACAGTGCATGAAAGTTCAATAAACAAGCTGAGTGATAGTTTCCCAACACCACTGCTATGCATATGTTGGCAGGGAGCCCTGCAGAGCTGATTTAAGGAGGGTATGGAGCCGGAAGATTGTGTGGCAGCAGGGAGGGGCAGCAGCAAGTGTGGGGTCGTAACTTGCAGCAGGAGGGAGTTGTGTTGGGCAGGTGGGAGGAGGTGAGATGGTAGCTAGGAATGGATAATAATCTCAGGCTGGGTGTTCTCCTTTAGGGACACTTCTTTCTCACCCATTCTGTTTTTTTCCATAATTTTCTGCTGGCTGGGAAAGCCTCCTCCCCCATCCCACCTCAGAGCCAGCTGTGGATCAGGGCTCTCCTAGCTGCACCTGCTAACCCCTTCCCATTTGGAAAATGACTTGGAGAAGCCCTTTCCTGCCTGTGAGGGGAAAAATGCTACATGATAGCATTTCTGAAACAAACCAGAGCAAGCCATTTTAATTGCCTTAGCCCAAGTGCAGCCATCCTAGTGACCTTGGCTCAAGCAAAAGCATTTTGATAATATTTAGCAATTTCAGCTGGTCAGCTAGAAAAGCAGGAACAACAGCTGAAATACCAGTTCAATGGTCTTTCCTGTTTTTCCTTGCCCTAAGCCCTATATGGTAGTATCGTACGAGCCCCTTTAACCAGTAATATGCAGCTTTGAAGCATATTATTAGCCTTATTTGGAACCTTTGATGTAATCCTGTAAATTGTTTGTGTGTGTGTATAAATACCATAAAAAATGGTCCCTAGGGGCCGGCCGCACCCAGAAGCTCTTGGTGCCAATAAACCTGTGACTCTTCCTCCTGTTGTCCGGCTCCTTAATTAACCAGAGCAGAGAACGAACAATTTCTCTAACATGCCTAAAGAAGGGCCATTTGCTACAAGTCAAAGGGATGGGAAAATTTTAAATCGACTTGGAAGAATAAGAGAGAAAATGAGGCCACATATGAGGGGGTGAAGAGAAAATGGGGGATACTGTCAGGGTTTTTATATCCCTTGGGACTAATTAGGGAGCAGTGGGGGAGACTTAATAGTGTTTGAAAGAAAAGTGACAAAAGCAGAGAGGATTCATTAATCCCCAATCTCCACTCCACTTTAGTGGGGGTGGGAGTTTATTAGTCCTTGGAGGTTCCTGGCTGCAGAGATAGTTTAGTCCACCATGTTGCACATTGTTTTCTTTCCCCTTCCTCCAACTCTGCCTTATTTTTCATGCCATCCTTTCCTGACACTTCCATGGGGACCCAGTTTCTTTCCCCAACCGAATCCCCTAATCTATTCTTGGGGCAGATGCTGACCACCACTGGAGGTAGAAGCTTCACTATTCTTAAGACACCTGCAATCCAGGAGTAGATTGCCAGGGACTGTGAGATCTGAGGATCCAGAGCCCTTTGTGTAGAAAGGCACTTTCCTGCCCATCACCAGAACATTCCCAGAAGTCCCTTTCTGTTACCAGGCATCTCTGGCTCAGAGATTGGTTTCAGAAGAGTCCAGGGTTGCCCTAGGGAGCTAGTTTCAGCTGGAGAAGTTGCCCATTTCAGCCAGGCCCAGAACTAACTTTAATGGTGGTCTTTCCTGGCACAGACCCTTGGGGATAAACAGGGTCCCAAGTCACACTGGAGGCAGCAGCATCTTGGCTGTGTCCACACGTTAAATGTTATTTTGAAATAAATAATTTCAAAATGAGTTATTTTGAAATAAAGTCCTTATTTCAAAATAAGTTAATTTGAATTAAGGGGAGCACTCAAATCAAAATAGGATGCCCTAAGGGTGGACATGCTATTTCGATTTAGCAGAGGGGCAGCATGCGAGGTGTGGCAACATGGCCCCCTGGCAGGGCCGTGTTGCCACCCAATCCCCCTGCCTGGCTCTCACCCTGGAGAGCCAGGCAGGGGAAAACAGCCCCAAGGGCAGGGATCCTCCTCCCCTGTGTCTCCCGCTGCTGGCGGGCCAGTGGGGGACAGACCCTGGGGCAGCCTGCAGCCCCAGCAGCGCAGGTGGGAGTCAGCTTCCCGCTGCCTGGGGGGCTTGGCTGCTGTAGCCCCAGGAGCATGGGTGAGAGCCAGGCTCCCCCCACACCCGGGGGCATGGAGCCTGCAGCTCTAGCACTGCTGAGGGGAGCCAGCTTCCAGATCTCCCTGGCCTCGCTGCCTGGGCTTGGTGGGGAGCTGGCGGAGAGCTGGCTTGCCCTGCTGTCCCCCCTTGATGGCAGTGGGGGGGGGGTCACAGGTCCCCAGCCAGCTTTCCACTGCTGCCCCAGCAAGCCCGGAGGAGGGTGGTCTGCAAGCTGGCCTGCGGGGCTTGCCTGCAGCCAGCCTGTGGGGGGTCCTGGAGCTGGCACCCGGCAGCTAGTGGGGCAGTGGGTGCTGGAGCCACTAGCCCCACTGCCCAGTCTGGGGGGCAGTGGGGCCACAGGGGCAGAGCTCTCCCGCGCCCTGGTGCCCCAGCCCCTGGCCACCTTCAAACGACCAGGGGTGATGCCTGCTCCCACAGCCCCTGGCAGGCTCCCCAGCCTGGTCCATTTCACTTCTTAGAAATGGAACAGGCTGCAGAGTCAAGCCCCTCCACAGCCTGGTTAATTTCACAGTGAAATTGACCAGGCTGGGGAGCCTGGCAGGGGTTGGGGGAGTGGGCATCACTCCTGGATGCTCGCAGGCGGCCAGGGGACAGGAGGCTGGACTTCCTTGCTGGGGTTGCTGGCTCCTGCCCCTGTGGGGGTGCTGGAGTCGGCTCAACACCCTTGTCGGGGTTGCCAGCTCCTGCCCCTGACAGAGGGGGCAGGAGCCGGCTGGACCCACTTGACAGTGGGGGGCAAGGCAGCCAGTGGGACCTGGGGCTTCTCCTCCTGCTCTCCCTGCTGCAGCCCCGGGGCTGTAGCGGGGCGAGCAGGACCCGCATCTGCCAGCCCGTGGGGGCTAGAGCAGCCCTGGGCTACAGTGGGGCGAGCGGGACCCGCACCCGCCAGCCCATGGGGGCTGAAGCAGCCTCGGAGCTGCAGCGGGGCAAGCGGGTCCCGCATCCACCAGCCTGCAGGGGCAGCAGCCCCCCTTCCCCAGCACCTGCTGCGTCGCCCTGACCTCCCCCAGCACCCTGGCCAGGGTGCTGGTAGCCTCCCTGGCCAGGGTGCTGGGAGGGATGGGACTTCCTCCCAGGGTACCATGCACCCTGGGAAAAAGGTCTAACACCTGTTTTGAAAGGGGTTGTTTCAAAACAAGGTGTCCCAACCGCCTTGTTTCGAAACAACCCTTTTGAAATAAGGGTTATTTTGATTCCACTCTAGGTTTTATTATTTTGAAATGATGGGCTCCGTCGTTTCGAAATAAAGAAACGTCGTGTGGGCCTGACATGTTTTATTTCAAAACCCAGCTGGGTGCTACCCAATGTCTTGTCTTTCTGCTTCGTAACTGCTTCTTGCCAGCACCCTCTCCTCATGTCCCAGCTGTTCCAGCCCCTTTCTGTCTCCTTCAGTACCAACCTGGGCTGCTGCAATCTGCCATGCTCATTGGAATGGGGTATTAGGGAACTAGCTCCATCTCTGCTCCTCCTCCTCCTATATGTGAGTCCAGAGCTGCTGCATTACTGACACACACACACCTAGGCTCCTGTTAGCGCTGGAAGGAACCAAGCCAGCTACAGGAGAGTGAATGCCCCGGGAACAGAAAAGTGAGCAAGGTTATATTTACACTGCACTGTAAACTCAAGCTTAAAGCAAACCTCTCCGGCTTCCACACTGCAATTGTGCTCCCCAGGGCCCTGGAAGGGTTTGAGCCCTATTGCTTTGCACTCTAGACCCAGGCTTCAGCCAGATGTATCCCAGAGTTCCTAGGGACAGCTTCCTTTGTCCTCTGTGCCAGCAAGCTGCAGTGCACTCTGTTGCAAACAAATGACCCCCCATCCCTGAGCCCCAGCTAGAGCCCTGTGTGGATACAACTACGTGGATCCGTATCCAATCTGCATCTGCAAGAAATGATCTGCGGATATCCGTGTTGTATCCACGGATGTGGATATAATGTGGATATCCGCGGATATCTGCATATTTGCAGGGTTCTAGCTCTGTGAAGATAAAAAATATGTGGACCTGTATCCGATCTGCATCCACAAGAAGTGGTCCATGGATATCTGTGTTGTATCCACAGATGCGGATATCTGCAGATATCCACATATTTGCAGGGCTCTAGCCCCAGCCCTTTGCAGTAGCAGTGTTAACCCATTCTCTTTTGATCACTGGTTTGCCAAGCACACTGTAGAGCAGTGGTTCCCAGCATTTTCTCTTCTGTGGCACACCTTGCTACCTTTAATTAATTTGAGGCACACCACCATATAGTTTCCAAACAAACTCATGAATATTCATGAGCCAATGAGCCAATCTAGAGCTCTTTTAGTAGTTTTTCAAAGAATTCTGTGGCACACCCGCTCAGGTGATGGCACACCTGTGTGCCGTGGCACATGGGTTGGGAAACACTGCTGTAGAGAGCCTTCAGGTTTTGCAACGGAAATCGGTCCATTCAAGCCTTTTGCAAAGTGAGCCTCTTCCTAGTCACTTGAACAGAGCCAGATTTTGATCTATTTGTGGTGTGAGGCAAGCAACAAGATTGATTCAGCAAAATCACCAGGAACAACTACCTGTACCAGAAGATGTCTCAAAAACTGGCAAGACTGCAGATTTTCTGGACAGGGGCTCAGTGCCGGGAGAGAATCAGGAGGCTAAAAAGAGACTCCAGGAAAGCCAGGGATCAGAATCACACAGCAGGCGATGACATGCACATGATGACATGCCCATTTTATGACAACTTTGACCGGGTCCTGGGAATGGTGCCCACTGCCTGGCACAGACCCAGCTGTGCTTCATGATGACTTGGTGAGCCAGGATGAGGCCCTGCTGGTCCCTGAATACAGCCTGCAGACTGGTCACAGTCAGCCACAGTCTTGTGAAGTGATTCTTCCAATGCAATCTATCCAAGAGCAGATTGTGGACCAGGATTAGCTGCAAATTCTCAGTCCTTACTCAGAAGAGCTGTTTGATCTCCCCCACCTCTGAGGAACAGAGTTCTGCTAAGCGTACTGTGAACTTGATGGAGATGGAAGCAGTCCTGGAGCCCAGTAAATGTATGACTCAAATTAAAAAAGTATTATTAAAGAAATGGGAGGGATTTCTGATTCAAAAAAGAATGCAAAAATGGTAGCTCCCCCCCAGCTACCAGTGCCTAGCCAGCAATGGTAGATTATATCAGTTCTGTATGGTGAGTTGGAATTTCAAACTTCCACACACAGCAATAAAGGTTATTATTAGTGTGGAGCTCCACTCCCAAAGATTTGCTGAGGTCACTCTTGTTTCCCTTTCCATTATTAGAAATTTGCTGCTTGGCAATCCCTCCTGGGTAAAAGCTGCTTGTGAACAGTGAAAGTGTATGTGTTAGAGATATAGGAGTCTGTACTTTTAAGTGCAGTCCCTTTCAGTTAGAGGTAATCCGTGGGTGGAGTCAATTGAAGATTTCACAAGAGTTTTCTTTTGCATACAGCAATAATAGAGTAAGCCATGTTAACATAGCCTGACCTAGTCCTGGCTGTGCTATTTACAAACCTTTCCTAAAGTGAAACAAACTTTAGAGGCAGCATTTTTAAATTTTAAAAGGGATAGCCGTGTTACTCTAGTCCAGTGAAAAAACAACAAGGAGTTGTGTGGCACTTTAAGACTAACAGATTTATTTTTTGCATGAGCTTTCGTGGGAGAAGATCCCAAACACTAACAAATTTATTTAACACATAAGCATTCATGGGCTTAAGCCTCTTCCTCAGGTGCATTAAATGGAAACTGCAGTACGTTAAGTATATAAAACATACAGAGAAGGGTGAGTCACAAGGCAGTTCCAGAGGGGTGGCTGTGTTAGTATATTTCTGCAGAAAAGTTTGGTTTAATCCAAACAGTGTGGATGGGGGCCATAAATAACAATTGATGAGAAGGTGAGAAAGTAAAAAGAAGGGAAATTACCTTTTGTAGTGAATTTGTGGGAACTCTAGATGCAGTAGTTTGTCAGGTTGCAGAGAAGAGCACATTTTCCATGCCCCCCTCTGTGGCTGACTAGTCCACTTCACTCTCAAGCGTAATGTTCAGGCACTAGGCTGCAGGTTTCCCTCCAGGTGTCTCTCTCTGCCAATGTTGTGTCTTCCAAAATAGGAAAGGTCTGAAAAAGCCTTTTGTAGCAAGGGCACTAACATTGCCCCTGAACATGGAAATTAGTTTTGAAGCTTATATGAAGCAGAGTAAAGGTTTTACTTTTAAACTTACCATTTCCTTTGTGCTTTTGTAATAACTCCAATTAATTGTTTCAGGTGCCAGAGTGAGAAGAGCAGCATCCTCTTCATGGCATGTGAAGTTTCACTTTGGAACTGTTACATTTTATGTCCTTGGGATACCCCCATTACTAATTCTGTGCTCTCTCACAAAGCTACTGAACCCAGTAACCCTCCATTTCTTGTCCTCTCACAGGATCCTCCATTTGCCCTGCTTGCTGTTTGTTAGGGCCTTGCTGTCTGGCCGTGCCGCATACCCTCCTGAACTGTTCCAAAGCACTTCCACGACACGGTTATGGTTGATGTTCTCAAGAGGGCAGAGCAGCAGCTCCAGTAGCAGAAGAAGAGGGATGAAGAACTGAAACAACAGTATGCCGAGAGGCAGGCAGAGGGGCTGAAGCTCACCACCCAGATGGAGACAGTGTGGCCATCAGGGAGCTGACACTTGCAGAGCTGTTCCTGGAACAGGAACAGTGCTAAGGGAGTAGGACAGGCAGCAACAAAAAGAGCTGTTTCAGCAACTTCTGTCCATAGTGGCTGCAAATTCAGCAGCCCCTGCTGCCTCTCCCACACCATGGCAAGATGCCCCAGCAACATACCTGCTCCTCGGCAGTCAGTGCGGGGTTTCTCTGGAATGAACCAGCCCCCTTGGAAACCCTGGGATCAGCTGACAATGCCTAAGCTAGGGATGCCAGGTGACAGACTGAAAGTCCTGGGGACTGAATGGGCATAAACCTGTTTTGGGCATCCGACAGCCTTGGAATTGGCACCTTGGTTGTCAGCGCTCCTGTGTGAGTAGTTGGAGCCATGTTATCAATGCTGACGCTGTTGTTCTCCACTCTTGCCAGTGTCTGCTCCAGGAGCAAAACTGGGGATTGCAGGAGGTGGAGGGTAGATCTATCTCCAGTGGGGTTTTCCTTCTGAGCCTGGGAGCATAGTCACGAGGAAAGAAAGATAGAAAAAAGACCATGGTTAAAAGGAAAGAGACAGCGTAAAATGGTGTAAATGTAACCATCTCTGTGCAGTCAGGAAATTACAGAAAGAGGAGAAGATACACAAGAGCAGGGGCAGGGGGGATAAAGTCATCTTTGGAATTGTCCAATTCTTTCCGAAGTATTGATAAAATTCTCCCCAGCTCTCCATCAAATCTCCTAATTTGCTATGTGCATGCGTGATGTGAAATGTACCACGCGACAGCCAGGCTCCCATGCACATGCACAAGGCAGGTAGCGCTACAGGGAGACTGGAGGTGAGCCTGCCGTGCTTTGAAAAGTGCAGGCTCCTGTGCTTTGACCCGCTGTGCTGCCAGCTGCCTCCTGCAGCTCTAGAAAGCACCTGTGCTGGTCGGGCAGCTGCTGGGAGTATGGGGCTGCTGGGCCACGCATCTCCAAAAAGTGCTGGCACTTTGAGCTGCTGGCCACCTCCAGTGGCTCTAGAGAGCAGCCAAGCTGGCCAGGCAGCTTCTGGGGCCATGTGTCTCCAAAGAGTGCTGGTGCTTCGAGTCACTGCGCTGCTGGCTGCCTCCTGGGCTCTAGAGAGCGGCTGAGGCAGTCAGGTAGCTGCTGGGAGCATGGGGCTGCTGGGGCTGCGTGCTGAGCAAGTCAGGCAGCTGCTGTGAGTGTGCGGCTCCTGTGGCTGCGTGTCTCTGAAAAGTGCTAGTGCGAAATTCCACAGCTCTGGGAAGTGAGCCAAGTGGCTGAGCCGGGGGCTGAGTCCCAGAGACGGGGCGGGCAGGGCCCCAGTGGAAGCTATGTGTGAGGTCCTGTTGCCTGGCCCTGCTTTAGCCCCTTTGTCTCCTGGGAAGTGTCCACCGGCACCATACCCCAATGGCTCCTTTGGGTATAGCCCCAGCCCCTGTGCCCCAACGCCCCTAACTACCCTGCTCCGGGCCTTCTCTGCCTCCATCACCTACCTCCTGCCCCAGCCGCAGCCTCCCACGTTCTGCCTCCACCCACCTCTTCTCTGCCCCCATCTGCTGCTTCTGTCCCCCTTCACCACCCGAGCTCCTGCCCCAGCCCTAGTCCTCCACCTCCTGCCCCCAGTCACCCCTTCTCTGCCCCCATCTCCTGTTCACGCACCTGTTCACCACCCCCACCTTCCTGCCCCAGCCTCCAACCTCTACACCTATCTGCTGCCCATGGCCTGCTTCCCACCCTCACACATCCTGGCTCCAGTCCTCCCATTCACTGCCCACATCTCCAGCCCCTGCCCCCCCCACCCTTTCAACATCACCAGCTCCTGCCCTTCTCCATTGTTCCTCATCCCGCCCTCCACAACCCATGCCCTTATCCTTGCTCCCATGCCCCACCCCACACCCCTGACCTCCACTTCTAACACACCCCCTATGTTATCCTTCCTTATCCCTCCTATGCATATGGTATTGACAGGTGGTTGCACCCCCCACCTCCTGCCTCCACCTGCCCCTTTTCTGCCCCACCTGCTGCCCCTGTCTCCCTTCACCAGCCCAGCTCTTGCCCCAGCCCCCACCTCCTGCCCCTACACACCCCTTCTCTGCCCCTATCTCCTGTTCATGCCCCTCTTCATCATCTCCAGGTCCTGCCCCTGTCCCCCACCTCCTGTCACCACCCACCTCTTCTCTGCCCCTATTTGCTACCTATGGCCCTCTTCACCGCCCTGGCACCTCCTCGCTCCACATATTAATGTGTTAAAATACCTAACTATTTTATAAATTCCATTTTGATTTTCCCCCATCATTTTTGACAAGTTACAGCTACTTTCCCTCTAATTATCAAATACAGATATTAAATCCATATAGATTCTCCTCCTCTTGAATTACTGATCCAGTCATTAGTCTCCTCATATTTTACCCCATTTTCCTTCTGATTCTCGAATGTCAATTTAAAATCACCTGAGGTTCAGGATATTTCTCCATTCATTTTTTCTGCAGTAAATTGTCCTTGTTTAGGTGGGAAATTGTTGCCTGGAACCATTCCCCAGATGGAAGGTGGTTAGTGGGTGTGGCTAGGACCTTGGGGCACAGTCTTGTGTTCCTACAGTGCCTCTGTAGCACTTTGGTTGTCCAGTGGCCCCATTGATTGTTTGGCAGGCTTCTTGCTTCTCATGTACTTCAAAAAAAATTTTTGTGCCATTGGTTTTTGTGTCTTTTCCCACTTTTTCTTTAGATTTGTTTCTGGCCTGCCTAATTATGCCTTAACATCACTAGGTGTTCAGCTACACAGGTCTAACTTCTTCAGATACCCAAGCAAGGACCCACTGTCACTCTAATTCCCAGAAAAATTACCTGAACAGCCACTCCCCTTTGAGAGAGAATCCCTGTGTAGTCTGCTCCAGTTCTTTCCATCGCCCAATCCCAGGCTTTGGTTCTGATCATTTGACCTATTTGTGTAAATTGGATGGAAGCAGGAGGCTTCAGGTATTGTCTCTTAACAGCCCCTAAAGATTTAATCAGGGCTGGCTCATCTTGAGCCATTCTTTTGCCCTCCCCACTTTTTTTCCTTACAACCCCTTGACCCTGCCAGCAGGTTTGAAAATTTGGGGACCTTGGGGGGCAATTACTGCACCAGCGAAGTATGGGATAATCTTTATTGAAAATGGGTATGGGAGTAAAGTGAGCTGTGGGGGGGTGCATGTGGTAAATCAAATCAAATCAAATCAAATCATAGGGCCGGAAGGGACCTCATGAGATCATCGAGTCCAACCCCCTGGGAATCGAACCCAGGACCTTCTGCATGTTAAGCAGAGGTGCTAGCCACTACACTATTTGCAGGGCTTGTGTGTGTGTATGAAGTTTGTCACAGTGTCTTTGCAATGGAGTGTTCAACCTTTTGGGGTGCAATGGGTTGGGAGGCACTGGGGATTCTCTGCTAACTTGACTAACTCACAGTAACTTAAAAAGTGTCTCAATACCATATAAGAAGGGGGGGGTGCCATGCAACTTGGTGTACTGCAGAGGTAGAAATGAGCGGAAACCAGCGGGAGAAGCGGGGATTTCAAGGTTCCCGGGGGGGGGGGGCAGAAGGGGGTCGTGGGAGCAGAAACAGGGCCGCAGGAAGCGGCAGAGAGGGAAACCAGAGCCGTGGGAAGCGGTGGAGGAGATGAAAGAAGCTGTGGGATGCGGCTGAGGGGGTGAAGGAAGCCGTGGAGGTGGCAGAGAGGGTGAAGGAAGCCGCGGAGGTGGCAAGGACAGGAGGGAAACCGGAGCCACGGGAAGCGGTGGGGAGGGAAACCGGAGCTGCGGGAAGCGGCGGGGAGGGAAACTGGAGCCACGGGAAGTGGAGGAGAGAGAAACTGGAGCTGCGGGAAGTGGAGGAGGGGGTGAAGGAAGCCATGGAGGTGGCAAGGACAGGTGGGAAGGAGCCACGGGAAGCGGCGGAGAGGGAAGCGGCAGAGGTAGGAGGGGAAAAGCAAGAGAGGACAAGGGTAGTTTAGGGGAAAAGTTTATTTAACCCAGGGGAGTCACAAAGGGAAAAAGTAAAAGTACTTGGCCAAACAATTCTGAGGGGAACCACTAAACGATACAATGTTACACACTATCTTAACACTTCTAAGGCAAATTACACTAAACAATGTTGCAACTTACAATGACACTTAAAACAACTAGAGAAGAGAGGTACAATAATCAATATAAGGCAGTAGCATACAGTTGAGGACCCAGGAACTTTCTTAAACAGTGAAGAGAAAAAAAGGCAGTAAGTTAAGACAAGTAAGGAAAAAGCAAAGAAGCCTGCTCCTAGGAATGTGGGCTTGGAGATACTGAAGGAGAGCAGTGGCAAAGTAGCAGCAGAAGGCCAGGTAACTTTATTAAGGAAAGCTGCAGGGGCAGGATCTTACCAATACCACCACCACCAGCAGCAGCAGCAGCAGCATTACAGGCAGGAGAGAGAGAGAGACTCATTACTCAGCCAGCAGTGCAAACCTGGTACACTCGGGGAAGAACTTGTGAGCGGAGGAGGTCAGTGTCTGGGTGATCAGGCCAGGCAGGACATCAGGAACTGTCCTGCCTGATCACCCCAAACCCTGGATTTTTAAACTGTGTTTCCCGCCAGTGGCTATGATTGGCCACAATTACAGGTAAGGGGGAAACTCAGGTGGGCATGACTCATGCCTTTACTATTTTAAAGATCTTGCAATTAGGCAGAGCCCACCTATGCCCAGCCCTGAAAAGATCAATGGGGTATCAACGGCCATCTAGTTTAGTTTAAGGGGGCCATCTAGTTGAGCTGAAGGGGCCATCTGCTCCCCTTAACATTTTTTACATACCTAATTGATGGCCCGGGAGGGGCTGCCATCAAATTAACTCAATGGGCAACGGACACCCCTATTAAAAGTAAACCAAATTATTCATGCAGAAAGCGTCCCAGGTTGCCCTATAATAGTCATCAGTATTGCAGAGCAGAACCAGCTTTATCACACAGGGTGCAGAGAAAAATGATTAAGAAGCACCTGAGAAGTGGACTGGGCATGGTCAGGGAAACTTAGGGGAGGAGGGGTTCAGGGATCCCAGCTGAGGCCCAGCAGATTCAGAGCATGCATGTCATGCTTATTACAAGCCAGTTTAACTTAATTTTAAATACGTT
The DNA here is from genome assembly GCA_007922195.1 of Podocnemis expansa. Taxonomy (NCBI): domain Eukaryota; kingdom Metazoa; phylum Chordata; order Testudines; family Podocnemididae; genus Podocnemis; species Podocnemis expansa. Next base: position 12,026,979 of record ML682024.1, read on the forward strand.
TTCCCCCAAATTTTATTTTAAATTCTTTTTCTCTGTGCACTGATTAGTTGTTCCCCTCTCCTTGCCCCTTCTTCCACATTCCTCTTCCCTAGCCACTCTGGCACTAGCCCCATTTCAGAGTTCTTACATTCCCTCTCTGATGTGCAGCTGCCTTCATGATCTCTTAGACTGGAAGTGAAACTTCTGGTGGCGAGGAACCTTTCACTTCACTCTCCCTACATAGAGCAACCGCAATTTCTCTTCCCCAGTGTACCACTCCCTGCAGTTTCCTGCCCACTTGCAGTCTGAGGGAGGTGTGGGGAACTTGGGCCCACCCATTTCTCCTGGCCCTGGCCCAGGGACTCTATGTACTCAGTTGAACGCCACCTCAGTCCTTTCACTACTTTCCGTTTTTGCCATTTCCAGGTCCCCTGGGCCATACACACCTCCTCCAGGTACCTGCAGCCCTTGCATCAAGGCTGGGGCTAGTCAGTGCCCCTTGGAGCTCTCCAGAGTCCTGTCTCCCACAGCCCTGCTCCCAGCACAACCTGTGTCCCAGGTCTGAGGTCAACTACTTTGAGCAAAACAAATAAGGAGTCCTGTGGTACTTTTAAAAAGCAGCAGATTTTGAACAAATCAAGCAAGGAGTTCTGTGGTGCTTAAAGACTAAGAGATTTATTTATCGCATGAGCCTTCATGGGCGAAAACTGATGAAGTGGGATTTTCTCCCACGAAAGCTCATGCAATAAATATATTTGTTAGTCTTTTGTTAGTCTTTAAGTGCCACAGGACTTGTTGTTTTTTTTGTTTTTTTTTTTAAGATTCGGGAATTTACAGAATGTGAGGAAAATAAATACAGGGAAGTGTAAGTCATGGGATCAGGTCACACTGTAACAGCAAATCAAAACAGTTAAGATTCAAACACTGGGAAACAGCACATAGAGGAGGGTGAGGTCAAATCACCTGTTGTAATTGGAAAAGAATCCATAGTCATGATTTAATCCTGCTTTCACACATCAAATTTGCATTTCAATTCCAAGTTTTCAGTTCCTCTTTGAAGTCTTGAGCACAGCTGGATTTTAAGCAGGAGGTGCAGCACCCCTGAGATTATACAGCCTTCTGAGTCCTGATTGGCCCCACAGTCCTCTACTGTCATTGGCCATTTCTCTTTTTCAGGGCTTTTAGCCCCTGCCTGGGCAGACTTTGGAAACCACCCTGCTACACCAAATCATGAGGATACTTGGATCTCAGAGTCAGCCCTTTCTGAGGTCACACGGCCTGACTCTTTTTCAAGTTCTCCTTTTTCCAAGGAATTAGAGTTTGCTGTCCCTGAGTTAAAGCTTTTTATTCCCAGCCTTTTCCACATCCTGGGGCATTGTCATGCTCCCTCATTACATCTGAGTCACTAGGTTGACTAATTCCTCAGAATGTGTCTTCCTACCATTTAATATTGCTGAGTTCCTTCATTTTCATTACTATGCTGAATGATTTTGTTGGGGTTGATCCTGCTCAGAGCAGGGGGTTGGACTAAACAACTGATTGAGGTCCCTTCCAACCCTCCTGTTCTATGATTCTGTGAACCCAACCAGCCCATGCTCACCAATCTCAGCTTCACCATGGCTCTCCCCTTGTCTCTTGGCCTCTTTCTCTCTCAGTGAAAAGCCATTCCAGGGTGAGTTCCTTGCTCCCTAGGGTCCTCAATATCCAGGGCAGACATGGCTCATGGGTATGCAATCTGACACGTGGGAATCCCTGACCTCCCTTCCTGAATGTTTGCATGAGACATGGGGGGAAGATTGAGGGAATCATAGAAATGTAGGATTGGAAAGGACCTTAGTAGGTCATTTAGTCCAGTCCCCTGCCCTCAAGGCAGGACAAAATAATAACTAGATAATTACTGAAGAGTGTTTTTCTAACTTGTTCATAAATGCCGCTGTAGGTAGTTTGTACCAGAACTTACCTACCCTGACAGTTAGGAAGTTTTTTGTCAAGTCCAACCTAAACCACACTTGTTGCAATTTAAGCCAGTTGCTTCTGGTCCTATCCTCAGAAATTAAGGATAACAATTTTTTATGTACTTGAAAACTGTTAGAGTGTCACCCTTTAGTCTTTCCTTTTCCAAACTAACAATCCCCACTTTTTCAATCTTTCTTCATGTTTTTTAGATCTTTTATCATTTTTGTAGCTCTCCTCTGGATTTCCTCTAGTTTGTCCACATCTTTTTGAAATGTGGTGCCCAGAACTGGACCCAGTTCTCCAGCTGAGGCCCAGTCAATGGAGCATAGCATGGAAGAATTACTTTTTGCTTGCAGCCCTCCTGCTGACACATAGCAAAATGATGTGGTTTTTCCCCCTACAGTGTTATAGTGTTAATTTAGCTTGCAATCCATAACCTCCTGATATCTTTCCACAGTACACCTTTCTACACAGTTGTTTCACATTTTGTATGTGTGCAATTGAGGTTCCTTCCTAAATAGAGTACTTTGATTTTTTTTCTTATTGAATTTCATATTATTTACTCCAACCTGTTTTCTCCAGTTTGTCCAGATCATTTTTTGAGGTTGTAGTTCAAGCACAAACAGTAATATGGGTCTGATACTGAAATATTCAATGAGCTCAGTGTGGCAAGCACATCCTGGTTGACTTTTTCTGACTGCAGTTGCCATCTAAATAGCACAGTGGTTTTTAAACTTAGGGTCGGGACCCTGTTTCCCCCACCTAAGGACTGGAATGCATTGTTCAAAGATGTAATTACAGTAGTGGGTTGTGAGCCTAAATGATTTTTTTTTCCAACTGGGTCCCTGGAAAAAAAGTTTGAAAAACCACTGAAATAGAAGCCTCAGCAAAGTATTGGGTTAGGGTATAGAAGTGTTGATGATCTATGGTATTGAACTGATCATTTGACTACAATGATGACTTGAGGCCAATGCAATATCATTAACTGATTTACTGATTTGATCGAAGCTTGACAATTATGTGGTTCAACCCATGTTTAGTGAAGTGGCATATATAACAGCCTTAGCCTTAGCACTGGGTGGTTTTGATTTGATTTGTTCGTTCATATTAATAAAATGTCTCAAAGGACTACCAAATCTTATTTCTTCCTTTTGTTAAGAAAAGTAGTCCAGAACCAGTGGCAAAGTGGGTGGAGACCAGCCAATCCATCCAGGAATCTGATCCGCTGCCTCTATATTAACCCTTTGGGTCTCACAGGGCAGCAGCCGAGGGACGTACCTACCTGAGCTCCCGTGGGACTCAGTGTGGCTCCAAGCACTGCTAGTTAAAATGAGCTGCCCTCACCAAGCTTTAGTTTTTGTGTTGCTGAGTGACAAGGGATTGGTGATACATCATGGCCAGGCCCAGCTGCACCCCTGTCTGACTCTCTCTGGGGTTGTCCCTGGTCAGTCCTGACTGAAGTTCAGGGTGTGGTTCAAAAGGTTGTAAGTGAAGATAAAGAGCTTGTACATTTCAACAGCTGTGGTGATGGCAAAGGGAACATGTTTGTGTTAAGGGGCATATTGAGGCACTGCTGAAAGAGGACAGAGTTCAGGTTAAATGGTGACCTCAGCTGATTGTGGCTGTAACTTTTGATTCATCTGCTAACAAAGTCTGTGCTGTGAGACTGAGAATGAACTAACCCTTTTGACTTCTGTGCTTGCTGTGAGTTAATTCTGACTGCAACGCAGGGTGCATGTGTGGGGCACAAACAGATAATGTAGCGGGACAGACAGATGAGTTACATTTACCTTTAAAGTATATGATAGTTAATGTTGTGTATCTGTCCTTCAGTGTCATAAGTAAAATAATTCTGTAACCCTGTGTAATAGACATTATAACCAATGTCCAGCAAGACTCCATATTGTCAGTTTGGAACTCCTGCTTAAACAATGTACTTCATTTTGGATACTTGATGAAATCTGGTTTAGGCGTATGCTGTATATGTTCTTTTAAATGTGTGAACAAGGTGTGTGAATGAAGGGCGTGTGTGTGAAAAGGCCAGTCTCAACTGCTGGCCTGTCCTGATGAACCATAAGTACCATCTAACTGGCTGAACAATGCGGACATCTCATTAAAGCAAACAGAAGGAGCCACCCCAGAAAGAAAAGAACAAAATACAATCAAGTCTGCAAGTGACTGGTGACCAATGATCTCACAGGAACCCTGAGGCAACATGACACAGCAAATCCCATAGACTTACATGAAGGCCAGCAAGTATAAGAGATGGGTGAGACCATGAAACCCTTGGGGTCTCATTCTGCAACTGTCATCTTGGAGCATCGGATCATGACCAACAGAGGCCTGGCTTCCTCCTTGTACCTAGCCTAGTTGGCCACTAGGTTGGCTCAAGCAACACATGAAAGGATTGGTAATATATCATATGAGGTTGCAGAACTTCTTTTGTGTGTGTGTGTGTGTGTGTGTGTGTGTGTGTGACTGCCTTTTGCTATTCTTACTTATTTACACTAAATGTGGCATATTGCCTTGTCCCCCTGAATAAGATTCTGCTAGTTTTTTCTTTTTATTAGGGGGTACTCTCCTGGGTGCCCTTTTTGGTATAATGCATGGCCCCTTAGAGGCATGAAAGAGCTCCCTGGGGTCCCATCCTAGGGGTCCTGTGGGTAATTAAGGTGGAGCAGTGATGCTGAACCTTCCAAGGCGAGATTCAGGAGACAGCTGCACTGGTGTGTGGAGACCCAAGCACTGCAGGTGCTGAGCACTAAGGACTTGAGTGGGCCCTGGGTCTGTGGGATGCCTCACAGTAGCACACTGCTGTTGTCTCAAGAAGCTCCCCTGCCCCACAAGCTGCTAGAATCCCTCAGGTCATTTGTGTTTGGTTTCCTTGTAATTGATGGGAAATGTTTGTTTTAGCCAGTTCCCTCTTCTCCCTGCTCCCACAGGGGCCTTATTGCAGATTGTCTGAGCCAGTCAGAGCCCAGAGAATCCAGCCTGCTGCAGTGCTCCATGAAACACTTCAGTTCCAAAGACTGGCAGATCCTAAAGGAACTGGGAATGGGCAGGCATGACTGCTGAGCCACCAGAAACCTTCAGTTGAAACCTCTCCTGCCATCCAGCTCCAGCTTCTACCTGCGCATGCCCCAGGTGTGATTTGACCAGAGCACACCACGCTGTGTTACTGTGGGAGGAGACAGATATACGGAGGGTGAGTCCTGATTCAGAACCCCAAGCTGTGGAATTTTCAATTTCCCCTTCCCGCTGTGGGGGCAGCAGTGACATACAGTACAGCTGTGGGGCTGGGCATGGAGAAATGCATCAGACATCAGGTTTTAACTCCACAGTTCCCTGGAAACAGCCACCACTGCACCAAGCATCAATCTTGGGCACAATCCTTCCTGCTTCCCCTGAACCACTGGGCTCCTTGCAGGTCTTCAGCTAACGCCGAAGAGTCAAGCCCACCATGAGTAACTTTCCCATTATCTGTGTGGTTAAAACTATCAGGAAGGGTTTTCCACTAGTGTCAGTGGAACGCTTTGTCTAGACTCTGAGTGCTTTATGGCATGGACTATGTGTCTCATGTCCTGTGTGTATAGCACCTTGGGCCTCTTTGTGCTTTATAGACCATAATCATATCTTCTGTGCTTTCCCATCCTTTTCCAAAGGCTGGAGAAGGTGGGGGAACATTCTGATTAAATGAGAGGTGAAATGATTCACTGCACTTTAATTTTTTCACTTTCTAGAAACTGGTTTATTTTTCTCTCCTCAGTAGCTTCCATACAATGCAAATGTTATGTTGCAGGGGTGATTAAAGGTGGATTACACTTCAATGAAAAAAAGCCTTTGTGGGCTTCTACAATTTAGATTTAAGTGGAAAGATGCTGGGGGCTTTTCCTTTGAAATAGAAAATGGCTCAGAGTTCTCAAATGAGAATTAAAGTAACGTTTCCAAAGCTGCTCAGGGATTTGCAAGGGTGACAGCACTTGACCTCAGTTGAGGATCAGACCCAACCCCCTTCTGGATAAAAACCTCAGCCTGGGCGCATGTGGAGGTGGGTGGAGTTGAAGTGCTGGGTCAGGGTAGGAGCTAGAGTTTTGGTCTGGCATTTGCTGAAGAAGGCAGGCTAGTGCAAGTGGGTAACTCCCAGCCACCATTAGAAATCTGAGGCTGGGAGAAGGGCAGCAGAGCCCAGCGGAGTTGGGAGTGTGTCCCCAAGTATCTCCAGGCCCCAGGTGGACACAAGGTACGCAGGAAGCACAAGACTGCTCCCTGCTTTATGGTAAAGGTTCTGCCCAAGCAGGCATAAGCTGCAAGTGGGTTTAGCTCTGGGCACCAAGGCTGCCCTGTGGCTGCAGGGCCTCAAGATTTGAACTTGGGCCACTTGCTGATGATCTTGTAGAGGATGTTCCAGGGGCAGTCGGTTTTGCTCACGCTGCGGTGCCCCTTCAGGGTATACTTGCGACTCAAGTAGCCCTTGGAGACGGCACACTGGATTAGGCTCTCAGCGGCATTCAGGGCGGTGGCATTGGGGACTCGGTCTGCAGAACACAGCAACACCCTGTTAATGTTACCCTGGCCCCTCTCTGCTGCCCGGGGGCTGTGACTGTGGCCTGAATTAATAGCACCCTCCCCCCACACACACCCACTCTTGATTAGCCATGGCATTGTCATTCCCCCACTGTGTTCGACAAAGCCCCCTGCCCTGTTGCATTTGTTTAGCCTCAGTCTCTGCCCCCCCCCCCAACCCTGTGCCTATCTGGGTGCCACAGAGAAGGGACAGAGAAGCCCAGAAGGATAGCAGGCAGCAGCTGTGGGTGGGATCCCTGTAGAAGGGATTCCCACTTCCCCTTGTGGAGTGACTGGGGAAAACTGTGTAGAAGGGACCCACATACAGAAGAATGTCCCTAGGAAGCTGAATCCCAGCGACTTTTCATTCCAGCCTTTGGTATGGGTCCCAGCCGTGTGCCAGCCTCTGCCCTCGTAGACTCTGCCATCTTCGCCAATCAGGAAACTGGAGGCAGAGCACAGTGTGAGACCCGCACAGGCACATCCACACCCTCCCTTTCTATTCAGGGACACTCTCAGGCCCCCATCTTTCCCTTCCAGGAGTTTTAGGCATCCCCCCTCCACTACCCTTCTTTGGCTGGTTGGGGGCAGAGGCCCTGAGTTTGCCCCTCAGCTAATGGGAGGCCCCAACCCTGCCCTGCCCCACCCCACTCACTTGTAGCCAATGTCTGGCCAGCCTTTCTTGTCCATGTGGTACTTCTGGATGTGTTTCACCTGCTTGATGCAGGCATTCTTTGAATTGCAGCGGTTCCCTGCTGTGTGGTGGAGGATGACATACTTCACTGGGGTCACCAGCGAGATGTTTTTGCTCGGGAGCTGGGCCCCCCACTCAGAGCGGGAAACAATGGTGGGGCAGCCTGCACCATATAGGGGAGGGAAGAAAAAGCTGGATTAATTGGGGAAATGCCCATCTCCCCTGTCCATGCAGCTGGATCAAGCCCTGACTCATGGAGATCTGAACTCACCGAGCATCATGGCGCAGAGCACTGAGAACCATATGACCCACGTCAGCATCTTCCTCCTCCTCTTGCTTGGCCCTGTGAGGACATGCATGGGTCACACCTGACCTGACACCCTTGGAAAGAGCACTGCTGGGGTGAAGACAGGTGCCCCTGTGCTCAGGCTGCCCTGGCCTCCAACACAGCTTGTAGCCTGAAAGCAGTGCCCCAGCCCTGCCCAAATCTCCCTTTCCCACAGAGCTCCCTCAGTCGCCATGGCAGCCAAATAGTCTTAAAGTGCCACATGACTCCTTGGTTTTTTTGCTGAACTAGACTAACATGGCTATCCCTTTGGAAATTGTACTAACAGCTCCTGCCCCACTGGGGGCTGTGGGGTGAAGAGCCATGCTGGGAGGCAGAGATGGTTAATGGAGATGGGCAAACATTAAGGTACAAAGGGAGGGAGAGGTGGCATCTGGCCATCTCTTGGAAAAGCTGGGAGGAGCATGAGCCCTAGGCACTGGCATGTGCTATTCTCAAAGAGTACCTGAGAGTGTGAAGGGGCTCAGGACCAGGTTGTTGGCCAATAAGCCATAGCACTGATTTTGGAATGAACCCCAAGCACCTAGAAGGAGGGCATGCAGATGAATTTCCCTAGTGGGTTAGAATTGCTTAAAATCAAGCCAGGCTCCTGCATCAGGGCTCAAGGATCTGTAACAACACCAGGGCTGACAGATTGCACTGTGAGTGTGATTCAGGCCTGGCAGTGGGCTCCTAGGGGCAAAGCCTTCATCCCACCTGGGCGAGGCTGGACACAGAGCACAACCCAGTCTAGAGAGTAGGACAGCCACGGTCAGGGCTGGATCAATGCCTCTGGGGCGCCTGGATCTGCCCACTTTTGTCCCCCACCACCCAACTGTTGTGGTTCCCAGCCTAGGGGTGGGGTGGCTGTAGCCTCCCCCAGAACCCAGGCACATTTTCATTTGTAATATGATGAACTCCAAAAACAGTGACACTTCATCCAATTGAGTTTGCCCACGGCCTGGCAGGAAATTTCCGCTTCTGCCTATCTTTTCCTACAGAAATGGTGCAACACAATGTTGACACCCTTTGTGTCAATGAAAGGCAGAACCATAATTAGGCCAGGGTGAACAGGGCAAAGCCCTGGGTGGGGAATTTTAGAAGGCGAAGGGGATGGATCCAGCTTCCCGCAGCAGCTGGGGATGGATCCGGATCTATTCCCAGCTACCATGGGGAGCCAAATATGTCCCCTGAGCCCCATAAAATTCTGCCGCCACTGGTAGTGGCAATCTGGATCTGACCCCCCACCCCGTTTGCCACTGACAGCGGAAGCTTCCCAGCTCATCTGGCAGCAGCTGGGAATGGATCCAGATTCCCCTGGCTTCTGCCACCACCAGCAGGCTGTCGGGATCTGGATCCATCCCTAGCTGCCACCGGATAAGCTGGGAAGCTTCCATCACCACCAGCAAGCTGGGGGGGGAGGGGGGGCAGATCTGGATTGCTGCTGGTGGAATTTTAGAGGGCTCAGGGGACAGATCAGGATCCATCCCCAGCTGCTGTGGGAAGCTCGATTCATCCCCTCCGCCCTCTAAAATTCCCCACTGGGATTAGGGCCCCGGGCTAGATTGGGGCCGGGGGTGGGGGGCGCTTCTAGTTACAGCTCTGATGAAAGGGAAGCCATTGATTTTTGCCTGGACGAGCTAATTCCCTGCCAGGCGATTCTACCATGGCCTGTTGTAATTTCACTTTTCTACTTTGCATTTAAGTATTCAGAGAGCCTCTGGGGTCAACTGCTCACACAGCCCTTCTTACCCTGGCTGCCCCAAACCTTTGCTGTAATTGCTTCCATAACTGATTTAACTTTCTGAGTTTTCTAGACTTCTCAGCTGCCCTGCTTAAAGCTCAGACCTCCTCCACCATATCCTTATGGTCCTGCCTGCACTCAGCATGATTTACCAGGGCACCCAGCTTCACCACAAGCAGCTGCTTTTGTCCAGTTCAATAGCTGCTTCCATCCTCTTCCTCCCATTTCTTACAATGTCATGTGTGCACCTTCACTTTGGCCCATTCTGTCTTGCCCACTCTCAACCTTCCTTTGTAAACTATGAATCAAGGATACGCTGAATGGACGTGCGTTCTTCAGATGCAGTTTGATTTCCCCATTTTGCACCTTCTGTTTCTTTCATTTCCTTAATTTATGACTGAAAGGCTCATGTGCCAAGCACTAACCAGGTGTCCCATTAAACATTCTCTCCTCAACTTTCTTCTCTACCTCAGAAACAAGCAAAGTAACCATGCAAATCCTTGGGCCAAGCTGACATTTGTCTTGTGCTGTCTCAGAACCTCCATGCATAATGAAATATTTCTTTACAAGCTACCTAAGCAGTCCTTTATTATTGTTGTTTATATTAGCCTATATTTCACTCTTTATGGTATTTTTCCAACTTAACTTTTTGCTTTATTTATTCTTAGATCTCTTCTTTAAACTTCTTCCCTCCCCTGAAGCTGTTGACTGCAAGGGCACTGTGGTTCTGTGCACCTAGATTGTCCCAAATATATGGTCAGGTCTTTACTCCTGACACATAGCTTCTGCCCCACCCTGTCATATCTCAGCCTGACAGCCAATTAGCTTGAGTGTAAGGCTCACCACCCAGGAAAGCGAATTTAACATTTCAAGTTCAGTCTCACTTAGCAAACCTTCAAATGTCCAAGCCCTTGCCACTATTTATTCATTATTAGTACAGCACACAAACAGATAGACATAGATATTACCCAGTCAGTGGAACCAAAGCTTGCCACCGTTGATGAAAATGACAGATCGATCCCCAAGATAAATTTGTCCACAGCTTGGACTACTTATAGCCAACTTATTTCCAACTTATGACTTCCTCTTCCCCAAAGGGTGACTAGAAATGCATATTTGTCTGGGAAATTCCATGGATTTCTCAGAACAGAGTCACACATTTGCTACTTAAGCATAATTTTTACCATCAATATATTATTTATACATTTCCATTTACCACATATGCTGCTTAAGCATAATCTTTTACTGATGCAAGCAAGGTTTGAACCTACTCCCCCTGCTCAGTCAGCTGAAAGGGAGGCACCTTATTTGCATAGGCTGTCTATTTGCATGAGTACAATTAAGTACTTAGCATAATTCCCTGAATAGGGATAAATCCACCCAGATGCTGGCATGATGGGAAGTGATTAGTATGGCTAGTTTTTGGGTTACAGATCACTTTGTTGTTAACTGCAGGAGCAATGGAATGTTGTATTTTGAATAAACTGTGTTCAACCTGTTTGGATGAAAAATTCACTCTCACCTAAAAGAGCTTGGAAGCATGGAGGACACATACTCCAGCATTGTAAGAACAGCTAGAAGAAGTTGAGGTGTTTCCTTGTTCAGTAAAGGGCTAGACATAGGCATGGATTGATCCTTTCTTGCCATTGTAAAAGGTAGACCTAATGATTCTTTTTAGATTTTTCTGGTTTGAAGAAGGGACAGCAGAAAGGTTTTCACATGAGCTGAAATTCTCTCAGAACTGAAATCATTAGAGTAGGAGTCTCAAACACACGGCCCTGATAACCCCCCAGAATCCTAGGGCTCCCACCTTTCCAACATTGGCAAATATCCTAGTCCTCTTGTGGCCCTTGAGGTGATTTGAGTTTGAGACCCCTGCACTAGAGAAAGTGGGAACCTTCACTGACACTGAGCAGAGAGGAGCCAGCAGTGGTTGGTGCCTGCAGGTGGTGAGAGCCACAAGTGGTCAGCGCCTGTAGGAAGCCAGCAGACAGCTGGAGCCAAGTACAATCCAGCAGATGGTGGGAGCCAGCAGATGACCGGAACTACATGCAATTGGCAACAGCAGATAGTGTGAGCCATGACTGATCAACACCTGAGACTGGCAGGAGGGGATTGGCTGAGCCCTAGCCCACGAAACTAAGAGATGGACACTGCAACAGCAGTGGTCTGTACAGGGAAAAGCAAGAAGGCAAAAGCAAAGGATAAGCTTCATGTACTCTAGGGTGGGGTGGCTTCTGCTCATTGGGTTTATGAATCTGCATTGCACTGTTCTCCTAATTTCCAAAGGGTAGCCATGTTAGTCTAGTCCAGCAAAAAAACAACCAGGAGTCGTGTGGCACTTAAAGACTAACAGATTTATTTTTTGCATGAGCTTTCGTGGGAGATAATCCCACTTCGTCAGATGCTTCGAAGATGGGTGAACTTACAGAATGCATTTATTTTCATTCCATTCTGTAAATTCACCCATCTTCAAAGCATCTGACAAAGTGGGATTATCTCCCATGAAAGCTCATGCAAAAAATAAATCTCTTAGTCTTTAAGTGCCACATGACTCCTTTGTTTTTCTTTTTACTGTTCTCCTAAACCAGTGCTGTTTTGGGGGGCTGCAGCCTTGGCCAATGAATGAGCCAAGGCCTTAGGACAAACATTGGAAAGAGGGGCGCTATCCCATTCTACATCAAGACTATGTAAATTAAGGTTATTTGCTGGGGGCCCCATCTCACTACCAGGAAAAGAGGAATTTGACACCTGGTTGGAATATGCCCCTGAAGTGCTGTAGGAGTGGGCAGCTCTGGAGACAGAGAAGCGAAGACATCGACTGGAGAACCTCAGGGGTCCAGCATTAGATGTGATTTCCACCCTGAAACTCACTAACCTTGAAGCCAGTGTTAAGGAGGCCCTAACCCACACCTGTGGAAGTACAGAGAGCTCTGAAGTCTATTATAAGTTCTTTAGCATCAGACAGCAGAAAGGTGAGAAGGTTTCAATTGACATACAGAGGTTGGAGAAACCATTGAGAGGGCTGTCTCAAGGAGAGCAGTGACTGCTGACCAAATGGGCCAGGCTAGACTAGCCCCAACTATGTGAGGAGTTCAGTGGCCGAGCCCAGTTCTACTTCATCTCCAGTTAAAAGCACGACTGGAAAATCCCCCCCTCCCATGCCCAGCTGATGAAGGAGGTCAGAGAGATGGAAGAAAAGCAGGGTGCCAGTTAACCGAGGGAAGCCAAAACAGCTGAGTCAGCCCAACCAGCACAGCACTCCTGCAGACAGCCAGTGTACTGATGGTAAGCCCCAGAGAGGAACTAGCCCAGCAAGAGCAGGTCCTTGGCAGAAGAGTTAGCTGAGCTATATAGTACTAGGGACTGACCTGAGACTGCCAGGCCAAATGACCCCCTGGCTATGCTGAGGGAGAAGTCAGCAGTTAGAGCTGCCATCCTATCTGAGGGAAGAGGAAGGGGCCATCCTTCTGCTACTGGTGTGTCTGAGATGGACACATTGCAGCCATGTGTCATAATGTAAAAAAAATTCTCATTATTAGAGTACAGAAAAGTGACAGACCATTGGAAGGATTCAAGAAACTTTCAGACCAGCTTGGGAAGGGCGCCAACCAGGCCCATGGGATTTCAGAACTCCTCTGGAAATGAGTGTCTGGCTGGGATCCCACCAGGGCGGATGGGGCTTCAAGCAGAGGTCACAGTGAGGACTGAAGGGACAGAATGTGGAGCAATGCTTAATACTGGATCTCAAACGACTTATATTTCAGTCATACTACCAACAGAGGCTTGTGGGCCTGTGTATACAGTTCCTGACTGGGCTTGGTCTATGTGGCATCACCATGGATGAATACACTTAACAGGGATATGTCATAGAGCTTCTGGAATTTCCTGACGAGGCTGCTGGGATGAGGGAAGTGGTGGACACTGCTGCCTTGTCAGGGGCGTTGCTGGCGTTGGGCACGCCGGGGCATGTGCCCTGGGTCCCAACGCCAGCATCCCGGATCTCCAACCCAATTGGGTCGGGGATCCAGGGCGCAATCCCCGGCTGGCCACGGCCACGGCGGCCCTGTCTCCGGCCTGGGATCCGGGGCCTGGCTGGCCACATGGCAGGCCCCGCCCTTGGCCAGGGATAGGACTGGGGGGGGGCCGCAGCTGTGCCGCGGCCTAGCTGCCTGCAGCAGCGCGGCCCCCCCCCCCCGGCCCTATCCCTGCCCAGGGGCGGGGCCTCCTGGCTGGGGGCAGGGCCTGTCTGCTGGGGACGGGGGCTGGGCCTGTATCCCGGGTCCCTCCCCGCCCCAGCACCGCCTCTGTGCCTTGATATGCCCTAACTTTAAAGGGGCCTTCAAAGTGTCACTGGTGGAGACCAACTCTAGTCTCTTCAAAGAACTCACTGACGACCGCAGACAATGTGCTGGAGATCAGTACCTAAACACCCTGATGATACATTTCTTTTGCGCTAAAGCCTACAGGAAAACTGAGAACACTTAGAAGATGTCTGAGCTACCAATTGAAGCACTGAGGTACACAGATGTGACCCTCCACTCAGGCCTAGATCAAGGGCCTTCTGTGTCCTGGGCTGCCCACTCCCACTGCACACCCCACCTACCCTGGAGCCCCATCAGGCCCCACAATTCCATGGGGTCCCTGCCTACTCCAGTGCTGGGGAGGCAGAAGCCATACTCCTGCCCACCCCTAGGCCAGCCAGTCCCTCCACCCCCAGGAGCAGGGCAGGATGGTCCTATTCGCTCCACTTTGTTCTGGGGATGAGGTTGGGGCAGTTGGTGCATGGTGTGGCTCCAGTGCAGTTTTCCAGGGGCTACCAAGCACCATCCAGGCCTGACCCAGCCCTGATCCCAGAATGGAGTGGAGCAAATAGGGCCAGCCTGCTCTGCCCCCAGAGATGCACTGGCTGACCCAGGGGTGTGATGGGAACAGCTCCAGTCCAGGGCCCCACCCCCAGCACTAGCAGGGGCTCTAGAGGGACAGGAGGTCCAGATATGGCAGGGACTACAGGGGCTGGAGCCTGGGGCCCCTTTTCAGGCCAGGGCCCTAGGCTCCAACCCCTATAACCCTTTTATTCAGCCCTGCCCCTACTAGAGTCTGCAAGGGCAGAGCAGGAAGTGCCTGTCATGAGCACCTGTTTAAAAGGCAGTAAGGGAACATTAGCAATGGTAGAGCTGCCAGCTGAAGGAGGTCTTTCTGAAGGGCTGATGGTCCCCCGTGGACTCATAACCACCATGGAAGCCCAAGAGAAGGTGGTTAGATTGATGACTGATGAAACAGGCTGTGATGTCATCATGAAGCAAGGACAAAAAACAGCAGACCTCTCTGAACCTGCTGTGAAACCCTAGTGTGAAACTAAAGTTCCAGCAACAGATCCTGCAAGGTTTGACTTTCTGAGATTCACCATTGTCTGAAGCAATGGTTTTCAATCTTTTGCAGACACATTTGATGGCAAACTGCAACCCTGCAGGGCACACCAGCTCCCCCCCCCCCCCCCGGGCTCTCTGCAACAGACTTACCACTGCTCAGCAAAAGCGTGCTTGCCCCAGCCAGGGCCTGGGCCCCAGCCCCTCCCCCTGTGCTCCAGCCAGAGCCGTCCTTAGGGGAGGGCAAATGGGGCTGCCGCTACGGGCCCAGCGCTTTGGGGGGCCCTGCGGGGCCTGCATCCTTGCACCCTCCCATGGCAGGGATCGGCACGAGTCCCACATCTTCCACAGCGAGCTCCAAATCCTTTTGGCCAGCAGACACAGGCTCACTCAGACGCCCGCTCTGCCAGTGAATGGCTCAGCTGCCTGCTGCCCCTGCCCCTGGAGCCTGCAGCTGAGAAATTAGCTGGAGGGGAGAGGGAGGTTTAACCCTTTCCTCCTCCAGCAGATGCTGACAGGAGCAGCCCAGGAAACACACAGGTAAGTCCTGAGGGAAGTCTGGTGGGACCCTGAGCCTGAGCCTGGATGAGGACAGGGGTGCTGGGGATCCAAGACTCTCCCTGGGTCCTGATTCACATTGGGCTAGTGGAGGGCAGGTAAATCAGGGATCATGCTGTGACAGACCGCTCCCCAGATCCTGTCCGCTGTGCCGCCATGACCTCCCAATTCCCACTCCTGAACCCTGATTCACCCTGCTTTGCCAAGTGACCACTCACTCCTGAGTCAGTCCACTCCAGCCTCTTGCGTACCATCGGTCCCAGGCAGGGGGTACATGCCTTTGGCTACTTGAGGAAGGGTCCCCCAGCAAGCACCCCAGCCCCTGTTACTACACCAGGAGCCACTGTCTACAGAGATTGGGAACCACTCCCAACCACCACACACTCAAGCCCCTCCATTTAACAAAGAAAAGGATTGTGCCCAGCCTCCTTCACTCATACCCTCTAAAGATCACACAGCTTTAGGGAAAACAACTACTAGTTTATTGATCAGATTATAATTCTAAGTGAGAATATGGCCAAACGTGGCAGAATCACAATATAAGTAAGTCAGGAGAGGCCACAAGAAAACAAAAGGCAAAACACATATGGTCACCTAAAACTTCTACTTAAACTAACCTCATAGTCCAATTTCAAAAGGGATAGCCGTGTTAGTCTAGTCCAGTAAAAAAACAACAAGGAGTTGTGTTGCACTTTAAGACTAACAGATTTATTTTTTGCATGAGCTTTCGTGGGAGAAGATCCCACTTCCTCAGATGCTTCGAAGATGGGTGAACTTACAGAAAGGAATGAAACTAAATGCAAGGGGGTGTAAAACATAGGATCAGGTCATAAAGTAACAGCAAATCAGAGCAGTTTACAGGCTCAAACCATGGGAAGCCTGAGGTCAAATTACTCTTTGTAATGGGAAAAGAACCCATAGTCTTGATTAAGTCCTGCTTTCACAGAATTTAGCTTGCATATTAATTTGAGTTCAGCTGTTTCTCTTTGAAGTCTTGATGTCCCAGGTACATCTCTAACGACAGTCGTTAACAAATCCGTCATCGAGTGATGAGGAAGATGGAAGTGCTCAGCAACTGGTTTCTTTGTTCTTTGATTTCTGATATCAGCTCTGTGCTCATTCAGTCTCTTACGGAGCGATCGTCCTGTTTGTCCTGTTTGTAAGGTGTTGGGGCATTTCTTGCACATGATGTCGTAGACCACGTTAGTAGATGAGCAGGTAAATGAGCCTTTGATGGAGCAGCAGGCTTGATTAGGACCTGTGATGGTGTCTGTTGTGCAGATATGTGGGCAGACTTGGCAGCGTGGTTTTTTGCAGGGGTGTGTGCCTGCTTCAATGTTCCTGTTGTTAGATCTGTATTTGCTGGTGAGTATCTGTTTAAGATTAGGGGGCTGCCTATAAGCAAGGAGTGGTCTGTCTCCTGATGCTTGAGAGAGAGAGGGATCATCTTTTAGAATAGGCTGTAGGTCCTTAATGATCTGTTGCAGCGGTCTGCTTTGAGGATTGTATGTGGTGACTAGTGGTGTTCTGTTGCTTTCTTTCTTGGGTCTCTCCTGTAGTAGATGACTTTGGGGAACCCGTCTAGCTCTGTCAATTTGTTTTCTTACTTCCCCAGGTGGGCACTGTAGTTTCAAGAATGCTTGATAGAGATCCTCAAGATGTCTGTCTCTGTCTGAGGGGTCAGAGCAGATGCGGTTATATCTTAGGGCTTGGCTGTAGACAATGGATCGTGTGGTGTGTTTAGGATGGAAGCTCAAAGGATGTAGGTAACTATACCGATCAGTAGGTTTTCGGTATAGGGTGGCGGTGATGCGTCTATCCCTGATTTGTACCGTAGTGTCAAGAAAGTGGATCTCCTGTGTGGAGTGTTCCAGGCTCAATTTGATGGTGTCGTGGAAATTACTGAAATCTCTGTGGAAAATCTTCAAGAGCATCCCTGCCATGTGTCCAGATGACAAAGATATCATCATGACCTAGAGGCCTACTTTCATCATCTAAGACTCAAAGAATATTTCCATAACACCACAGATCAACGCACTGACACGCAGATGCCTTCCTCCAAACACTACAAGAAGAAATATTCTTCATGGACTCCTCCAGAAGGCCGAAATGAGAGACTTGACTTCTATATTGATTGCTTCCGCCACTGTACCAAGGCTGAAATCATGGACAAACAACATCCTTTACATCATAACCTCAGCCCTGCAGAATGCAATGCCATCCACAGCCTCAAAAACAACTCTGACATTATCATTAAGGAGGCTGACAAAGGAGGTGCAGTTGTCATCATGAATAAATTAGATTATGACCAGGAGGCTTATAAACAACTCTCCAACACAACCTTCTACAGACCACTTTCCTCTGACCCCACTGAGGAATACCAAAAGGAATTACAACACCTACTCAAGAAACTCCCTAAGACAGCACAAGAACGTATAGAGACAGAAACACCACCAGAACCATGGCCAGGGATGTTCTATCTACTACCCAAAATCCATAAAAAGGAAACCCTGGACGCCCCATCATCTCAGGCATTGGCACTCTTACTGCTGGCCGATCTGGCTATGTGGACTCCCTCCTCAGACCCTACGTTAAACATCCCCAGCTCTCTTCAAGACACCACAGACTTCCTGAGGAAAATACAGTGCATTGGAGAACTTCCTGAAAACACCATTCTGGCCACTATGGATGTAGAAGCTCTTTACACCAACATCCCACACAAGAATGGATTACAAGCTTTTAGAAGAACCACCCCAGATGATGACACAGTGCAGCTCGTGACTGAACTTTGTGACTTTGTACTCACCCACAACCACTTCAGATTTGAGGATCATTTATATCTCCAAATCAGTGGCACCGCTATGGGCACCCACATGGCCCCACAATATGCCAACATCTTTATGGGCGACTTAGAACAACGTTTCCTCAAGGCTCATCCCAAGACACCTCTTCTTTACCTGTGCTACATTGATGACATCTTTGTCATCTGGACACATGGCAGGGATGCTCTTGAAGATTTTCACAGAGATTTCAGTAATTTCCACGACACCATCAAATTGAGCCTGGAACACTCCACACAGGAGATCCACTTTCTTGACACTACGGTACAAATCAGGGATAGACGCATCACCGCCACCCTATACCGAAAACCTACTGATCGGTATAGTTACCTACATCCTTTGAGCTTCCATCCTAAACACACCACACGATCCATTGTCTACAGCCAAGCCCTAAGATATAACCGCATCTGCTCTGACCCCTCAGACAGAGACAGACATCTTGAGGATCTCTATCAAGCATTCTTGAAACTACAGTGCCCACCTGGGGAAGTAAGAAAACAAATTGACAGAGCTAGACGGGTTCCCCAAAGTCATCTACTACAGGAGAGACCCAAGAAAGAAAGCAACAGAACACCACTAGTCACCACATACAATCCTCAAAGCAGACCGCTGCAACAGATCATTAAGGACCTACAGCCTATTCTAAAAGATGATCCCTCTCTCTCTCAAGCATCAGGAGACAGACCACTCCTTGCTTATAGGCAGCCCCCTAATCTTAAACAGATACTCACCAGCAAATACAGATCTAACAACAGGAACATTGAAGCAGGCACACACCCCTGCAAAAAACCACGCTGCCAAGTCTGCCCACATATCTGCACAACAGACACCATCACAGGTCCTAATCAAGCCTGCTGCTCCATCAAAGGCTCATTTACCTGCTCATCTACTAACGTGGTCTATGACATCATGTGCAAGAAATGCCCCAACACCTTACAAACAGGACAAACAGGACGATCGCTCCGTAAGAGACTGAATGAGCACAGAGCTGATATCAGAAATCAAAGAACAAAGAAACCAGTTGCTGAGCACTCCCATCTTCCTCATCACTCGATGACGGATTTGTTAACGACTGTCGTTAGAGATGTACCTGGGACATCAAGACTTCAAAGAGAAACAGCTGAACTCAATTAATATGCAAGCTAAATTCTGTGAAAGCAGGACTTAATCAAGACTATGGGTTCTTTTCCCATTACAAAGAGTAATTTGACCTCAGGCTTCCCATGGTTTGAGCCTGTAAACTGCTCTGATTTGCTGTTACTTTATGACCTGATCCTATGTTTTACACCCCCTTGCATTTAGTTTCATTCCTTTCTGTAAGTTCACCCATCTTCGAAGCATCTGAGAAAGTGGGATCTTCTCCCACGAAAGCTCATGCAAAAAATAAATCTGTTAGTCTTAAAGTGCCACACAACTCTTTGTTGTTTTTTTCACATAGTCCAAACAAGTTTATGCTCAAGGTGTTTGGCTGTTAGATGTTTGCACAGCCAGTCTCTGCCTGAGGCCAGGCAGGGCCCATATCTTGCTTGGAGTTGTTTCAAGATGGAGAGTCCCAGCTCAAAAAACTGCTTAAAACTTCCAGGTCTCAATTTTTGTTTCCAAACCCCTCAGCCTATCCCTTTCAGGGTGGAGGTGATTTTTTTTGTTTCTTCACAGATATCTCCATTTGTCTCTTTCAGGCTCACTGCTGCTGGGAGAGACCTCTGTCTCTTTCCTTATCCCTGAGCTATAGAAAGCATGTTACATGTTTGTTCACACTGATGAAGTTGCAGGAAACATATGAGCATAGAAATAATTTAGAATAGGTTATTAGCATCCACACAGAAACATTGCATGGGCAATTGGCAGCAAATAATACAATTCCAGTGTACAAGTGAACAGAAAAATCATGTAGATCAGAACTTAGGGTGCACAGATGTGCACACCGTCACACGTCCCTAGGGTTACCGGATACCAAAGCATGGAAAGGAGGACAGGGAAGTATGAAAAGGAGGACATTGGGGGACACATGGAGAAAAATGTAGTATTAATGTAATTTGTTTTGTTTTAGGGGGCCCTGGAATGCTTCCCCCTAAAACTAGGGTGTTCTAGCATACTTTAAGTAAAAACCCAGACAAAATCATATATTTTTAAAATGCCTGCTGGATGGAGAATGTGATGGTAAAAAGGAGGACATGCCATCCTTTTGCCTGATATCTGGTAACTCCACACATGCCCCTCTGGGCCCCGGGTCATGCTAGGCTGGTGGCCAGGCAAGAGGATGGCAGGCAGGCCAGGCCAATAACTCCCCCACCCCACGACCCCAGGCCAGGTGTTGAGGCTGGAGGGCAGGCTGGGCAGGGATCCTGTGTGATTATTGATCACCAGCCATTTACAGACATGACTTTTGCCTTGTGCTTTTTTCTTTTCTTTCTGGGGTGGACCCTCACTTTTCTGGGAGTTGTTTGCATTACTTAGCCACTAAGGTAGTACTTGCATTTCATCAAGACAGGCTGGTATTGACTGATTGCATCACACACACCCTTTATTCACACATCTTGTTCACACATTTAAATGAAATTCCAGAGTATACATCTAAAGCAAGTTTTATCAAGAATACAAAATAGAGTTCTAAATTTACAACATCAAGCTTTGTTGGACATTGCTTACAAAGTCTATTAAACTGAGTAAGTTATTTCAGTTATGATATTAAAGAACAGACACAGTGTTACCTAACAAATGCTTTAAAGGTACATTCAATTCATTTTATCTCTCTGTCTCCCTACATTGTGGCTACAGAAGCCTGCTACACTAGCACGAAGAATACAGTTAGGGAAAGGAATGTCTTGAGTGAAGTATATGGTATTAATTTATACAGTATTGCCAGTTTCAAGAGATCAAAAATCACAAGAATGGCAAAAATAAGTCCTTTTGGGGATGGGGGGGCAAAACTATACTGTTTTTAAACTAGTCTCTTGATGTTTGAATTCCCCCTGCCCATCCCAGGGTGAGTAGGTGACAATTAGTGTTGCCTGCTCATTCTCCCACAGATACTGAGTAAATTTTCATCTTTTTACCATCTTTTATATTTGCTGATTCTCAAGTAAATCTATGGAACGTCCTGTGTCTTGCTTCCTCAGAGCTCCTGTGTAATCATTGTAAATGGCTGGTGATCAGACATGACTTTCATCTTGTATTTTGTTCTTCTTCTTTGAGCGCTGCTTGGATGCATTCAGTAATAGCTGTCTCCATGCCGGAGCGCCAGATTGGTCGGAAAAAACTTGTCCTTGTGTCGCGGAGTGGTTGAGCTCCGCGCGCCACCCGGGCAAGGCGTTAGGGTTCAATGCCCGGGTCAGGAAGTCTCAGCCCTTGCGTCAGGGCAGAGCGGCCCACTGGCCAGAGTCAGGAAGTCTCAGCCCTTGCGTCAGGGCAGTGCGGCCCACTGGCCGGAGTACGTAAGTCCCGGCCCTTGCGTCAGGGCAGAGCGGCCCACTGGCCAGAGTCAGCAAGTCTCAGCCCTTGCGTCAGGGCAGAGCGGCCCACTGGCCAGAGTCAGCAAGTCTCAGCCCTTGCGTCAGGGCAGAGCGGCCCACTGGCCGGAGTACGTAAGTCCCGGCCCTTGCGTCAGGGCAGAGCGGCCCACTGGCCAGAGTCAGCAAGTCTCAGCCCTTGCGTCAGGGCAGAGCGGCCCACTGGCCAGAGTACGTAAGTCCCGGCCCTTGCGTCAGGGCAGTGCGGCCCACTGGCCAGAGTACGTAAGTCCCGGCCCTTGCGTCAGGGCAGAGCGGCCTACTGGCCATAGTCAATAAGTCCCGGCCCTTGCGTCAGGGCAGAGCGGCCTACTGGCCAGAGTCAATAAGTCCCAGCCCTTGCGTCGGGGCAGAGCGGCCCACTGGCCAGAGTCAGTAAGTCGTAGGCCCAGCGTGGCTCCCTGGGGCACGGGGGCCCAGGTAGGGGGGTTCAGGCCCTCCCACTCCTCTGAACCCCAGCCCAGGGCCCTGGGGTGTGCAAGGGAATCCTGGCCCCGTCAGCGGGGATCCACACCGCAACGCGCCGACTGAGGCTCGGACGCGGCCTGTGTCCGCCACGACTTACCCCGCCCTGGGCTACTTCCTACCTGGCCGCCGAGAGGTGGGCCGCAGGGGCTACGGACGCCCCCCTGGTCAAGGTTCTTGTCCCGTCGGGGTCCTCGGATCCTCCCTGGCTAGGTGCGCCTTGATCCGCCTTGCCTTCGGTTCTCCCCGTGACGGACGTCCCCGGCTTCGGCTCCATTGAGGCAGGACCCAGACCAGAGTCTGAGCGGGAGCTCCTAGCCTGTGTCTGCTCCCTCCGCTGGTCAGGCCCCAACTGAGGGGAATCCCAGCCTTTTATAGTTGGGCAGCTGTTTGAGCATGCCCAGCAGGGTCTGAGGGGCGGGGCTTCCCTTCCCTTCCGGGCATATAGGCCCGCCTGAGTGCGGGGCCGGCCTGCCCCGTCACACCTTGCCTGTCAGAAGAGGGGAGGTGGCCACCGCCCCTTGCACCACCTGCGGCTATATATACGGCTGCCTCCCTGCGTTGGAATTGGAATGTCTGCTCCTTGCAACTCGCAAGCAGCCTGTCTTTTGGCCCTCTACTCACTGTCCAGTGGGGCACATCTCTTTGTTGATTAACTCCACTGCGAGAGTCCCCAGCACTGGACTGGAACATCGCATCGATGATGCCGGGGTTTAAACCCTGCGCCAATTGCGGCAAGGCCTTCCCCTGGGACAACCCCGACGGGAAGTGCCTTAGGTGCCTGGGCAAAGACCACATGGTCTCGGCGTGTTCCATCTCTCTCTCCTTTAAACCATGAATGATCAAGGAGAGGGAACAGCGACGCTGTGCCTTAGCCTCAGAGGAGGGTCGGCACCCTTCACCCGAGGCTTTGGGTTCTCGCCTGGCACCGAGACCCAGCTCAGCACCAGAGCCTATGTGGCACCGTGCCACTGGTGGCTGCCACTGCCGCACCACCTCGGTGCTGACTCCAGCACAGCAGTGCCTACCTGGTGCCTCAGCACCAATCGAGGTCACCCTCAGTCAGCCCGGCTCACCCGGGCACCGTGCTGTATCATCCCCGGTGCCAACAACACGGTACAGCCTGGCCTCACCAGTGCCAACCTCACCCCGGCACCAGCTGACTCCACCCTTGGCACCGCAGAACTCGGTGCCAAAGGAACGGGAGCCTTCCTGCCCAAGCAGTCCTCCCTCCCCCAGCGAGGACTTGCCCACAACTCATGTGGAGTCACTTCTTGTCCTGTCCGCCCCAGAAGCGATGGAGGCAGCATGAGCCCTGCTACTCCTCCTGACTCCCCCTGCCCCACTTCCAATCAGAAGGGGCAAACCGGCCTTCATTTTGAAGGCCTGGGTTCATCCGGGATGCTCACCCTCACCTTTCAGCCCCCCATCTTCCATCCCAGAGGGGGCTGACACCACTCAACCACCGGCACCAGGCTGGGAATCCCAATTCCCTTCCCCCACCTCCAGCCTGGAAGAGGGACCTTCTAGGGGCTCCAAATGGCCACAGCACCGCACATTGGCACCATCACCCTTCCGGTTTCAGCTGCAAGAATGGTCCCCTCAGGGAACTCCCTCCCCTCCGTGGTGCACCCCCGGTGCCATGCTGTCCCCGGCACTGGAGTCCTTTATGGGAAACCTCTCAGCACCCTTTGACCTGCTGCTCTGTGCCAAAGCCCATTTAGGTATGGAGGTGGAGTCCCTGAATCTCCCCCCCAATACCCTGTTTGGACCGGTGTTTGCCTCCATGGCATCCTTAACAATCCCGCCCCACCCAAGCGTGTGGGACCTCACACGTTCTCTGTGGCAGAGTCCAAGCTCCATCCCCCTGGTTTCGGATATGGCAAGCATGAAGTATCGGGTACCTGGATCAGACTACCCCTCACTCGTTGGCCACCCAGTTCCCCCTAAGGACATGGTCCAGATGGCAATGGGGGATGGAGAACCCCCCAGAAACCCTCTCCACACCTCCAGGGAAACTAGGGAACTTGATCTATTAGGCCATAAGGTGTATTCTTCATTGGCCTTTCAACTGCGAGTGGCAAACAACCAGGCTATAACCAGTAGGTATTTGCTGGATGTCTGAGAGTCACTTGGGAGATTTAGAAATATGCTTCTGCCCAAGGCCAGGGATGAGTATGATGCCTTCCTCTCAAGACCTACTTCTTTCAGGTCGCGATGCGGTGAACACCACTGCCCACACCATGGCCTCAGCAGTTACCCTCCACAGGGTAGCATGGCTTAGGGTGTTTGTCTAATTGATGCTGGGGCCTAATCTCCATCCTTGAATATACTACTGAGATATCTTCTTCATCTCACTCTTGGCTGCTCATGCTCAGTGCTGGTGGCTGGCAAAATGCCCAGTGACAAGATGTTGACATTTGTGACACACCATGTGCCAAAAGGAATGGGTGAAAGCCTGCCACGGTGATGCCATCCCTGAATGTAAATGGCTATTGAGAGAATAGAGCAAATTAAAACTGATTCAGGGTGTGCTGCATCAGGTCACCATCATTGCAAGAGCAAGGAACACATCTAGTGTTACCGAAGGACTTCAGAACCAAATGGCTGTGGGTGATGGTGATGATGTTTTAATGGATGAAATGAATTACTGTGCTTATTATTCATTTGCTAGAAACTGCTTTATTTTTCATTGTTCAGTAACATACAAACAAAGCAAGCACTAGCTGCAGGGGTGGCAGGTGAAAGGCAAACTGCAAGCAAATTAAAAAATCAGTTGTGGGACTCTATGAACTATCTAAAAGGGTACATCCCATCAGCCTGCCATGTGAGGATCAAAATATTTTTCCCTTTCCTGGTTGGAAGAGAGTCACAAGAATGTCTTGTAAAGGGAGAAGAGGAGCTAGGTCTAATACCTGCGAGAGTCACATCCTGGGACTGGTGAGCTAGATTTGAGTATCAGGGTTCAGAGACTCGGGGGGGTTCCATTTGTGGGATGTGTTAAATAGCGACATACTTTGGATGATCCAAAGGGGCACTATGTTAGTCTAGTTTAGTAAAACAAACAAACAAGGAGTCCTGTGGCGCTTAAAGACTAACAAATATATGTATTTTATGAGCTCTTGTGAGAGAAAATCCCAGTTCTTCAAAGCATCTGACGAAGTGGGATTTTTTCCCATGGAAGTATATGCTTATATATATTTGTTAGTCTTTATGTACCACAGGACTCCTTGTTTGTTTGTGATACGTTGTGTGGTTCAAGAAGAAATTTTAGTTACAGATTTAAATGGGGTCACAGGGGAAAAGGATGATTGTAATTTGGAACAGATAATTTCACAGATTTTTTAAGATGAGAATTGAGGTGACATTTCTAAAATTGCCCTGGGATTTGCAGCGCCGTCGGCCACTGATCTCAGTTGAGGTTGAGGATGCTTTAAAAATCCCTAGAACCCTTTATGGATGGTTTAAAAACTTCAGCCTGGGAGTGTGTGGAACTGGGCTGAGCTGAGGTACTGGGTCAAGGCAGCACAGGAACTAGGATCTAGGCCTGGTGTCTGCCAAAGAAAGCAGGCTGGTGCAGGCAGCTGACTACCAGAAATCTGATCTCTGGGGAAGGGTAGTGGAGCCCAGGAGAGTCAGGAGCATATCCCAACTATCAGATCCCTAGGGTCCAAGCCCCAGCAGGGCAGCAGATGGGCGAGAAGCCACAGGGCAGAGGGACTGCATCAGCAGGCGGAAGCTGTGGGTGGGGCTTTTGCTGTGCACAGGGGCTGCCTCGTAGCTGTAAGGGCTCAAGCTTTGAACCTGGGCCAGCTGCGAATGATTGTGTAGAGGGTGTCCCCGGGGCAGCTGGTTGGGGTCACATTACGGTGCCCCTTCAGGGTGTAGTTGTGGCTCAGGTAGCCCTTGGAGATGGCGCACTGGATCAGTTTCTTGGCAGCATTCAGGGCAGCAGTGCTGGGGGTTCTGCCTGCAGAACACAGTACTCTGTTAATATTGCCCAGGCCCTTCTCTACTGCACTGGGCTGTGACACTCACCCACCCCATGCCCTCTCAACTAGCCACATGGCATTAGCTAATGCACTTCTGTCTTCCTCTGTATTTCCATAGCCAAGGTCTCTCTTTCTGACCCTCTGCCACAGCCTTGTGCTGCATGGAGGGGAAACTTGATCATGGCAGAGCTCAACGAGGCGGCAGTGAGGCCTGTTGTGTTAACTTTGGGAAAGCTCCCTCACTAAATCCCAATCTTTGCCCCAGTCCTTGCTCTGAGCTGGTAGTGGGTCACAGGGAACCCAACACCTTATGCTGCATCAGGCCTGTGAGTGTCAGGCTCAGGAGTTCTCTGCCTGGTGAAGCCAGGGCATCCTATAATAAACCAAAAGCATGTTAAACCAGCCACACACACAGTTAAACCTTGAAGGATACATGCTCCACCTCTAAGCTATATCCTGGTGGACAGTCTCTGGATAGGATCTAGAGAGGGCAATGTGGATGAATAGCATGTGGGGACACAGGGCTAACATGCTCTTAAGCTGGATACGTAGGGCAGTGGTATGTGAGGGCAGGGAAGGGATTTTTCCGCAGTATTCATCCTTTGGGAGATCAATGGTGGATCCTTCTCCCAGGTTAAGGGATTGTATGTTGAAAAGGATATGGAAAAATTGTCACGGGGGCAGAAAAGAGCCACAAATGAAATCAGGAGCCTGAGGAAATGGTTTTTGGGGTAAGCATGAAAGAGGTCAGCCAGCTCAGCTGATCACAGAGAAAGATGAGAAGTGAGGTGGCCAATTCGTTGACCACCAGATCCAAGCACCATCCTCCTCAGTCAAATCAGGAACCAAAGGGTGCCTTAGCAGAGCAGAGTAAAGCAGAAGAAAAGAGGCACCAGGAGCTGAAGCCAGATAGATTTCCAAGAGAAATAAAACCCAGGCATGGTGATTAGCCAGTGGAGCAAACTCCTTTTGTGCCAGCAGCAGGGGACAGAGGAAGCCAAACCATAGATGGGTAACCCCATCTCCCTGTTCCTACTCAGTCTCCCCCTCCCTCTACAGCCAAAGGTGGCTACAGCCCTAGGGTCACATGGCTGCTCCTATTTGGCTGATATCCACCCTGATCCTAGATCCTTTTCTGGGTTGCTGCTACCAGTCTGCATGCCATACAGTCAACCTGTGTTCTTTACACCTGGATAACTGCCCTTGTGTTTGGCCATATGAAACATTCACTTAGTTTGCTTGCTACCAGACAGATCACTCTAAAGTAGTGACCCATTGTCTTTAGTTACCCAGTCCTTAGTCACCTGGAAATGGTCCCTGGGGCAGTATCCCCAGCCCAGGGTGTAGGGAAGAAGGAAAGAGCAGCTGTGAGCAGGGGCCATGCTAAAGGAATTCTCAGCACCCCTTGGGACTTGGCTGGGGAAAGCTATAGAGAAGGAGCCCACATACTGGAGAAGTTGCCCAGGAAGGTAAATCCAAGTGATTTAGAGTTGAAGTCTCTGGCGTGGGCCCCCAGCGTGGTCCAGCCTCTGCCCTCATAGACTCTGCCGTCCTCGCCAATCAGGAAGCTGCAGGCAGAGTGCAGTATGAGACCAACACAGGAATGTCACCAGCACCTTCTCCTACCTATTGTCTGTGGCCACTCCCCTGGCTTGTTGCTGACACTGTTGGGTTTGAACCTGGGAGCACTGGAGCCAGTCCCCTACCACACAGTGAAAGACCCACTGAGGTACCAGACTGGAATGGGGTGCTAACTGGCATTGCACTGTTTGGCCATTAGGTAGCATTCTGTATAATACCCCTTAGTGAAGCAGCTCTAGGCCCCACCAGGACACAGCTGTGGGGCAAGTGAGCGCTGTAGCTGTCCCAGATCTGGGCAGAACAGTGAAGGGACCTTCCACCTCATGGGAAGTTTCCAGCTGGGTTTCCATTCCACAAAGTCACAATCTCAAAATGTTTCACAGAACAAAACATCTCAGCCAGATTTTGTTCTGGGGCATCAACCCAGTGAAATGCACTGATAACATTGGTGTAGGGCGGTGTCACATACAAGTGGGGTGCAGGCCACATGATATTTGCCTGCTAAGCTTGTGGCACAGCTCAGGGGTTCTCTGTGGTTCTCCCCCAAGCTCTGTATGTACCCCCTTCCCTTGCTTTTTGAGGACACTCTCAGCCCCAGTTTCCCCCTACCAGGGGCTCTGGGCTTTCCATTTCTTCCTCACCCCATCATAAGGGTTCCACTATCCCCAAAGGCAAGGGGAGTGGTACCCCCCCAATTCTCCCTCCCCCACAGAAGGGGTGCCAGGTGCCCTCCTCCTCAATCCCCTCGTCTCTGCCAGAAGTGTTAAATATAAAAATCAAACCTCTTCCATGGTCATTTGGCCCTGCAATCCCCAGCTCTACCCCTGAATGTGATCTCTCCTTTCCCCCCGTGGTTGTTTGGGGGCAGTGGCAGTGTCCCTGAGGCTGCCCCTCAGCTATGAGGGACAACCCACAGCTATGGGGCCCTCCCCCAACCCATCCTGCTCTGCTTACTTGTAGCCGATGTCGTTCCAGCCCCTTGTGTCAATGTGGTAGCTCTGGATGTTTTTGACTTCCCGGCTGCAGGAGGCCAGTGAACTGCAGCGATTCCCTGCTGTGTGGTGGATGACGACAAAACGCACTGGGGTTCTCAGCAGGGACCTGCCTCTTGGGGATCGGCCCCCCCACTGGGAGCGGGAGACAATAGTGGGGCAGCCTTCACAATGGTGGGAGAGAAAGGGCAGAATTAATGTGGGTGCTTCCCAGCCCCAGTCCAGGCAGCATCAGCCACTGGGTCTGCAGCAGGATCATGCCCAAGGCTGGTGGTCTGGGGAGGGGGCAGTAGGGGTTAGGAGGACAGCAAAGGCCATGTATGGCACAGGGAGGACATGCGGGAAATGGAACCAAGGGGTAGCCAAGCCAGGATGGAAGGATGCCAAGCCAGGGCTGGGCTTGAGACAGCAGCTGGTGTAGATGCTGTTATAATTCATGCTTGGGACTGGAAAAAATCTCCCGCCTAGAGTGTGGGGCTCAGATCTCCTCTGTCTCTTCTGCCTCCCACCTTCACTAAAGGGCCCTGGTCATTTAAATCCCTCTAGTCTCTTCCTCCACATGACAGCCTTTCTGCTCTCTCTCCATATGAGAGGTTTTTCAGGCCCGTGATCCTTCTGGGTTCCTAATGCTGAACCCCCCTTCCAGGGCTGTAGTCAAACCAAATCTTCTAGCAAGGTCTCTGACTGACAGCAATGGGGTGGCTGAAAAACTTGAATTTCCTACTGCTGACCATGCAACCAAGACTAGGAAGTTCATGAAGTCAAGTGGTAAGCTACTGGATAGGAAAGTTTTCCAGGTAGCTAGGTGAAGCTTGGGTGGGCTTTCAAAGTGGGTGGTCTTTGGCCCACCCATTTCTATGCCCCTAAACACTACCCTGCTCACCAGATCCCCTCAGGCACAGGATAATTAGGGTGGATGGAGCCTGTTGTCTCAGAAACTGGCAGGTCGGAATATCTGACCCTGAGAAAATGCTCATTTAGTCTGTGGAACTCACTGTACCTGAGGCCAGGTGCACAATCCAGCAAAGGATCAAAGATTTCAGTGCAGAAGGAGACCTGCCAGTGTTAGGCAGGTGGAACTGAATGGGCTCCACCCCATGGATTGGGGCAAACATTAATTTATGGGCACACAAAGGAGATTCCCCAGTGGCCAGAAGTTCCCTAGTCCCCAACGCCATCATGAGTCACTAGGGGGTGTCACACTTCCTTTGGAGCATCTGGCACTGGAGACAGTGAGCTGATTTCTAGCCTGCAGAGACGTTCCCAGCACAAATCTCGCTAATAGGGCCTTGCTGGGAGCTAGGGGCCAATCAGTGTTTTTATTACTCCTCTCATCCAACCCTGTGCTCCTGCCGTCTCCCCTTCTCCTACTGCTCTTCCACCTAACCTCAGATCGCTCTGGATGCTGGGGGCTGGTAGATGCTGGCTCTAGGCAACCCTCCAGCTAGTACGGAAAGAGCTGGGCTGTCAGGGGATGTGGCCTGTGACGCTCTGGAATCAGCTCCCTGTGGGCACAAGGGCTCTGGGGGCTGGCTTCAGGGGACGATCCAGCCTTCCTTATGGAAGGACAGGCTTTGCAGGAGCTAACAGGAATCTCTGGCTCTGCAGGGGCAGGCCTAGCCCTGGATACCTAGGCCAGGGGGCAGGTGGACAACCACCTCCATCATTACTTTCCCACTCCTGCATTTCAGCCCCCTCGATCCTCACCATCAAGGATTCCTAGCCCTAGCCTGTCTTTCCCCTGGAGCCAGGGTATCCAAACTCACCAAGTGCCATGGTGGAGAATGCTAAGAGCAACACGAGCTGTATCAGCATCTTCATCCTCGTCTCACTTGGCCCTGTGGGGACACAACCCATCACAACTAACCGTCAACCCCAGGCAAGGGAACTATTGGGCTGGAGCCAAACAGCCCTCAGACCCCCTAAGTGGCAGATGCCCTGCATGAAGGCTTCCCCAGGCTCCAAGCCTGGTCTGTTGCCCTAGGTGGCAGATGCCCTGCCCAGATTTGCCTTCTTCACTCATCTACCCCACTCACCATGGCAGCCCCTTGAGCAGGAGGTTTGGGGTTGACCCCAGCTATACCAACAGCACCTGCCATTTGGGGGCTGTGGAGAGAAGAGCTGTGCTGGGGGGCAGAGCTGGTAAATTGGAGATTGGTGCCCATAGGTGCAGAGGAAGGTGGTCATCTCCCTACATGAATTTCTGTAGAGTCAGTAGGAAAATGAGCTCTGGGTACCAGCACCTGAAAGGGCAACAGGTCATGGGACACAGGGCCAAGTTATTGATTTATAATTTATAAGCCATTATGCCAATGCTGATGGGGGCCCCAGCCACTGAGCCGGAATCAGTGTGCCGTGGCAGGCTTCCCCAGCAGGCCACAATTGCTTCAGATCAGGTTGGGCTTGTCTTGCAACAGGACTCAGGGATCTGAAGCAACACTGGGGCTGACATACTGCACTGTGTGTGTGATTCTGAGCTGGCATGGGGATCCTAGGGGAAAAGCCTTCATCCCATCTATTCACAGCTGGGCACAGAGCTGAGCCAAGCCTGGAAAGTCAGGGAGCATGGGAATAGGGTGACAGCAAGTCAGCCATGCTTTGTGCCTCAGTTTCCTGCTCCAACCTATCCAGACATGCCACATGCCCCAGCTACCTGAACACAGCTGTCAGGCACTGAGGCAGCACCTGGAGGGACCTGCCAAGAGCTGGGCCCTGTTATTTTGGGCACTGGACAGACAGTTTTTGTCAACAGAACAGAGGAAGTCCCCATATTAACATGCTCCTCCCAACCGGGTAATTCCTGAGCTATGCCAGCATAATAAAACCAGTATAAACCACCTCAGTGAGGAAGCTCAGGCTTATGTTGGTGTAGTCAGAGTGGCCTGGCTGTCAGCTGTCATTCTTGCCAATTTCAGGATTCCACCAGCGACAAGTAACAAGACCCCCCCCCCTTCTGCTGGAGAGCTGAGCAGCTGGACCCCATTCCCAGCTGGAGCAGGATGAGACAGCCAGGTGACTGGATCCCATGGAGCGGAGGAGCCCTGGACAGTATTCCCTGCTCCCACTTGGAGCTAGGATAGTAGGGGTAGCTGGGGGAGGTGAGTTTCTTGGCCCCAGAGAGTGGGGTCCAGGTGGCTTCCCCTGTCTCCTGTCAAGAAACAGCTCCCTGCAGGAAAAGGGCAGGGATAGCCAGGCTCCCCATGCTGCCTCTCTGAGGTAGGGGAAGTGCCTCTGGTGATGACGCCCACCACTGACCGAAAGAGGGTAGCACAGACACCAGTCACCACAGTAATTAATAAGGTGGCTGTAAGTTGACCTAACATAAGTCAACTTATCTTGGTAGATTAGACAAGACCCGAGGTCTGAATGAGACCAGCTGTCTGGGGCCAGGGTCCATGAGACTTGAGAAGACAATGGCCAGTCCAGTTGCCAGGACATTTGATTTCTAACACCTAAGCACTGGGGGTGACCCATTTTCTGCAGGACACCAACTGGGTGTGTTCTGCCTGGAGAACAACGGGCTGAGAAGGCCAGGCTTGGGGCTTTTAATTCTGGGCTGCTGGAAGCTGGAAACTGGTCTGAACTAGGACAAAAGTAATTAATATGGTGGGCTCTGGGCTAACCTAGGACAGTCCATACTGCAAGCCAGATGTCTAATAACCCACCCACTTGTGTCCTTCTGCCTGAGGGTCCCTGCACACACTGGAGGAGGGGTGCTTTGCTCCGTTTGAGGTACAGGACTCCTCCACATGTCCAGCTCAGATGGGGTCAGGGAAGGAGGCTCAAACTGTGAAGCAGGGGGCTGAAAACTCTGAGGTTTGCTCCAAGGGGTCATTGAAATAGGTGGGTTAGCCTAGTGGAAACGTGGAACCCTAAGTGGGGTTGGTTCCTAAGGGGGCCTCTCAGGGACTGCTGCACAGCATTGGGCCAGTTGGTCTGTGACAGACCTGCCCCTGGAAAGCTGTGTGAGCTGCCTCTCCTTGTCATTTCCCACTGGCCTCCCCCAGTTGGAGAGAAGAACAAAGCTATGAACAAACCAAATCCAAGAAGATGTCTGCAGCCTTGCAAATGTCCAGACTCCTTTGCTTCAGTAGTGCAGAAGAGTGCCTGGTGGGTGTTCTGCTCGTTCTGCAGTGCCACAGACCTCAGCTCTCCTCACCTCCCCTGGCACCTTTAAAGGGAGCTGCCCTCTGCTCCCTCCAGACTCCTCCTCTGGCCTGGGAGTGCCCTGCAGGTGTATGCTGGGATACAGGGTAGATCCTCAATACCTCCCTCTACTGCGGGAGGGGGATTTCTACCTCTGTGAAAGGGCCCTTTGTGCTGGTTGCTGCACAGACACACAGTGACTGAGATCAAAGCCCAGAGTGCCAGGTGTGGCACAGACATATGGTGACAGAGAGCAGGATCCTGTCATATCATGAACCTGAAAGGATCCATCAGAGGTCACTGATTCCAGTCCTCTGCACTCTGCAGGACCAAGTACCAACTTAAACCACCCCTGGCAAGTTTTTGTCTATCCTGCTCTTAAAAACTTCCAATGATGGAGATTCCACAACCTGTCTAGGCAACTTATTCCAGTGTTAATCACCCTGACAGTTAGGAATTTTTTCCCCTAAACCTGCTTTGCTGTAATTTAAGCCCATTGCTTCTTTCCCATCATGAGCTGTTAAGGAGAACAATTTTCCTCCCTCCTCTTCATAACAACCTTTTAGGTACTTGAAAAATGATCTCATCCCCTCTCAGTCTCCTCTTTTCCAGACTAAACATGCCCAGCTCTTTCAAGCCTCACTCATAAGTCAAGTGTTCCAGATCTCAAATAATTCGCATTGCTCTTCTCTGGACTTTCTCCAATTTGTCCACATCTTCCTGAAATGAGGCACTCAGAACTGGAGACAAAATTCCAGGAGAGTCCTAAACCAGTAACTAGTGGAGTGCCCTAGGGATCAGTCATGGGGCCGGTTCTGTTCAACATCTTCATTAATGATCTGGATGATGGGGGAACTATACGTTCAATAAATTTGCAGGTGACACAAGCTGGGGGAAATTATAAACACACTGGAGGGCAGGGATAGGATTAAGAGAACTAGATAAATTGGAGCTTTGGGCCAAATGAAATCTCATGGGGTTCAGCAAGGGCAAGTGCAAAGTCCTGTACTTGGGATGGAAAATCCCATATGCTGCTACAGGCTGGGGACCAATTGGCTAAGTAGTAGCACTGTAGAAAAGGAGCTGGGGGTAATGGTGGATGGGAAACTGTATATGAGTCAACAATGAAGCTTTTGTTGCCAAAAAGGCCAGTGGCATATTGGGCTGCATCAGCAGAAGTGTTGCCAGCAGATCAAGGGATGTGATCATTCCCCTCTATTCAGCTCTGGTGAGGCCACAACTGGAATACTGTGTCCAGTTTTGGGTTCCATACTACAGAAGGGATGTGGACAAATTAGAAAGAGTCCAGTGGAGGGCAACAGAAATGATTATGGGGCTGGGGCACATGACTTATGAGGTGAGGCTAAAAGAACTTGGCTTATTTAGTCAGCAGAAGAGAAGACTGAGGGGGGATTTGATAGCAACCTTCAACTACTTGAAGAGGTGCTCCAAAGAGGAGGGAGCTAGGCTGTGATCAGTAGTGAC
The DNA here is from genome assembly GCA_007922195.1 of Podocnemis expansa. Classification (NCBI taxonomy): domain Eukaryota; kingdom Metazoa; phylum Chordata; order Testudines; family Podocnemididae; genus Podocnemis; species Podocnemis expansa. The sequence continues at coordinate 12,061,177 of ML682024.1, forward strand.
AAAGGACAGAACAAGGAGCCATGGTTTTAAGCTGCAGTTGGGGCAATCTAGGTTGGATATTAGGAAAAGCTTTCACACTAGGAGGGTGGTGAAGCATTGGAATGGGTTACATAGGGAGGTAGTAGAATCTCCATCTTTCGAAACATTTAAGGCCCAGTTAGGAAAAAACCTGGCTGGATGATTTAGTGGGAATGGTCCTGCTTTTAGCAGGGGGTTGGACTAGATGGTCTTTTCCAACCCTATGAGTCTCTATTTGGGTACTGCAGGGGGGTTGATGTTTACCAATATAGTCATACCAGCCTAAACACCAGTGTGTGTGCATTAAATTAGGATAAAGGCGCCAGGGACAAGGGATATACCTGTACACCCTTCTTATCTGGCAATAGCTGTAGTCTGTAGCAGTGGCAGAATAGTACTCACCAGGGCTGTATTGTTTTAATTAGGCTGGTGCTTTTACACTCCTACCGCTTTTGTGTGTAGATCAGGCCAGTTTGAGGGGTGACTTTGGCCAAGTCACTGCCTGGTTCAGTGTCTCAGTGAAGCAGGTGCAATGACTCAGTGATATGAGCTGGGGAGAAGGGCTAGACATGCAGGTGTGGTCAGCACAGCAGGGTGAGCTTTAGCTGCCCCAGGCAAGAAGACAGCAAGAGAACCATGTAGCTGAAGAAAGGCAAATGATGGTGTCACCATGCAGGGCAACAGCACCAGTCCTCCTCTCATGTGGACTGACAAGGGCACCTTCCTTAGGCACCCCGCCCCAGCTGTCACCGTGTGATGAAGTAAAAAACCCTCTTGGGTTACTGTGGTTCTTCTTTTCTGTTCCTGTTCTTTGGTGATGGTATTCTGGTGATGGGACACAGGGGTGTGATAACTATAGGTACCACTAGGGGAGGAGAGGCTTTAGTGCCACCTTACCTGGACCCCCTGGGGGTGACAGGTTGTGGCCGGTTTAGACCAGGGGCAGGGCAGCTGGATAGAGAGGAGAACAAAGGAGAGAGAGGGGAGAAGGAAGATGGAGGTCGGAGGGACAGGACCTCCGGGGCTTGTCCTGGGGGTTTACTATCTGCCCTCCTGTTTGATCTGAGAGCCAACTGTCCTAGCTGCTGTACAAAGTGGATTGTTAATAAACCCTCTGACTGCTACACTGGCTGAGTGTCACTGCTGATTGGGACACCTGGGACCCTCGTGGAGGGAAGAAACCCCCCCCCAAAAGGGAGACCAGACAGAGCAAGGATCGGACTCTCTGGGCCTGGATTTGGAAGCTGCCTACAGGTAGCGTGGAGACCCTGGTGAATGGGAGAAAGCTCCACCGTAGCAGAGTCCTGGTGGGCTGTGAACAGAGGGGATCCAAGAGGCTTTTCTGGGTTCTCCGTGACACCCCCCCCCCCTTCGGTAGAGACCTGCCTTGCTCTCCATTCCTCTTGCCTGGGGTTCCCCAGGTTCCCCAGCCTCCTGCTGACACTGGGATATTCCCAGCAAGTCAGATTGGCTGTACTGGTGGTTTCCAACCAGTGTGCCATGGCACATCGTGTGCTGCAGAAACCTCTTTGATGTGATGCCAGCGGCAGCAGGATGTAGCCCCAACCATGATCCATGGGCTGCTAGTGGCAGCAGGATCCAGCCCTGGCCAGGAGGCTGGCAACAGTGGCAGGGTCTGGGAGCTGGGAGCAACCACATAGCGTGGTGTGCTGCACCAGATCAAAGGGTTGGGAACCACTGGGCCATACCATCCTTATTCCCTCCTCGTCAGAGACTACAAACTGTGTGAGCAGGAACCTACATGACAGGGGTGGGGGGAGAACACTTTACCAGGGCCTGGAGGGCCTGGGGGCTTGGCCTAGGCTGCAACCCCCATTACCAGAACGTCCATCTGAAAAGTTTGTACAGGGCTGAAAAATATTATTCTAGCATGGATGTGGAGAATCAGTGCTAACTAGGCTCCCAATCAACCCTGAGATATGTAGGGAGTGTCTTTTACTCCAGCTGTCTGCCAGCACCACTTGCTGGTCACTTACTCACACCACACACCTCACCACTAGCTATTCTCACTGTCCACTAGCTCCCCCCTCCAGTCCCTCTATCTACTACTCCTCATCAGTGATTTCAGCTTAGAGGAACAGAGTTCCCTCCCCTCTAGTGACTCCAGCTCTTAAATCTTAAGAAGCTGCAAACAGCTACTCCCTTTAACATAACAAAGGACACCTCAAAGAAGCCTAGCTAGATAAGTAGAGAAATTGCCTCGGGCATCACACCAGAAGAAGACCTACCAACCCTCACCCCTCTCTTCAAACTTTTCGAGGCTGAAATACCCGCTGGCCTCTCTTACAGGTCCTTTTTAACTAAGGGTAGCTTTCACCCCTTAACTAACCCAAACAGATTTGAAACAAGCAGAGAATAGGATATCACCAAAGACAGTATTTCATATTTCCCTTCAGCAGAATTAAAGATATTGACAGATTTGTGATCAGATTAACCTCAAATACCATTACCCACTGTGTCCTGCACCCAGTATGCTAATATGTAATTGTGCTCTTTGTGTTCATTCTAATACAGGACCATGCAGATTAGTGGCACAGCTTCTAAGTCTGCCTTACATGTGATATGCTATTCTCTGCTTGTTCCCAAATCTGTTTGGGTTAGTTAAAGGGTAAAAGCTACCCTTAGCTAAAAAGAAACCTGTAGGAGAGGCCACCAGGTATTTCAGCCTGGAAAAGCGGGGGGGGGGGGGGAGTTGTATAACTGCTTTGGGAGCAAAATGCTTGAGGCATTTTGTCTTACCCTATGGCTCCACTATCAACTGATAGATCTGGCTGGGCTGCTTTGAGGTTGTCTTTGTTATTTTAATGGAGATAGCTGTTAGCAGCTACTTGAGGTTTAAGAGCTGAAATCATTAGAGAGAGATAAGCTCTCTTTTTGAGCTGAAATCATTGAAGAGGAGCAGCAGATGGAGTGATTAGTGGGTAGAGCCAGTGGATGGTGAGAGTAGCTAGTTGTGAGCTAGACAGTGTGAGTGACTGGTGGGCAAAGCCAAGGGATGGTGCTAGTGGAGGGAGGGGTAGGCAGAGCTGGCAGGCAGGTGATGTGAAAGACACTCTCTATGTACCCTAGGGTTGGCTGGGAGGTTAAACACTGATTTTCTAGATTGGTGCTGATTTTTGCTAGTGAGTTTACTTTTCCTGTTATATGTGGGATCATGTTGGAAGCCTGATTAGCACTGATTCCCCAGATCAGTGCTGGTTTTGCCATTAAGTCTTGTATTTTCTGTTATGTGGTGTGGGTTGTTGGGAACTTTGCTGTGTACTGATTTTCTAGATCAGTGTTGATTTCTGTTATTTGGCCTTTTACACACTGTTTTACTATTATTAAAAGTTCTGTTTACTACACTCAGTTTTGTGCTTGCAAGTGGGGAAGCCCTGTGCCAGGGAACAGTGCAGTATTTCCCAGAAATCTGGGTAGGGGCTGGAGCTGGTTGGTGGTGTCACATTATTTGGAAACCCCAAGGTATAGAACTCAGACCTTGTTCTGCCAGCCTGGCCTGGCAAAAAGGTTAAACTAGCAGAACCATAACACTCTGTTTTGCCACCCAGGGTGTGTTCTGATCAGAACACAGCCCCTCCCATTAGTGGCACTTGGAGCCGGCACCACAAAACGCACCCTTTAATAGAGCAGCTCTTTTGAGGCGCTCTGGTGCAAGTGAGGCAAAGCCCTTTTGGTCCTGCCAAAGTTATGGCTCTGTTTCCTAGGAACCCCTCTTCACTTTGTTTGTCTCAGCACAGGAACCCATTGTCTTAGTGCCTGGATGGGCTAGTCTCCAGCCAGGCATTCCTGCCATGGCCTGTTGTGATTTCACATTTCTACTTCTCATTGAAGAAGCATTCAGAGAGCCTCTGGGGCTGAACTCTCACATGGCCCCAGATCTTTCCCTTTACTTCTGTTACCCTTTTGCCAGCACAAGATGGCAGAGTAAGGGCCAGGTTCTACATCTAGGGACTTCCAAATAATGTACAGTGCCAACTGAATTGAGCCCCCACCCAGTCTTCCAGGAAATTCTGCACTATGCCCTGGGCATCCCAAAGAGGGTAATGCTTCCCCACTCACAAGCATGAGTCAGAGTGTGGTATACAGAACTTTTAATAGTAATAAAATAAGAATATAAAGATCCAATAGCAAAAAATCAGCACTGATCCGGAGAGTCAATGCAGAAAAAGGTTCCCAACAAACCCCACACAGCGTAACAGAACATATAAACTTAATAGCAAAACTAGCACTGATCTGGAGAATCAATACAGAACAAGGTTCCCATCAAACCCTGGGTATGTAGGAAGTGTCTTTCATGCCAGCTGTCTGCCAGCACCACCCACTGGTCACTCACTCCCACAACCTGCACTGTCCACGGGCTCCAACCACTGTCCACCTGCTGGTCACTCACGCTGTCAAGCCCTCTGCTGGCCTTTCTCACCACCAACAGGCTCCACCCACTGCCCGCAGCTCTGCCCACTGGTCAATCATGCTGTCCAGCCCTCCACTAGCCACTTTTCAGCAATTTCAGCTAAGACAGATGGTCTCCTCCTTGCTTAACAATTTCAGCTCTTACACTCAGAACAACTATAAACAGCTTCTTCCATTAGAATAACAAATAAACCTGGTCACTCATCTATCATTTTATAGCAGAGCAGGGAATGAGGCTGTTACCAACTTTGCCCATCAGCTTGGGGTCTGCTCATTTATTAGGGTTACTTCCTCTGGGGGGCAGGGGAGGGTTGCAATTCTATTAGTTTACTGCTTGTGTTATTTGTGTCTCTGTGTGGAGCTTTTTTCCTCCCTTCTGCAAATCCCTCCCAATGGAACCACCCTTGCAGGATCTAAATTTTCTAAGACTAGGTTTCTAAATGTGACTGAGCAGACCAGATCTATCAGCACTCTCAGCTAACCCCTATGTGTCCCTGAACTCAGCAGGCCAGGTTACACAGCACTGGTCTGCTGCTATCCTTTTGTGCCCCTGTACCGCACCAGACTAGACTGGAGTATGCATCTGAGCAGACTGGGTCAAAACAGCACTTTCAGCTGTCACCCTTATATGCCACAGGTTCAGCACACTGGTAATGCCTTAATGAGAAAACCTTACAAGGAACTGGGCATCACAGGGATCTTTGGCTAGGAGCGTTGCTGCAGAGCAATACCGAGGAAGTCTGGCAACCAGCTTGATTAGGAGTTACTTTATTGCCAGGTACATAAAGCTTATGAATAATTATAAAAGGAAAGAAAAATGCCCAAAGAGTCACAATATTGATAACCATACAAAGAGGAAAATGATCAAACAGTTACAATATTACCCAGTTTCAATTATAGTATTGGGGAAAGCTAGCCCAAGTGGATTACAAAAGATCAGGTTTAGAGAGTTATAGTTGGACTAGGGAAAAACAGAGAGAGAAGCAAGGGGAAGAATGTCTCACCACTCAGTGCAGCTCAGAGGTACCCAGGAATCAGGCTGTTCAGCTTAGGGTCTGGAGTGCTGGAGACAGGTGGAACCTCCACCACAATCAGCAAGGAGAAAGTGAAGTCCTAGTGAAGGCAGCTGGTAGGTCCAGGCAACAGATCAGGCTTCAGAACTAACTAACTCTCTAAATTAACTGTCATGTGGAACTTGGGTAGGGATTTTTGTAGGGAAGAAACAATGGTTTAAGGTAGAATACTAGGGTTGTTTTGGGGGTAAATAATGACTTAAGGGAGTATACCAGAGGTGTTTTGTTTAGGTGGACAATAGGAGCGAATCATTCCTGGTGATGGGTGGCATTCCTTTTAGGGAGCTTACAATGCAATCAGGCAGATTCAGTATGTTGGATATCAATTGAAGATTTATTGACTAGAATTGGTCTGATAACTGCTGGGCTGGGTGTGCAGGCATGAATTCATTTGTCTCAGGAGCAGAGATCCCCCATCATGCAGTGCTTCTCTGCTTTGCCAGTCCCAGAGTTCAGTGTGACTCCTGCCTTAGAGCTTGGTTCTCCATTTATTATGCTAATTCTGGTTCCATCCTTGATGCAAATGAAGTTTGTGCTGTCCATTCAGTGTGCTAATAGCTCACATCTTCCATGTGGATGAGGCTAAAGGAGTTGCCCTAATTCCAGCACCCTAATTCCAGACTGAAAATGGGGAGGGCCCCTCTCTTCAGTTTTTATGCTAATGGTAACTTTTACCCTTCAGCTAACCTAAACAGAGTTTGAACAATCAAGAGAGTAGCATATTACAAATGACAGTATTTCATGTTTCTTTTCAGTAGAATTACAAATATTGACAGATTTGTGATCAAATTAACCCAAATATATTTACCCATATTGCCCTGCACCTATAGTGAGACTATGCTGATATGCTCTTTGTACTCATGCAAGTACAAAACCTATGCAGATTAGTTGTTCCCCCCACTAGAAATGGTTAGGCACAGCTTCTAAGCCTGCCTTCCACTTCTTTCATATCTGATTCAATTTTCCTACCTTCCTTCACTTCTCAGCTGCCCTCATTCTGAACCTGTAGCCTCACACTCATCCCTGTCTGTCAGTTGTCCCTAGCACTTAACTGATTCCAGGCCCAATGCCACGTCCCCTTAGGCTGGGGGAGGGGTTTTCGCAATCGGCAGGCTTGTGCCCACCCACCACCTGGTTTTCCAAAGGTCTTCTCAACTGCCCCATTTAAAGCTCAGACATGGCCATCCTCCTGGTCCTGCATGTTTTACTGGTGTACCCAGCTTCCCCACAGCCAGCAGCTCCTGTCCTGTCCAACAACTGCTTCCATCCTCTTTCTCTTGGTTTCTGGCAATGCCACATTCACACTGTCTCTTTGGCTCATTCCAATTCTGTTTCACCCGCTCTCATTTTCCTTTGTAAACTATGCATTGGGGACCCTCCAGCTACAGTTTTGAGGTCCCCATTTTGCAGCTTCTTTTTCCTTCATTAAAGTTATGATCAAAAGCCTCACATGCCAGGCACCGCACTGGTGTCCTGTTTAACACTTTCTTCTTAACTAACTTTTCCACCACAGCTGCAAGCAATGTATGCATGAGGCCACAGGCCAGGATTATGTTGCACCCTGTGCTGTCACAGAACAATCCAAGATCAGAATCTATTGGGCCAGGTGCTGCACTGACACATAATGGCTGAGATCAGGACCTATTCCTGTTCATTATTAAGTCATATTTTAATCTTAATATTAATTTTACTCCTTATGGTGTTTTCCCCAGATAACATTTCACTTTATTTATTCTTATATCTCTTCTACACACCTAGGCCATCTCAGAGGCTCAACACATGTTCAGATCTTTCCACCTGGCACGTCAACTGGGACTCTACCCTGTCATGTCTTGGCCTGGCAGCTAATAAACTTGCATCAGAGGTTCACCATTCGGGGAAGCTCAATTATAACTTTAGCTTTGATCTTACTTCATACTTAAAGAGACCTCAGACACCCGACTCTTGCCACTGTTTATTAATTATTAGTACAGCACACTGACACAAAGGAATTAGTGAGTCTGTGGAGCCAAAGGTTGCCGCTGTTGACAAAAACCAACAGACTATTCTCTGGGATAGCTTTTTAACAGCTTGCATGCAGCTTGGACTACTTATAGGTAACTTATTTCCAGTTTATGATCTCCTCTTTTTCAGCCTGAGTTGCTAAATACATATTTGTCTAGTACATTTCAGAGATGTTCCAGTACACATCTGCTGTTTAAGAATAAACTTTTACCACCTCCAAAAGTTACTTATGGGGTGGGGGGACCATCCAACTGCCCAGACCCTCCTGGGTATGTGGCTATTATGGGAGTTAAGTGCCTAAATGTCTTTGAGGATTGGACCCAGAATCTTGATCCTGTTTCTGGGAGAGGGAATTCTGCCTAAGAGCAATTGGGAAACAATGAAAGGAGGTAGAGGAAGTAGCTGTCATGTGGTGGCTGAGTTTTCAGGCTTGGCATTCAGTAGTAGAGGACCTTACAAAAATGGTCAGACCAAATTCTAAGGTTTCCCCAGGCTCTTTGGAGGATGCGGCTTCCTCTGCATCTGATGTTCCTGTCACAATGGGATCTCAGAGAGGAGAAGGAAGAGGGAGGAATATCGTTGAAGTGGTGGGAAGGGACAACTGCTTAAGACTAAGGCAGGTTCTTGCAGGAGGGCTCATGTAGCTGTAGCGATAACAGGGCTGGCTATTTGGGGCTCTGAGAATCTGGGAAGAGAGAGCAGGGTGTAGTGGTTGTAGCAGAGAGGCTGGCAGCCTGGATTCCTGGGTTCTTTTCCCCAGTCGTGAGCAGGGAGTAGTGATGAGTGCTGTGCGTGCATGCTGTCAATTAATCCATTGTGTATGCTTTTGGGGGATGATATTATGACTTCAAAATCAGGAGAGGGAATCAAACCCCCCACCTCCAGTGAGCCCTAGATCTACAAGGGCAAAGAGAACAGCTGGCAGGGAGAAGGGTCACGTGAGGGGTCATCTTCCCCCTGCTAGCATCAGAGAATAACCAAGTTCCTTGTGTGCAGATAACTACCCCAGCAGGTGAGAAAATGATGGGTTACTTACAAGTAACCATCCTTCTTTGACATGGGCTGCTCAGATTCATTCAGGAACAGGTGTCTCCATGCCGGAGCTCTGGATTGGTTGGAACTTTTTGCCCTAGCCTGTCAGAAGAGGGCAGGTGGCCACTGCCCCCTGTGCCACTCCATGGCTATATATGTGGCCACCGCCCGGCCCCTCCCCAGTTCTTAAGAGTTGCCAGTTCCCCAAGCGGGGACTGGGGGAGAGCTCTGAATGAATCCAAGCAGCCCAACTTGAAGGACGGTTACTGGTAAGTAACCCACCATTCGTCTTCGAGCGCTGCTCGGATACATTTAGAAATAGGTGACTGCTAGCCGTGTTGATGGATGGCGGGTGGAGCTGGCTCTTCTGCCTTCAGCGCAGCATAACTCTGACATGGGTATTTGTCCAAGAAGCAGGGTTCTAGAGAGGTCTGGCAGATTGACCCAAAGACCGTCTCCCTGGCAAGGTTAAGCACGGATTGCAGGACCTAACCTAGTAGAGAAAGTAGGCCTATTTTGTCCAAGCGCCTCATGTGGTGATTAAGCAGGAGAGCCTGAGGTCACCTTACACATAAATAAGATACCAAAGCATCCTGATTGAAGATGACTCTGACGCTCTGCCTAGGGGCATATTGGCAGACATGTGAGAAAACCAGAAGATTAGTGTTCTGGCAGCAACATGTGTTAACATACCTCCTATAAGGAAGTTTAGGAGGCCGTAGGGTTGTCAGACTGGCATTGGTAGATACTGACACTGCCATAACCGGTGGAGGGAAGGTAGACCGTGTCTCCCTCGGCCCGGCAGTATGAGACACTTGCATGTCATGAGCCCGATAGGTATGGAAATCTGGTGTTTGGCATCCTGTAGAAGAGGTGGGCCACCAGCAGGTAGAGTCTAGGAGAGTTACTTCATCCTAGGCTGAGGGAGGAAGTATGAGCAGCCGGAGGCAGCAGCCAACAACCTCAGGGAGCACACTGCAAATGAAGCACCAGATCGCAACAGGGAAAGCCAGGTGCCCAGCCACTGAATGGCCCTATTCAGGACAGGCCAGGGTGAGAACTTCGCACAAGCCTGATGGGTACATCCCAGGCCTACAAGAGCCTACCGATAGCACAGTGGTGGTCCCTGTTGAATAGGACTGCCAGTATCAATAATGTTGTGTTGACCCGAGGAAGTGGTATTATCGTCATTTCCCCTATCTTTTTGACTTTCTCTCTTTTTTTTTTTTTTTGGCTGACAATTGGCTAGAGGAGTATATGAGGAGCTGAGTGCAGTAATGTGGCACCGAGGGGAGGGCACATAAGTAAGGTAGTCTGAGTGTTGGGTTCCGTGGCCTATGGGGCTAGGCTCATGTTGGCCTACGTGACCTCTTAGCACCTGGAAGAGTCCAATCGGTGTGGCCTCTGCCTCTAGCCTGGTGATGCACAGGGACATGTGTCAGGATTGGGGTACCCCAAGGGAAGGGCCCCTAGGGGGAACCAGGACGTACGGAGGGAAGGAGAGCATCTACTGAGGGAGCAAAGAAAGGTTCACCCCCCGAAGGTGCACATCCTGCAGCCTTCTTTAAGACACTTCAGGTTTATGTGAAGCACTTTCTATGGGCATACTATTGTCGCTATTAGAACTTATGCTGAGAGTGGGTTCTATCAGAACCGGGTAGCTGCCGAATTCCCAGACATTGGGCGGGGTGTCGGCTGGTGTAATAAGAGGTCTATCAAACAAGAAAGACGCTGAGTGGTCGGCTAGGGCTGAGAATAATGCCAAATTGCGACTGCAGTGGCTAGGAAACCTTTGGAGCGTGATGAGGAAATGGGAGCTGCACCTGCGGGATATCTGGGCAGGGTCATCCCGAATGAGGTCGGGGTGGCCCTGGCTTTATGACCATCCCAGGGAAGAGGCTACGAGAGGGTAGACTCTGGGGGGGGGGGGTGATGACTGAAGTCATACTTGGGCCCTGCCTGAGGGAGTGGTCTGCGGACCATACTGGTGGAGTTCAACTCAGGGTATCCAGCCCAGGTCTTGGCCCCCTTACTCTATGGGTAAAGCTCTCTTGGCTACTAATTGAACTGTCCAAGCAGCATCGACTGTGAGTTTGATGGGAAAGCAGAAGAACAAGTGTCTTCACCTCTGGGCGAGTGGTAAGAGGTGGACGAAAACATGGATGTTATTATGTCATCTCCTCTGAAGGCTGTGACCTACAAGCCCCCCAGTTCGGGTGGGGAGAATAGGCACATTAGCAGTTGGGAGAGAGAGAAGAGAGGGAAAGTGACACCAGTGCACTTCATTGAGGGAAAGGGGATCCTGTATAGATGTTTGGGCTTAAAGGGCATTCTGGGTGGCTGTGATCGATGGGACCAGAGAGAGAGAATCCATTGATCAAAAGGGTAGCCTGTCTTTATGTGAGAAAGGAAGGCATAAGGTGGGGGTGGAGTTTAATTAGTGAGACCCCTCACCAAGTTGTTGCCAGGCTGTGAGCCAGCTGGTAGTTTTACCACTGGTATGGGGACCGCGAGTGCATCATTGGCCAGTCTCTGGCCTGTGAGTCCGGTACTTGAGGGGCAGGAACAATATGTCTGCTCTATGGTTCAAAGGGGGTTGCAGTTTATGCCTTAAGAGCCTAGTGAGGTTGATCAGGTGTGAGCTATGTTTAGGCAGAGCTAACAGCTTTTGATGATCAGACTGTCAGGGCAGCATGGGGGGGGGTTCCTTTTGTCCCCTGCCTCTCAGACTCTCTCTATGAGAGGGAAGCGAGGGTCAATGAGGGGTTCTTCAACCGTCCAGTCGGAGAGTAGAATGGAGGGCTTTCTCCATGGGAAAGCATGCGGGAGTGACATTCCCGGGTGTTGGGATAGTTACAGTAAGCAGAAGGCCCATTTAGATTGGAGCGGGGATTGACGGGCAGTATGCTTTGATAATTGGAATATATCCCGTAAACCTTAAGAGGGGTGAGGAGTTGCCACCCAAACCAGGGCATTGTGTGGGGGGTATGCTGGAGCCCTGGGAGTAAAACTGTTCAATAGAAGATGCCCATGGGAATTGGGCAGCAGGCAGGGCTGTCCTTAAGGTGGGGGCAGAAGGGGAGCCGCCCTAGGCCCCATGCTTTTGGGAGCCCTGTGCTTTTGGGGGCCCCATGTGACCGCCCCACCTCCAGTACGGGGGAGTAGAGGGGCCCCTGTAGTGGGCGATTCGCCCTGTGCCCTGTACCCCTAGGCACCCCTCTAGGGACCTCACTGGCCTCAGTGCTCCATTGTGATTGCTGCAACAGGGTTAATACAGGGGGTATGGACAAGGTGGACCCTTCCCCTAACTGGGGAAGGAGAGGCCACTTAACATCCGAGTTATCCACCAGAGAGGTCTGTGCTGGGATCACTCATGGGTGGGACCTTTTGGGAAGCCAGTACAGCCAGAGCTACTAATTGGCTAGCTATTGGGCAGTGGAGAAATTGAACAGCCACCCTTTGCTTAAGCCTTGATTTCTTGAGACATTGTCCCGAGGCAGTGGGCACTCCATGGCAGGGCAGCAAAGCTGTGATTAGAGTCAATACTGCTGAATAAATGGATGGAATCCCTCCCCGGGGTTGGGTGTGGAAGGGCTTGCCAGGAATGTTCCCAGGGTGGGTTTCGAACTGAAGTTGTGGTGGTGAGGATTGAGTCCTCTCCAGTAACTATTGAAAAGGAAAATAGGGAGAGGAGGTAGTTTGCCATGGGCCCAATGGGGCTGGAGGGTGTGGGAGAGGTCCCGTCAGGAGAAGTCCCAGGTATTTCACCTCACCCTGGGGGTCACGAGTGGTACTCAAGACGGCCAAATTTTCTAGGGGAAAGGGCATTGTCCCCAAAGGGGAAATCGAGGGCCACCTCTTGAGAGGCTGGGGGTACTCTGGCCTCTCATAGCCAGGCCACATGGCACAGGGTTACCGCTGAGGCCATGGTGCAGGCTGCCGTATCCACCATGTCCTATGCTGACAGAAGGAGGTCCTGGGAGGCTGTTTTACCTTCCTCCAAGAAGGCATCATGCTGCTCCTTGGCCACTGGTGGGAGTAGGTATCTAAATCTGTTTAATGCCTCCCACACATCCAACATGTACCTGCTGGTTAGAGCCTGGTTATATGCGACCCACAACTGGAAGGTCGAGGAGGAGTATACCTTGCTACCCAGCAGGTCTAACTCCCTTGCATCCCTCGATGTCAGGAGGGGATTGCGGGAGGTCTGTCCCAGCCCCAAGGCTGCTTCCACCCCAGCACGAGGTGAGACTGGGTGATGGGCAAGTGAGGGGAACTCTGACCCTGGGACCTTGTACTTGAGGCCTGCTGTATCTGAGACTGGGGAGATGGAACCCAGGTTTTGCCAGAGGAAGGAGGCCAAGTCCCAGATGCTAGGGCGGATGGGAACCGTGACTGGTTCCGCAAAGGGCAACATTGGACCGAATAAAGCATCGGAGGGTGCCTCAGAGGATTGGATCTCCATCCCCATGTGAACTGAGATGCGACACAGGAGATCAAAATGCACTGACAAATTGCCCGTGTAAGAAGACGGTACTGGTTTAGGGCTCTCCCCAGTTTTGGGGGTGGTACCAGTGTGGTCGCAGGGGCCTCTTGCAGTGACCATTCGTGAGGGCAGTATTGGAAGGATGATGGCTCCGAGGCCCAGCGCCACAGCCACTTATAGCCCTTTGAAGCCCCTTCTCCCGGGCTGGAACAGGGGGAAGCATCTCGTGTCCCAGGGGATGGTACTGGAAATGGTAGGGTGATATGTTGCTGTGGGGACAGCTCCATAGTGCTGGGGCTCAGGGGGGGTGATGGGGTCTGGAGCTTTGGAGGCCGGGGCTGGTGGTGGAGAAGGAAAGCAGTGCTGCTTCTGTTGGGCCTAGGCCCTCGACATGAAGGCTGGCTTGCCCCTTCTAACTAGCACCGGGCAAGGAGGTGTAGGCAGCAGGAGGAGCACCCTGGCAGCCTCCACTGCCTCCAGGGTTGTCAGGATTGCCACCAACCCCAACCGGTCCCAGGGGGAGCCCTGTGTCAGAGACACGGGACTAGGTTGGTGCCACAGTACCGGGGTCAAGCCCAATTGGCGCTGGGGAGAGCTCTGTGTCAAAGACGTGGGACTATGATGGCACCACGGTACCAGGGTTGTGCGCGACCGGTCCTGGGAAGAGCCCTGTGTCAGAGACGTGGGGCTGTGTCGGCACCGTGGTCCCAAGATCAGTACCAAGCTTGTCCTGTGGCCCCTGTTGGCACGGTGCCAGGTGGGTCCCGGTGCCGAACTGGCACGCGGTGCTGCAGGAGGTCCTGAACCTTCGGGGGAAGAGTGCCGACCCTGCTTGGAGGCCAGGGCACGGCGCCTTTGCTCCCTGTCCCTGTGTGATGGAGACCCAGACAAGCCTCCTGGATCCCCTCTGTCCACAGCCAGTCAGGTCTCTGCCATGGTGGAGTCTCCTCCCGTCCAGCACCCGGGTCTCCACGCTCCGTGCAGCCAGCCCCCAACTCCAGGCTCAGAGGGTCAGATCCTTGCTCTGTCCGGTCTCCCTTGGAGGGGATTTCCTCCCTCCCGGAGGGTCCCAGTCGTCCCAATCAGCAGCAACTCTCCACCAGTGTTGCAATCAGAGGGTTTATTAGCAAACCAGTTCTTACAGCAGCAAGGACAGTTGGTATCAGCATCCTCAGAACAACCAGAAGTGAAACCCCCAGGGGATTAGGGCTACACCCCAGGGCAGAGTCCTGTCTCTTGGACCCCCATTTCCCTCTAGTCGCCCCTTCCCCCGGTCCTTTGTTCCCCTCCTAGCTCTGCCCACCTCTCCGCCCCCCTGGCCCAACCAGCTGAATCCAGTGTGACCAGCGGGGGGGGGGGTCCCAGGTACAGGCTCCCTAAACACTACCCCCCTACCCCCTAGTGGCTCTACCTCCTATCACCCACCTGTGTTCCATCACCCAAATAGAAAAGATAGAGGGTCAACACCCGTGTCTTCCCTTACTAACCTAGCAGAGGGTTCCCACTTCTCCACACCCTGATTGTCCTCGGCTTGAAGGACAGACAGATGGAGCACACAGTGACCATATGGCTTTTGCTCAGGCACCAGAGGCACTTCTCATGGGGATTGTCCATTCAGCACAGGGTGTGAACCCCAGCATGGCAGATGATGGAGTAGAGTGATGTTCCGGCCTGAGCAGGGAGACCTTCTTCAGTGGAACTACATCCACAAATGGGTGCTCCCAGTCAGGCGAAAAGCTCATAAAGTGAATGAAGGAAAGGCTGTTTGCAAAGTGCAAGGAGTTGGCAGTTTCACAACCAACATGAAGGTGGAAGAAATGAAACTATGGAGGGGCTGGGCGGTGGCCACATATATAGCCACAGGGTGGCATGGGAGGTGGTGCCTGCTTGCCCTCTTCTGTCAGGCTAGGGGGAAAATTTCTAACCAATCCAGTGCTCTGACATGGAGGCACCTATTTCTGAATGTATCCGAGCAGCGCTCAAAGAAGAAGCAAGGAAACAAACTGACTAGAAGGAAAATTCTGAGTTCTAAAGGACAGAGCAAGCACCCCCCCCCACCACCACCAAGGATCCGGGAAAGCCCAGAGCATGAGGTCAGCAGGGTCTCTGCCCAGGGCCGGCTCTAGGTGGTAAGCAGCCCCTGCGCTGCAGCGGGGCGCCGGCATTTTGAGGGGCACCAAAAGGGGACAGCGCCATTGCACTTCCCTGATGAAGTCACTTGGATGCGCCAGTGTCGCTTTGCTGTGGGGGGTCGCCACACTCCCCAGCACCATTCCTGTCTCTGCCTCTGACCAGGAGAAGGGACACAGAGCTTGCTGAGGATCTGTCCCAGATCTATGACACCGCCCCAGGCTAGGAAACACCCAAAGAGAAAGTAAGACAGTTGCTTGTGAGATGACAAGGGTAAGTGTAACCAAGGAGGGAGTAGGGGGAGCGTCTTCCCAGGCTTTGCCATCCTGGTGGGTTGTGAAAATGGAAACGTCCCTCAGCTGGGTGGGGGAGGGAATTCTGTTCCCCTTTGCTCAGAGTGTGGGGAGCAAAAGGCCACTCCAGTAGGGCAGTGACGATTGTAGCAGGGCTAGCTGGCACCTAACATCCTTCTTGGCTAACAGGCGCTCTGCAGCCCTTCACCACAGTAGGCTGTCTCCTTCACAGGGCTCCCTAGCCAAACTCACACCAGTCCAAAGAAAGTTCAATCATTCCCCATGCGAGGGTCAATTTGTTCACTGATTCTTCAAAGCCCCCGAGGCCCTCCAGACCAAGCCCAGCACAGTTCCCCTCTTTCCTTAGTTGGGGGGTGCCCAGAGCGGGGTGTCCAGTGCAAAGTCTCTGCCAGAGCAGCTGAGCTGAGCTACTTTATCTTCTTCACCTCTTCCTCCTCCTTCCACCCAGCTCCAGGGTCCTCTGAGCATCCCTGACTCCTGCAGCCGCCTGCTGCCCTTTACAGAGAATTTCCTACTACCACCCAGGAAGGGCTTATCACCCTGTCATTGTGGCTAGCTCTCTAGCCTCAGGCTCTCTAGCCCTGGACAAGTCCCTCATCCCAGGGATCAATACTCCTTTCTCTGCCCCAGAGAAGCTGATCTTCAGCCCCTGACACCTCAGCCTGAGCTCTAAGGGATGAGACAGAGGAAGGCAGCTGACTCTAGGGCGGGTACAGAGTCAGTCTGCTGTTGTAAGCATGGCTAGGAGCTCTTTCCCAGGGGCTTTCCCCACCTCTTCCTCTCTTTGGGCTAGAGAACGGCTGTTTGGGACTCCTCTGGCAAGCTAACACTCAACCCATTGCTGGAGCAGCATCCCATGGAAAGACATACCCTCACACATACCCTGGAAACCAGAGAGGAAGCAGGAGGAAGACCAGGTCCCAAGTTTACACCCCAAGAATTTGGGGACACCCTGGGTAAGAAGGAGTATGCGAGAGCTCAGTCCAGAGGCTCTATGGAGAGATCTGGTTTGGGAGGCTGTTAGAGGAAAGGCCAGGTGCTGACTTTCTGGCAGAATGCCTCTTGAATGCAGAATCAAAATGTGAAATTATGACAGGCCAGGGAAGAAACACCGGGCAGGGGATAAAAGTTTCTAGGTAATAAATCACTGGGTTCCTTTTGGATGCCAGACAGCACCCAAGTTATACCATTTTATGCAGGGAGGAGGTGGGCCAGGGACAGTAATTTTCCTTCTAGCACTGCTTACATCATTCAGTTACAAGTGTCTATGTGCCACAGCACACGGTAGCTTGGAAAGTCTTTAGCGTTAGCCTGTCAGGTCAGGGCACACGGCCAACGCCCCCTCCATGCTGCAACTGCGGCTATATAGGTGATTGTGATCCTGACCCTCCCAGTTCCTTTTTCCACCATCAGTGTTGGTTCGGATCAGCGTTATCTTACAAAACACGAGACATTTTCTCAGGTTCATGGTGGCACGACAGCACTACCAGTTCATCGCCCTCCCCTTCAGGTTATTGCTAGCTCCCCGGATGTTCACAAAGTGTGTCGCACCAGTCACAGCTTTCCTATACAGGAGGGGTATAAGAATCTACCCCTGCCTAGATGATTGGCTCATAGTGGGCAAGTCAAGTCGACAGGTACGAAACCATGTCGACCTGGTAATGAACCTGTGTGAGTTCCTGGGCTTCCACATAAACTCAGAGAAGTCTAAGCTTTGCCCCACTCAGGACATAGAATTCATCGGGGCACGTTTAAACGCCCAACAGGGCACCACATCTTTGCCCTTGTCAAGATTTCAGTCCATCTGCACCATCATCATGGAGCTTCAGGCGCCCAGGCTGACAACAGCACGCTGGTGCATGCAGATCTTGGGACACATGGCAGTGGCCACGCTGGTAATCCGAACAGCCCGCCTGTGGTTGAGACCGTTCCAGCTCTGGTTCACCACAAGCTTCCAACCAGGAAGGGACCGCATGGACAAGTTACTCTCAGTCCCTCAATGTGCCCTGGAGTCCCTCCAAATCTGGAAGGACCCCGACTTTGCAATGGGGGGAATTCTGTTCAGGGAGTCCAAGCCCTCAGTGACCCTGATAACGGATGCGTCCGACTCAGGTTGGGGAGCCCATCTGACCGGGGGCCTTTCCACACAAGATGTTTGGAATCCCGAGGACAGACTCCTCCACATAAATGTGAAGGAGATCCGGGCTATCAGGCTGGCCTGCATGACCTTCCTAGACCAGATCCGAGGCAGGGTGGTCCAGGTCCTCTCAGACAATACAGCGGCCATGTTCTACACGAACCATCAAGGGGGAGTCCGCTCCTCAGCTCTATGCGAGGAAGCGACCAAGCTTTGGCAATTAGTGATGGACCATCACTTCACGCCAACTGCCTCCCACTTACCCAGGGTAGACAATGGCATGGCAGACTCACTCAGCAGGAAACCCCTGGCGAATCACAAGAGGTCCCTCCACAACAAGGTTTTCTCCCTGCTGACAACCAGATGGGGAACCCCTCAGATCAACCTCTTTGCCATGGGGCAGAACCGCAAATGTCCCCAGTTCTCCTCCCTTCAGGGTCGGGAGGAGGGTTCTCTCAGTGATGCCTTCCTCCTCGATTGGTCAGGGGCCCTAATGTATGCCTTCCCTCCAATCCCCCTAATCCACTGGGTGCTACTGAAGGTCCTCATGGATGAGGCACTCATCATTCTGATAGCCCTGGACTGGCCCAGACAGCACTGGTTTCCCCTCCTATAGGACATGTCCGTGAGGACCCCGCTCCACCTCCCACAGTGGGTGGACATCCTGACACAGGACTCGGGCTGCCTTTGGCACCCAAACCGAGGCCTCCTGCACCTGACAGCCTGGATGCTTTCTGGTTCAGTGAGCCAGAGAGGTGCTGCTTGGATAGGATTAAGAAGGTCCTGGTTGGTAGCAGGAAAACCCTGCACCAGGTCTACCTACATGGCAAAATGGAACCACTTTTCCACTTGGTGCCATGACAAGGACATAGACCCTACCTCTGCACCAATGTCCCCTCTAAGGGGAGAGGGGAGCTGAGCAACTCCAGTTGCTCACTGTGCTCCCCTCCCCCACGGGGCCCGCTGCGCAGCACCCCCCCCGCTCCTGCTCACCCCCCTGCTCCTGACAGCCCCCCCCACTCCCAGCAGCAGCACCCCCACTGCTCCCGGCATCGCCCCCGCCAGCATCGCCTCCCTGCTCCTGGCAGCACCCCCCTGCTCCCGCTTACCTTGGGGCTGGACTGGAGCCAGAGGGCCCAGCCATAACTCCCGGGCCAGAGAAGCTCTACAGAGCATGCTCAGATTTTCTGGGCATGCTCTGTTAGAGCTTCTCTGGGCGGGAGTTTTCAAAACTCCCAGCCCCAGAGGAGTTCTGTGTAGGGACTCTGGCTGCCGGCATTGCGCTGCCGGCAGCCTTCGCTGCGCTGGTGGCTGTGGCGGGCTGCACTGCAGCATGCCTGTGCAGCTTAGAGGGAACATTGCGCACCAATTCAGCAATTTTGGGTTACCTTCTTGATTTAAGAGAGAAAGGCCTGTCTCTGTTCTCATTAAAAGTCCACTTGGCGGCAATTTCGGCTTTTCACCAAAGAGTAGATGGTGCTCCACTCTTTTCACACCCCATCTGTCATAGATTCCTGAAAGGGGGGTGTGACAGGGCTGACTCATCCCAAACTGCTGACTCACTCCGCACTGCAGTAGCCCAGCCAGCCGTGGGTGGCGGAAGCTCCACCCCTTAAGCCCTGCTGGGCATGCTCAAACTGCTGTCCCAGTATAAGAGGGAGCAGCACAGCTCAGTCAGGGTTGGTCAGCAGAGGAGAAGGACGCCTGGAGGAGTCTCTTGCTCCTGAGGTAGGCCAGCCCCGTTCCCGAGGAGATGCAGCAAGCCGAGTGAACCCTAAGGAGCGGTTACTAAAGGAGGAGAGCCCTGTGACTGACACCCAGGACCTGGGGAGAAGCCAGCGACCGTGGACCCAAAAAAGAGGCAGTTTGTCTTCAACTCCGGACCAGATCTTCACCCTGCCCCAGATAGGGGGCAGCCCAGGGGGCTCAAAGGGGGGTGCACTAGAGCATAGAGCGGAATGAGTTAGCGTGTTTCAGTCTGGATCTTTGCTGACTGGGTGCTCTACCCCCAGCACCCGTAGGGCCCTGCGCTGGGTCTCAGTGGAATAGGAGGGCCAGAGCCCCCCTACCTGGTCACTGTGCACTGTGCACTGCCCATAGTTTTGGGGGAAACTGTCTGTGGCAGTTAGGCCGTGCTGCCCTCATCCAAGGGCTGCACATAGACTTTGTATAAACTGACTGTGGCAATTAGGTTACACCACTAGACCAGTTTGCCCTGACTGCAGGACCGGGTCCACGCAGGAACTGAGTGATCAGAGACTTGCGGGGCACCCTCCCTGATATCCTTCCCCCTGTTTCCCCATGAGGGGGCACTAGGGAGGGCCTACCCCACGACAGGGTGGAAAAACTTTTTCCCCATACCTGTAAACTCACTCCACAGTGGGATTTGAACATTGTGCTGCAGGCTCTGACAGAGCCACCGTATGAGCCCTTGGACACTGCCACTCTGCTCATACTGTCCTGGAAGGTGGCTTTCCTGGTAGCAATTACCTTGGCCAGAAGGGTCTCAGAGTTATGGACCCTGTCCTCTGAACCTCCATATATGGTTTTCTTCCCAGACAAGGTGGTCCTTTGCCACCACCCCTCGTTCCTGCCCAAGGCTGCCATCCGCTTCCACATGAATCAAGAAATCTACCTGCCGGTCTTCTATCCAGACCCTCAGTTGACAGAAAACCAGAGATGGTGGCACACCTTGAATGTGAGGAGGCGCTCCTAATCTATATTAAGCGCACACAATCTTTCCACAAGACCTCCCAATCGTTTGTGGCAGTCGCTGAACACATGAGAGGCTGTCCAGTATCCTCTCAGTGCATCTCCAAATGGATTGTGAACTGCATTAAAGACTGCTATGGAAAGTCAAACATGCCTCTCCCAGAGACTGTGAGAGCCCACTCTACCAGAGCTCAGGTGTCTTCCATGGCCTTCCTTGCTAAGATCCCAATCCAAGAGAATTGCAGGGCCACTACGTGGTCGTTGATTCATACCTTCACAACACACTACGCCATTGCCCAACAGGCTAGAGAGGATGCCGCCATGGGCAGAGCCGTACTCAGTGTGGGTAGACTGTAACTCCTCCCACCATCCTTAGGTACATCTAGCAGTCACCTGTAACTGAATGATGTGAGCAGCGCTCAAAGGAGAATGGTTGATTACTTACCAGTATCATAGAATCATAGGGTTGGAAGGGACCTCATAGGTCATCTAGTCCAACCCCTGCCAGAGGCAGGACCACTCCCACTAAACCATCCCAGTCATGGTTTTGTCCAGCCTGGCCTTAAACACCTCCAAACATGGAGATTCCACCACCTCCCTTGGCAGCTCATTCCAAGGCTTCACCACTCTCCTAGTAAAAAAGTTTTTTCTAATATCCAGCCTCAACCTCCCTAACCGCAACTTGAGACCATTACTCCTCGATCTGTCCTCGATCTGTTATTACCGAGAACAGTTGAGCTCCATTTTCCTTAGAGCATCCCTTCAAGTAGTTGAAGGTTGCTATCAAATCCCCCCCTCAATCTTCTCTTCTGCAGACTAAATACAGCTAGTCCTCATTTAGTGACCTACTCGTTTAGTGACCCCTCAGAGTTATGACCGGCTCTCTGATGAGTTGGTATTATGGCGATGTATGAGAACTCGCATCAACTCTCTCAGATTACCTATATTTACAGTACACTATGCAAACTAAGTTCAGTACATTAGAGCTTAAAACATTTAAAATATATATTAAAAATGTTATAAATGATGCAAAGGTGACATTAAAACTATCTACCGATGGTTGAAAAACCCACTACCAGTAAAGTACATTATGCCTGAAATACCAGTAAGGGCTGCTCCTCGTTTAGTGACCAATTCGTTTATAAACCGGGTTTCAGGAACAGAACCCGGTCACTAAGTGAGGACTACCTGTAAGCCTAATGCTTTCAGTCTTTCCTCATAGGGCTTGTGCTCCAGCCCTTTAATCATTTTGGTTGCCCTCCTCTGAACTCTCTCTAGCATGTCCCTGTCCTTTTTGTAGTGGGGAGCCCAAAACTGAACACAGTATTCTAGATGTGGCCTCACCAGCGCAGAATAGAGGGGAATGATCACATCCCTTGATCTGCTGGTAATACTTCTTTTGATGCAGCCCAGTATGCCATTGGCCTTTTTGGCAGCAAGAGCACACTGCTGACTCATATCTAGCTTCCCATCCACCATGACCCCCAGGTCCTTTTCTACACTGCTGCTACTTAGCTGAATGTTTCCCAGCCTGTAGCAGTGCATGGGGTTTTTTCATCCCACGTGCAGGATTTTACACTTGTCCTTATTGAAGCTCATAAGATTTCTATTGGCCCACTGTTCCAATTTATCTAGGTCTCCCTGAATCCTGTCCTTGCCCTCCAACATGTCTACTGGTCCCCCCAGCTTGGTGTCATCCGCAAACTTACAGTAGCCATCCTTCTTCTTCGAGCGCTGCTTAGATGCATTCAGTAATAGGTTTCTCCATGCCGGAGTGCCGGATTGGTTGGAAACTTTTGTCTCAGCCTGTCAGGAGAGGGCAGGTGGCCGCCACCCCTTGCACCATGCCATGGCTATATATATGGCTGCCTCCTGTCCTGTTCTCAGTTTCATTTCTTCCACCTTGCACGTCGGATCTGGAAGTCTGCTTCTTGTGAACACAAGCAGCCTGTCCTTCTCTTTATGAGCTTTTTGCCCAACTACGAGCACCTCTCTGTGGACAGAGTTCCACCACAGAAGCCCTCTGTCAGACCGAAACATCGTTCGATCATGCCAGGGTTCAAACTCTGCGCCGAGTGCAGCAAGGCCTTCCCCCGGGATGATCCCCACGGGAAGTGCCTCAGATGCCTGGGCAAAGATCATATGGTCTCAGCCTGTTCCCTGTGCCTTTCCTTTAAACCTCTAACCATCAAGGAGAGGAAACAACAGCGTCATGCCCTAGCATCTGAGGAGGCCCGTCACTCTCCACCAGAGGCTTCGGGTTCCCACCTAGCGCCAAGACGCAGCTTGGCACTGGAGTGTACATGGCACCATATCATTGGTAGCCACTGCTGCATGACCTTGGTGCTGACTCCAGCACCCCAGCACCAACCCGGCACCCTGGCACCTCAGCACCGCTCAAGGTCGCCTCCAGGCACCCTGGCACCACTGGCACCTGGATCACCCCAGCACTGTTTGCTGTCATCTCTGGCACTGTTGACTCAGAACAGCCTGGTCTCACCAGTGCTGAGTTCACCTTGGCACCGGCCACAGTCACCCTCAGCACTGCAGGATTGCTATAGGCCGGTGCCACAGGAGCAGGAGTCCTGCCCAGGCAGTCCCCCTTCCCCGGGTGAGGACTTGCCACAGGGCCATGTGGAGTCGCTCCTCGTGCCATCCACCCCTGAAGCAGTGGAGGCTGTTCGAGCCTTCCTCCTACTCCTCACACTGCCTGCCCCAGTCCCAGCTAGAAGGGGCAAACCAGCCTTTACATCTAAAGCCTGGATTCAATGTGGTCACCACTCTCCCTCACCATATAGTTCCCCATCTTCCACTCCACTGGAGCCCAGCACTGTAGGACCATCCCCACGGCAACATATCACCTTGCCATCACCAGTACCGCCCCTGGAGTCTCGGTCTCCTTCCCCCATTTCCAGCCTGGAGGAAGGGCCATCAAGGGGTCTAAATGACCCCGATGCCACACTTTGGTGCCGTTGCCATTCCGTTTCGGCCCACAGGAATGGTCCCCTTAGGAGACCCTCCCACCCCATCATGGTTAGCTGCCGTTATAGTGAGCTGGCCAAAGGAGGACATGGAGGCGGCCGATGTGAAGACCCAGAAGCTCCTCACAATGTACGGAGGTTTCCACCCCAAGTCCAACACCCAGAGACTGTACGCCAGCCGGAAAGAAGGCGGGCGGGGTTTGGTGAGTGTCAAAGCCACTGTCCTGGATGAAACCCAGAGCATCCAGGAGTACATCAGTAAGATGGCACCCAAAGATGAGCTGCTGAGAGAATGCCTGAGGCAGCAGCAGACATGGGAGGAAGATCAAGCAGAAGAAGTGCCATGGCAAGACAAGACCCTGCATGGGATGTACCATCAACAGATAGCTGAGGTGGCTGACATTGGGAAATCCTACCAGTGGCTGGAAAAGGCTGGACTAAAAGACAGCACTGAGGCGCTGATCATAGCAGCACAAGAACAGGCACTGAGCACCAGATCCATTGAAGCAGGGGTCTACCACACTAGACAGGACCCAAGGTGCAGCCTGTGCAGAGAGGCCTCAGAGACAGTCCAACACATAGTGGCAGGATGTAAGATGCAGGCAGGAACAGCATACACTGAACGGCATAACCAAGTAGCTGGCATTGTGTACAGGAACATCTGCACAGTGTATGGGCTAGACCCTCCCAAGTCCAGATGGGAGATCCCACAGAAGGTCGTGGAGAATAACAGGGCTAAGATCCTATGGGACTTCCAGATCCAGACAGACAGGCAGGTACTGGCCAATCAACCAGACATCGTGGTAATAGACAAGGACCAGAAGACAGCGGTGGTGATAGATGTAGCAGTGCCAAGTGACAGCAACATCAGGAAGAAGGAGTATGAGAAGCTGGAGAAGTACCAGGGCCTGAAAGCGGAACTAGAGCAGATGTGGAAAGTAAAGGCCAAAGTGGTCCCAGTGGTGGTAGGAGCACTTGGGGCTGTGACTCCTAAGCTGGGAGAGTGGCTCCAACAGATCCCAGGAAGAACATCAGAGCTCTCTGTCCAGAAGAGTGCAGTGCTCGGAACAGCTAAGATACTGCGCAGAACCCTCAAACTCCCAGGCCTCTGGTAGAGGACCCGAGGTTGAGGATGACACATACCACCCATAGGGGGTGAGAGAGGAATTTTTTTTTTTTTTAATGTAATAAACAGAGGGAAACAGGTTACAGTTCCTGTTTCCAAAACAATCAGAATTCAGAGGCTTGTACCACCCACGAGGAATGCCATCTGGTTTCTTGACTGGAAATAACCCTCCACATCAGGTCCTCTAAATCCAGGATACCTCTGGGATTCTGCAGTCGATACTCTCCAGTCAGTTTTGCTTCCTAGGTGATCGGAAGATGACTTCTCCATCCCCTGACAACCACATTTGGGGGGAGTAGCTCCGCGTCAATGTGTCTTCCCCCTGGTGCTCACGTTGGTGCAATGTAGCTGTGAAACTATCCTTTGGTGGGGCCCTAGGCACGTGAGACCGTATCCCTATACGGCATTTCTATGAGCCTTTTGGCCACCACGACTGGGTAGCCAAGCGATAGCTGGCAACCTTCCCACCCTCCCTTTCCCCTTTGCGTGATGCTGGAATTCCACAGAATTACAGGCCAAGAAGCAGGGTCTCTTTCTCGGTCCCTCTAAACGAGTTCTCGTGTTACCCAGGCTCTTGTAAGTACCAAACCATCAGCACTGCCCCAGACCATTCTGCCGCCTTTTGGGTGCTAGTGTCCTGGAGTACCCCTCCAGTGAGAAACCCTGGTTTCGGTACCATACTCGGTTGGAAGCATACACCTCACGTACTAACTTGAAATCCTGTAGCTGGCATGCCTTGTGCCTCCCACCGCACCACTTTGGTTTTGGCCTTCAGTGCACTGGCTTGAAGTGTCTTGCCCAGACCCTTCTTGATTGATCTCAGGGTTCCCTTTTCCCCTGTGCAAATATGTAATTTCACTACTACTCTCTGTGATGGAGACCCCAGACAAGCCTCCTGGATCCCCTCCGTCCACAGCCAGTCAGGTCTCTGCTACGGTGGAGTCTCCTCCCGTCCAGCACCTCGGGTCTCCACGCTCCGTGCAGCCAGCCCCCAACTCCAGGCTCAGATGGTCAGATCCTTGCTCTGTCCGGTCTCCCTTGGAGGGGATTTCCTCCCCCAGGAGAGTTCCAATCGTCCCAATCAGCAGCGACTCTCAGCCAGTGTGGCAATCAGAGGGTTTATTAGCAAACCAGTTCATACAGCAGCAAGGACAGTTGGTATCAGCACCCTCAGAACAACCAGAAGTGAAACCCCCAGGGGATTAGGGCTACACCCCAGGGCAGGGTCCTGTCTCTTGGACCCCCATTTTCCCTCTTCCCCCTCCGGTCCTTTGTTCCCCTCCTAGCTCTGCCCACCTCTCCGCCCCCTGGTCCAACCAGTTGAATCCAGTGTGACCAGCGGGGGGGGTCCCAGGTACAGGCTCCCTAAACACTACCCCCCTGCCCCCTAGTGGCTCTACCTCCTATCACCCACCTGTGTCCCATCACCCAAATAGAAAAGATAGAGGATCAACACCCGTGTCTTCCCTTACTAACCTAGCAGAGGGTTCCCACTTCTCCACACTCTCATTGACCAGACTCCGCTAGGGCTGGTTGTGTTTAGTCCAGGGGATAAGGTTCATCCCTCCCGCAGCTACCTGCCTGGCCTGCATACGCCCAGGCTACACCATGACTCTTTGAATCCCGGCTCGGGCCTTGATGTGCTCAGCCCATGGGATAATATTAATCCTTTCCATTGTTTCCTGTGCGGGCCACAGTCATTATGGCTAACCCTGCTCCCGTTGGCTTCCAGCATTCCCTAATGAGCTCACACTGCAAGGCCTCATGGCCAGACACTTATCTTCTGGTCTTCATACCTTCTGCTACACCACTTAGGTGGAGCATCCAAATGTAACCCTCTATGTTTTCCTGTTGCGTTCCTCATCCTCATTATGGTGACCTTGGTCCATCCTGCCCTCACTTATATGTCTCCGTGGGTTCAGCCCTGCCCCTGACTTTGGGTTGGCTTTCCGTTGTTGTTTCTTCTGTGCCATGTCAAGAGCCTAGCTCATCTCTTCTCTCTGGTTAGAATCCTGTTTGCTGGGCTTCTTCCCTTTTGGGGCATTTTTGCTGTGCTGAAGGCAGAAGACCCAACTCCACCCACCATCCATCAGCATGGCTAGTAGTCACCCATTACTGAATGCATCCGAGCAGCGCTCGAAGAACAGTGGGTTACTCACCAGTAACTGTCCTTCTTCGAGATGGGCTGTTTGGATCCCTTCAGGTCCCTCCCCTCCGTCCCTGCATCTGGAGTTGGCAACTCTGATGAAATGAGGAGGGGTCAGGAGATGGCCATATACATAGCCACAGGGTGGTGCGAGGGGTGGTGGCCGCCTGCCCTCTCCTGACAGGCTGGGACAACAGTTTTCTGACCAATCCGGTGCTTCGGCATGGAGACACCTATTACTGAATGGATCCAAGTGGTCCATCTCAAAGAAGGATGGCTACTGGTGAGTAACCCATCTTTCTTCGAGATGGGCTGCTCACATACATTCAGGTCCCTCCCACCATCCCCGCTAATGGAGTTGGCAAAGGTATATGGGACTGGGAGGGTCAGGGTCACAGTCACCTAAATAGCCACGGTCGCAGTGTGGAGGGGGCATTGGCGGTGTGCTCTGACCTCACAGGCTAATGCTAAAGACTTTCTGAGCTACCATGCGCTGTGACACATAGACACCTGTAACTGAATGTATGTGAGCAGCCCACTTTGAAGAAGGACAGTTACTGGTAAGTAACCAACCATTTCTGCCATAGCCTGGACAAATCTGGTTAGATGAATTGTCAGTATTTTCATTGTATCTATTTTTGTTATATAGTTGTTATATAGCTTTTTATATGCAAATACGTCTGTACTCTGTGGGGATGTTGGGTGGGTCAATAATGGCTCTAGGGGAGATGTGACTAAAGTAAATCCCAGGAAGGGTCAGGAGTTTCACAAGACACTTGTAAAATGATGGACAGGACCAGACAAGAAGGAATCATTGTGAGAAACAGAGCCCACCAGCCGTGATGAAGTAAGAAAACCTCTTGGGCTACTGCGGCTCTTCTTTTCTGTCCCTGTTCTTTGGTGATGGTATTCTGGTGATAACTATAGGTATCACTGGGGGGGGAGAGGCTTTAGTGTAGGGGTCTCAAACATGTGGCCTGCAGCCTTCATGCGGCCCACAGAGCTGCCTCCTGTGGCCCCTGATAACCCCCAGAATCCTGGGGCTCCCACCTTTCCAACCCTGGGGTTTTCTGCAGACAGAGACCAAGCAGCCTCACCTCCCTACTGTGTTATCAGCCACTGGCAGGGAGGAGCTGAACTGCTGCCTGTGAGCTGCCCTCTTCACATGTAGCCATTGATTGCCCTATTCACATGCAGCTCTTGATCAGGAACTGCCCTATTCACATGCAGCAGCTGAAGCAGGCTGAGCTGTCCAGAGAAGGCTCAGGTGGGGGGCCCTTATAGGAGGGCGGCCTGAGCCTGTGGGGAGGGTTCACAGGGGGCTCCATTCTGGAGGAGCACCAGAAAGCCCCACCACTAGCCACAGCACGACCCCCATGGCTTTTCTCGCTGCCGGTCCCGGCACAGGCAGGGGCTGTTTCCTCTCAGGAGGGTGGGGTAATGTTTTTTCTTCCGCCTGCTCCAGTGCTGCTAAATTCTGGCAGGCAGGGGATGTTTTCTCCTTTGCCGGCCCCACTCAGCCAAATTCAAGTGGGCAGGTGGGGGGGGAGTGTTTTCCCCTATGCCAGCCCCACTGCAGCCAAATTCAAGTGGGCAGGCAGGCAGCGGGTGTTTACCCCTTTGCCAGCCCCAGCACAGCTAAATTCAGGTGGACGAGGGGTGTTTCCCCCTCTGCCAACCCCGGCATGGCCAAATTTGAGCAGGGAGTGGGGAGGGTGTTTCCCCCACCACCGGTCCCAGCACTGCCCCCAGGGCCAGGCAGGGGGCTGCTTTTTTACGGTCCTGTGGAGGGCTCTGACCAACCTGTTTGCAGCTTGTCCTGGGATTTGGCTGTTCTCCTCCCCTCCTGGCTTGGGGACACATGCAGCCCTCTCTTTTTAAAACAAAAAAAACAAATAATCTTCTAAAACAATTTAATTTTATTTAAAAACACTAAAACCTTTAGAAAAATTAATTTCAATTAAATTTAATTCAATTTTAATAATTCAAACTGCAATTAATTTATTTAAATTAATATAAATGTGAATTCAATAAATTAAAATTTAATTTAATTTTAATTAAATTAACTGGTGGTCCTTCAGGGTCTGAAAAAGTATATTTTTTGCCCTCAAACCAAAAAAGATTGGGAACCACTGATTTATAATGTAAAATTTTAAGTGTGTTTGTTTACTCTTTGTCTTTTTGATGATTTTGCCATCTTGAATGGAAGTAATTCTAAAAGGAAATGTGTGCTTTCACTTCAGAAAGACTGACAAAATTAGCACAGACTTCATGTTACAGTTTCAAAATAGTTAATAAATTGACTTTTATTAGCATACTACATTACTCTTCATTTTTTGCTGTACTTCTGCATCCTTGTATGAAAAGGTTTCAGTGGTGCAGCCCTCTGGCCAATATCCTAGTCCTCATGCAGCCCTCGAGGTGATTTGAGTTTGAGACCCCTGCTTTAGTGCAACCTTACCTGGACCCCTGGGGGTGACAGGTTGTGGCCGGTTTAGACCAGGGGCAGGGCGGCAGGGTGGGGAGGAGAGCAAAGGGAGAAGAGGGGGGAGAAGGAAGAAGAAGGTCAGAGAGGCAGGATCCCCAGGGCTCGTCCTTGGGGTTTACAGCTAGACCTCCTGGTTGACCTGAGAGCCAGCTGTCCTAGCTGCTGTGCAAACTGGATTGCTAATAAACCCTCTGACTTCTACACTGGCTGAGTGTCATTGCTGATTGGGGCTGTTGGGACCCTTGTGGAGGGAGGACCCCCCCCCCAGGAGACCAGAAAGCGCAAGGGTCAGACCCTTTGAGCCGAGATTTGGGAGATAGGTACAGGTAGTGTGGAGAGCCGCATGGTGGACGGGAGAAGGCTCCACCGTAGCAGAGTCCTGATTGGTTATGAACAAAGGGAATCCAAGAGGCTTTTCTGGGTTCTCCATGACATCTTGGTGGCAGCAGTGGGATGCCCTACAGCGATACCCCACAGTGAGTGACTGTTCAGTGCAGTGCTAGCTAGAGTGGGCAGTAGGAAGGGGTAACATTGGTCCCTTCAGAAGGACAGTGTGTATCTGAGCAGACAGGGAGCTTTGTGCATCAGCAGACTCCTGGGGCTCACTTAATCAAGTTGCCCAGCAGAGAGACAGCTGGGTCATTGTTCAACGATCTGAATTCCTGACTAAGGGGGGTTTCCTCCAGGGTAGTCTGAACAGACCCTGGAAGGATCCATGCCCAGGATTTGAATTGGGATGAAGGGAGTCAGCCAGTCGGAGGCAACTCTTCACAGACATCTTCCTGCTGGCAGACTGACAGAGAGAGAGAGAGAGAGAGGGAGCAGTGATTATGCAAATGTCCTGCGCCTGATTGGACGGTGGGGGAAGTGGATTCAGTCCAGAAGGGAACCCTGGCTGTGCTTGGTGAAACTTGATCCTGAGCAGTGCAGTGAGATGTTTCCTTCACACATTGCTGGTGGTAACATTACAGCATGGATTACAAGTGATTATTAAAACAAGAACTAGTGAACATTAGTAAGTCTCGGGGATTAAAAGTCAGTAGGCTCACGAAGGGGCAGCTGATTGCCCAGCTGGAAGAAAGTGATGGGGGGGAGAGAGAGACCCCTCAGTGGTGAAAGCCTCCAGGGAGACCAGGAGCAGCAGCAGTAGCAGCCCTGAACCATCCAGACAACAAACCCCAGCCAGAGAGGGGCGCATGCAATGCCATTCTGCCCCAGAGGTGGTGCCCCGAGGAGCTGGGAGCTGCAGCCCTGGGACTTCTTGACAGCAATCCCTGATCCCTAGGGGGCGCTCACAGTTCCATTCCGCCCTCCAGAAATAAGACGCCTAGAACTGGAGCTGAGGCTACAAGAGCTACAGGATAAAGCAAGACAATGCCAATTCGAGTTAGAAAAGAAACAGCTGGAGATGGCAGAGAAAGAGAGACAACATGAGCTGGAGCTGGCTAGACTTAGGAGCCAGGAGGGGGCCCCAACAAACAGTGAGAGCAGAGTCCATGAGCCCCTTCCTACTGGACCTTCAAGTACTAAGTTGATGGGTCCCTTTGGGGGGGGGGGGATGACATTGATACCTCTCTTATCTTTGAGAAAACCTGTAGTGTATATCAGGTGAATCCCGCAGACCAGCTGTGGTATCTGACCCCTCTTCTGGGTCCAAAAGTGATGGAGGTACTGTCAGATGGAGGGGGCAGAAACTGGAGATTATGAGCAGTTCAAGCAAGCTCTATGCTAAAGTTTCAGCTGACCCCTGAGGCATACTGGGAAAAACTACTATCTGTGCAGAAAAAAACAGGGATGACCTACCTGGAAACCAGCACATTGATAAAGGAGTGCCCCTGGAAATGGACTGGCTTGGCTGGAAATGCCACCAGGGAAGAAGTGGGGGAACTGATGGGCCTGGAGCAGTTATATAATATTTGTTCCTCTGACCTGAGGCTGTGGCTGATGGACTGGAAACCCAAGGACTTACACAGTGCTGGCAAGCTGGCTGATGAGTTTGTGGCCAGCCAGTCAGGGCATAGGCTAGGTCTGAAGGGGGAGGAGGGCCTGAAGAGGGACCTGCAGGGGAGGCTTCAACAGGGCCCTCAGAAAAGTAGCCCCAGAAAACAGATCGTCCAAAGGAACTACTCAACTAGGCCCTGGTGATCAGAGAGACTGGCGGTGCTTCTCATGTGGTGAGACAGGCCACAAGAGAGTGCAGTGCCCAAACACAGAGACGAGGGGGACAAACTGACTGCCCAAGGGGTTCATTGGGTAGAAGCCTGTCCAGAGGAGGCACTAACCATTCCAGAAGCAGTGGATAGTCGGGTTAACAGACCAAGGAGGGAGTGAGTGGCCAGGTGGGCTCGCTGGTTCCAGGCAGGGATCCAAACTCAGAATTCTCTATTTTCCAAGTGAGCTCGGGCCCACCAAAGGAGGTCAGCATCTTCTCATCCCTATCGAGGTAGAGGGAAGAAAAGTCCAGGGGTTCTGGGATACGGGTGCGGAGGTGACTCTGGTCCAGCCGGAGGTGGTGGGACCCAAGATGGTCCCCGATACTTATCTGAACCTAAGGGGTGTGTTCTGGCCACCTATACAGGTACCTGTAGCAAGGGGCATCTGAAGTGGGGAGGCAAAGAGGGCCTCAAGGAGATGGGGGTGCACGATCACTTGCCAGCCGAGATGCTGATGGGACGAGATCTAGAAAGGTGGTCTAGTGAACCCCAGAGAACTTTGGCTGTTACCAGGACCCAGCGCTGGTACAGGCTCCTTACACCTAGGTGCCCCGAGACAGATGGGAGGAACCTTGCAGAAGGGCAGATGAGACCAATGGAGCCAGAAAAGTGCAAGGAGGAGGGTCCCACACCAGGCAGGGCTGGGGAACGGACTCCAACATCCTCACTCATGGACAAGTTTCAGGACGACCTGTCAGGTGACCCTTCGCTAACAAAGCTGAGGGCGCTTGCGGACCTTGGGGCTGAGGATTCTCTTGGGGGAGATCGCAGGGAGAAATTCCTTTTGAAGGAAGGGTTCCTGTACTGAGAGTGGACTCCAGTGGCAGAGGTGGAGCCATGGCAGGTCAGGAGACAATTGGTGGTGCACTGAAGATACCACCAAAGACTGTTGTACTTGGCCCACAATATTCCTCTGTCGGGGCACCAGGGAATAAAGCGAACCTGGCAGTGGCTGCTGCAAAACTTCTACTGGCTGGGAATTTTCGATGCAGTCAAGTGATATTGCCAATCATGTGACACTTGTCAGAGGGT
The DNA here is from genome assembly GCA_007922195.1 of Podocnemis expansa. Taxonomy (NCBI): domain Eukaryota; kingdom Metazoa; phylum Chordata; order Testudines; family Podocnemididae; genus Podocnemis; species Podocnemis expansa. The sequence goes on from ML682024.1 coordinate 12,093,500, forward strand.
GGGGAAGGCCTGGGACAAAGGAAGGGCCAACCTGAGACCCCTCACGGTCATAGAAGAGCCATTCCAGAAGGTGGTGATGGACATAGTAGGGCCTCTCAGCAAAGCCACCTGATCAGGGAAGAAATATATTTTGGTGGTGGTAGACTTTGCTACCCAGTACCTGGAGGTTGTACCCCTGGCTTCCATCAAAGCTGACAAGGTGGCAGATGTTCTGATAGGCATTTTCAGTAGGGTGGGGTTCCCACAGGAGGTCCTCATGGTCCAGGGTTCTAACTTTATGTCAGCCCTCTTGCAGTGCTGCTGGGAGAAGTGTGGGGTCCGACACACCTGGCCATCAGCCTATCACCCACAGACCAATGGGCTGGTGGAAAGATTCAACGGGACTCTGAAAAGGATGCTAAAGACTCTTGTGGCTCAATCTCCACAGGACTGGGACAAATGTCTACCACACCTGTTGTTTGCATACTGGGATGTGCCCCAAGAGTCCATGGGTTTCTCTCCATTTGAGCTGTTATATGGGAGAAGAGTGAGAGGCCCTCTGGACTTAGTAAGAGATGAGTGGGAGGGGAAGGCTTCCCCCACTGGGGAATCAGTAGTAGAATACATCCTGATTTTCCAGGAGAAACTCATGGGGCTTATGGACCTGGTTAGGGAGAACTTAATGCAGGCCCAAAGGCAGCAGAAAGTTGAGGATGATTGCAGTCCCCGGGCCAGATCATATGGGGTTGGGGATCAGGTGATGGTTCTTATCCCAGCGTGAAGGAATAAGCTCCAGGCTGCCTGGGAGGGACCTGTCAAGGTGATCAAACTACTGAGCAACATGAACTATGTGGTGGAACTGTTCATCTGGACACACAAACACAAAGTGTACCATGTTAATATGATGAAACCTTACTTTGACAGAGAGGGGCTGGTACTGACTGTATGCGGACAATGGGAGGGTCTGGGGGAAGATCCCCTGTTAAGTCTCAGTAGCCAGTAGGAGAATGGATCCTCACTGGACTCAGTTCCCTTATCCGACCAGCTAACTGTGGCACAGAAGGGAGAGATTAGTGCAGTGCTGAAGTCTTACCGACCCCTGTTTTCTAGCCGGCCTGGGTTTACCAACTTAGGGGTGCACCACATAGAGACAAGGATGACCAACCCCATAAAGTGCTCCCCATTTAGAGTCACTGGGAAGGTAGCTCAGGATGTGGAGAGAGAGGTCCGGGACATGCTGGCCTTGCGTGTTATATAACCATCTACCAGCCTGTGGTTTTCTCCGGGAGTGCTAGTACTCAAAAAAGACGGCTTGATCTGGTTCTGTGTAGACTATCGCAAACTGAACACCGTCACAGTGTCTGACGCATACCCCATGCCCTGAACGGATGAGAGTTTAGACAGGCTGGGAGGGGCTCGCTATCTCACCACTATGGATCTCACCAAGGGCTACTGGCAGATAGCCTTGGAACCAGAGGCTAGACAGAAATCAGCATTCATCACCCCTATTGGGCTATATGAGTTCCTGGTCTTACCTTTTGGCCTCAAGGGGGCGCTGGTGACCTTTCAGTGCTTAGTGGACCAATTACTGAAGGGGATGGAAGACTTTGCCCTGGCCTACATAGATGACATATGTGTCTTTAGTCAGACCTGGGAAGACCACATATCCCAGGTAAAGAGGGTGCTGGAGCGACTGAAGGAGGCAGGGCTAACAGTGAAAGCGGAGAAATGTAAGGTGGGAATGGCTGAGGTTACTTACCTAAGTCACAGGGTGGGAAGCGGGCATCTGAAACCTAAGCCTGCTAAGGTAGAAGTGATCAGAGACTGGCCTGTTCCCCAAACTAAGAAACAGGTTCACGCCTTTATCAGGATGGCATGGTATTACCGGAGGTTTGTGCCCCATTTCAGCACTATAGCTGCATGCATCACTGAGCTGTGTAAGAAAGGGAGACCAGACAAGGTGGTCTGGACCGAGCCATGCCAGCAGGCCTTCTGTACCCTTAAAAAGGGCATTGATCCAGGACCCAATCTTGGTGAACCCAGACTTCAACAAACCATTTGTAGTGTCCACTGATGCCTTAGACACGGGGCTAGGAGTGCTCTTGATGCAAACCGATGATGAAGGAGTGGAACATCCAATTGTATATCTGAGCAGAAGTTTGTTATCTCGGGAGCAGAACTATGCTGTCTTTGAAAAGGAGTGCCTGGCCATGGTCTGGGCCCTAAGGAAACTGCAGCCCTACCTATTCAGTCATCGTTTCACAGTATATACAGATGATTGTCCCCTGACCTGGTTACATCAGATGAAGGGCACTAATGCCAAGCTCATGAGATGGGGGTTAATCCTTCAGGATTATGATATGGAGGTGATGCATGTCAAGGGAAGTGCGAACATACTAGCAGATGCCTTATCGCGAAGGGAGAGGGGTCAGAACTTCCCCAGGTCACTGGCTGAAGTGACCCCGCTCAGTTCAGTCTCCAAGGGGGGAGAGATGTGATGAAGTAAGAAAACCTCTTGGGCTACTATGGTTCTTCTTTTCTGTTCCCGTTCTTTGGTGATGGTATTCTGGTGAAGGGACGCAGGGGTGTGATAACTATAGGTACCACTAGGGGGGGAAGAGGTTTTAGTGCAACCTTACCTGGACCCCTGGGGGTGACAGGTTGTGGCCGGTTTAGACCAGGGGCAGGGCAGCAGGGTGGGGAGGAGAACAAAGGGAGAAGAGGGGGAAGAAGGAAGATGGAGGTTGGAGAGGCAGGATCCCCAGGGCTTGTCCTGGGGGTTTACTGCTAGACCACCTGGTTCATCTGAGAGCCACTATCCTAGCTGTTGTGCAAAGAGGATTGCTAATAAATCCTCTGACTTCTACACTGGCTGAGCGTCATTGCTGATTGGAGCTTGTTAGTATGCAGTTAGGTTCGTAGATTGGTTTTAATGTTTTCTTTGTTGTATATTCACAGTAGGAATCAAGGTGCTTGGTCAGAGAGAACTGGGCTGTGCCATCACTGTGGCGCTCACGTGGTTTGTAGGCTCGAGTCAGAGGAGGAAGAAAAGCAGCTGGTTTAACCAGTCTGACTTGCTGGGGTTATCCCAGTGTTAGCAGACAACTGGGCAACCTGCACCCCAGGCAGGAGAGTGAGGTGGGTCCCTCTCAAGAGGGCTGGTGCTTAGGGTGGGTGCCCTTGCTGGCCCATGTAAGAGGACCAATGCAGTTGCCATGAATGGTGACACCATCATTGCACCTTCCTCAGCTACATGGTTTTCCTGCTGGCTTCTAGCCTGAGGAAGCTACATCCCCTGCCTTCCTGTACCATAAGAGCTAATATCACATAGTGCATGTCTAGCCCTTCTCCCCACCAGACTGCACTGCACTGTTCAAGGGAGGCTGGGTCATTTTGCCCTCTTCACTGAGAAGGAAACTGAGCAAGGCAAGAACTTTGCCAAGGTCACCTCTTAAGCCAGCCATCTCGGTCCAAAAAAACTATAGGAGACTAAAGGCACCAGTCTATTAAAACATTACAGCACTGGTGGAGTACAATTCTACCACTGCTACAGGTTACAGCTATTGCTGGATGAGGAGGGTGTATGGTCCCAGGTGCCTTTACCCTGATATAGGCACTCATACACTGCTGTTGTATTGGCATAATAGCAGTAAACTGTGGGTTACCTTCAGTAACCATTCTTCTTCAAGATGGGCTGCTCACATACATTCAGTTACTGGTGTCTACATGCTGCAGTGCATGGTTGGCCAGAAGCCTTTTCAGTGGCCAACACCCCCTCTGTGCTGCAACCGCAGCTATATATGTGACCCTGACCCTCCCCAGTCCCTTCTTTTCGCCAACTCCTAGTAGCGGGGACAGAGGGAGGGATCTGAATGTATGTGAGCAGCCCATCTCAAAGAAGTTTGGTTACTGCAGTTAACCCACTGTTCTTTGAGCATTGCTCACATCATCCAATTACAGATGACTGCTAGACGTACCTCGGATGGTGGGCAGAGTTATAGTTTCCCTGCTTTGAGCACAGCTCTGCCCAGCATAACATCATCTCATGCCTGCTGGATGATCACGTAGTGCGTCATAAGCGTGCACAGATGACCACGTTGCTGCTCTGCAGATCTCCTTAATAAGTCCTTGTGCGAGGAAGGCTGCTGACAATGCCTTTGCTCTTATTGAGTGCAACCTGACCCTCCCAGGGAGGGGAACATTCGACCTTTTGTAGCAGTCTTTAATCAGTTCACTATCCAAGCTGAAATGTACTGTGTTGTCATTGGCTGGCCTCTTTTCCGTGACAGCCACAAATAACTGGTATGTCTTGCAAAACACATAAGTGCAGTCAATACAGGCCAGGAGGGCTCTCCTGACATCTAAGGTGTGCTACCTCCTCTGGTTCTTCATGAGCTGTGGATCAGGGAAGAACAGTGGGAGACAGATATCTTGATTCAAGTGAAAAGAGGAGGCCATCTTCGGGAGAAAGGCAGGATGAGGGCATAGTTGCCCCTTGTCTGCGAAGAACATTATATATGGGGATTTGGAGGAGAAAGCCCTTAATTGCAATACCCGTCTAGCCAAAGTTATGGCTCTCAGGAAGCCCACCTTCCAGGATAGGACTAAAAAAGTGCACAAGTCTATGGGCTCATATGGAGATTCTGTTAGACTATTGAGCACCACATTTAAGTCCCATTGTGGTGTAAGATCTCTGATTTGTGGGTAGGTCCCTTCAACCCCTTTTAGGAATCTAGTGGCTTTAGGGTGTGAAAAAACTGCAACCCAATCCACCTTCTTGTGTGGGTGAGATTGCTGCTAGGTGCACCTTAAGAGAGGGAGTTGAGAGACCCCACTCTTTTAGATTTAGGAGGTAGTCTAGTATAAAATGGATTGGTGCTGACTGTGGTGCCATCTCTTTTCCTGTAGACCAGAGGTAGAACCACTTCCATTTAACAGTGTAAGTAGACCTCATGAAGGGTCTTCTATTACCAATCAATACCCTCTGGAGCAATGCCTTTCAGTCTCATTTAACCACACAGCCTCCAGGCTCTTAAATGTAGGACACGCAGGTTTGGGTGATGGAGGCGACCTGAGTCCTATGTCTACAGGTCCACCCTGTATTGGAGGCGTAGAGGGGAAGCTAGTGTTAAGCCCCGTAGGGTTGACTACCAGGGCTGTCTGGGCCAGGCCAGGGTTATCAATATTATTTTTGCTCTGTCCTGTTTTATCTTTAAAGTTACCCTGTGGATGTAGGAAATCAGGGGAAACGCGTACAGTAGCAGGCCCCCCCATGAAATCAGGAAAGCATCTGACCGGAAGCCCCTCTCCTGTCCCCTGAGTGAACAAAACTGGAGACACTTCTTGTGGCCTGGGCCTCCTAGGATAACCTTCTGAATGTGCCAAAATCAGGGCAAGCTGCAAAAACAGGGGCCAAACACCTAAACCACTGACAGATGGTACTTAAACCAGTTTCCCAGTCAGTAACAAAACATGCTTCTGATTCCCCACTCTGGTCATCACCATGCATACTAAAACAGAAACAGCTCCCTTCATGCACATCAGCTCCTATGGTCCCCCCTAGCCACTGGGTCTCTTAAAGAAATAGGTTCTCCCAACTCCCAAGGGTCAGCCACATCACCCAGAACAATGTGGGCTGGGATCTTACCCAAAATACCTGCTGCCACCCAATCCTTTAGTAACTACAGCTAAAGGTTTAATATAAAAGGAAAACAACCAAAATATGAGAGATGTTAAAAGGGTCAAAGTGAATCACATACATACAAATGATTTAGAGTCCATAGAAAACAAATCCTTGAATATGTTGTAGTTTGCAGGTTAGTCCCACTCCTCTGGTGTGCACCCAGCAGCAGCAGCAGCAGCAGCTGGATGGGACTCAGTCCTTTGTTCGGTCCCAGGAGAATAGTTCCAGAGGAGGGTGCTGGTTGCAGACAGGCTGAAGACTAAAGACAAAATGGAGGATGGGCGATGGCCTCTTTTCTCAGAGTCCTTGCCAGATCAAAATGGAGGTGAGCCACAAGGTCAGTCTGGGTAACTGGTCAAACAGGTTTCCTCTTGGGCCCACTGTAGCTGGGAGCCTCCTCTCGATGGGCCATTAACAGGACAATAGTTTGCAGATGCCCATTCTGGGATTGCCTCAACTCAAACAACTTGGCTCACACATAAAACCAATAAGATTCCCAGATTCTAATACAAATATGATACCCACATATAAATCATATAATCATTCTTAGCAGATTACAGTTTTTCTATTGATACCAAACATGGCGTATCACATATGGATTATTGCAAATATGAAATATTAATATGTGATATAATCATAAAGAGTCCTCTAGACCCAGACAGCATCACACTTCTGGTTCTAGTATGTTGTGAATAAGCACATTTGAGGTGTGCCCCACAGTCTGAAAATGTAATTCATTGTCTCTGAGTGCAGGGATCACTCATGATGTGAGAGGCATTCTGTGCTCAACGAGTCTGCTCTGTCGTTGTTTGCCTCTGGTAGATGAGCTGCCATTGGGGTAAAGTTCTATCAGGGCCAGCTCCCAGGGGTCAAGCACCTCCCTCCACAGTGAAAGGGAGTGCCCACCCCACCCCGGCGGTTCATGTTCAGCATAGCTGCTGTATCAGTGGATTACTTACCAGTAACGGTGGGTTACTTACCAGTAACCATCCTTCTTCAAGATGGGCTACTCACATACATTCAGTTACAGGTGTCTACGTGCCACAGCACACAGTAGCTCAGAAAGTCTTCAGCCTTAGCCTGTCAGGTCAGGGCACGTGGCCAATGCCCCCTCTGCACTGCGACCACGGCTATATAGGTGACCGTGACCTTAACCCTTCCAGTCCCATACACCTTCATCAACTCCATTAGTGGGATGGTGGGAGGGGCCTGAATGTATGTGAGCAGTCCATCTCATAGAAGAACGGTTACTGGTAAGTAACCCACTGTTCTTCAAACGCTGCTCACATCATTCAGTTACAGGTGACTGCTACTGTACTCATGGATGGTGGGAAGAGTTACAGTCTACCCACACTGAGTACAGCTCTGCCCAGAGTGGCATCTTCTCTAGCCTGGTGGGCAATGGCGTAGTCCGTCATGAAAGTGTGTATGGATGACCACGTAGCAGCCCTACAGATCTCTTGGATCGGGACCATGGCAAGGAAGGCCATTGAGGATGCTTGAGCCCTGGTAAAGTGGGCTCTAACAGATTCAGGAAGTGGTGTGCTCAGTCTTCTGTAGCAATCTTTAATGCAGTTCACAATTCATTTAGAGATACACTGTGAGGATACTGGTAGACCCTTCTTACGTTCAGCGACCACCACGAATAGTTGGGGGGGGGTCTTGCAGAACAGTCGGGTGCGCTCGATGTAAGTCAGGAGTGCTCTCCTTACATCCAATGTATGCCATCTCCTCTGCTTCTGTATAACCAGGGGGTCTGGGTAAAACCTGGCAAGCAAATTTCCTGGTTAAGGTGGAAGTGGGTGGCCACCTTAGGGAGGAAGGATGGGTGGTGCCGTAAAACCACTTTATCTGGGTAGAACCTCATATATGAGGATGCCGAGGAGAGGGTTTTCAACTCCGAAACCCTTCAAGCAAACATGATTGCTACCAAGAACGCCACCTTCCAGGACAGGACTAGGAGAGTGGCTGAGTCCAAAGGCTCGTAGGGCGGCTCTGTCATTGCCCAGAGCACGACATTCAGGTCCCAAGGTGGGGTGGGCCTATGGGGTTGAGGAAAGAGTCTCTCCATGCCTTTTAGGAATCTGATGGAGGTGGGATGGAAGAATACCAATTGGTCCTCCACACTCTTGTGGAGAGCTGAGATTGCTGCTAGATGGACTCTCAGTGAGGAAGGAGAAAGGCCTTTCTCCCACAGGTCTAACAGATAGTCGAGGATCAGGTGTATTGGTGCTGATGTAGGGTCTAAACCTTTGTCCCAAGTCCAAATGGAGAATTGCTTCCATTTGGCCATGTAAGTGGACCTGGTGGATGGTTTTCTGCTACCAACCCTCTCTGAGCAGAGCCTTTCCTGCTTGCTGAGCCAGAGAGCATCCAGGCCATCAGGTGTAGGCGCCCCGAGTCCTACATCAGGAGGTCTGCCCACTGTGGGAGATGGAGTGGGATTTCTATGAACATGTTCTGCAGGAGTGGCAACCAATGCTGTCTGGGCCAGTCTGGAGCTATTAGTATTATGTTCACTCCATCCCTGTTGATTTTCAAAAGAACCCTCTGTATCAGGGAAACCGGCGTGAAGGCCTACATCAGGGGCCCCGACCAGTTGATGAGGAAGGTGTTGGTGAGAGACCCCTCCTCCCAGCCCCTGAGGGAGCAGAACTGGGGACACTTGTGGTTCTGCCATGTCACAAACAAGTCTATCTGGGGGGAACCTCATTTGTCTGTCAGGAGGGAGAACACTTTGTCTTGGAGCAACCACTTGTGGTTTGCCAATGGTTTTCTGCTTTGCAAATCTGCTAGCTCATTGTTCACCCCCAGTAGGTGGAGGCCACTGGAGTGAAGATGTGTCATATGGCGAATTCCCAGAGTTTGCATGCCTCCTCGCAAAGTGCTGGCGAGCGGGTCCCCCCTTGCTGACTCGTGTAGAACACTGCTGTGATATTGTCCGTGAGGATCTTGATTGATGTGTCCTGTATCTTGTCCAGGAAGGTCATGCAAGCTAGCCTGATGGCCGTAAGTTCCTTCACATTTATGTGGAAAGGATGGTCTGTGTGGGACCAAAGCCCTTGGGTGGACAGTCCCCCAGAGATGTGGGCCCCCCCATCCTGTGTTCGAGTCATGCATTATTAAGGTCACTGAGGGCCTGGGGTCTCTGAAGGGGATGCCACCCATGGCAAAGCAGGGATCCCTCCTAACCTGCAGTGTCCCCCCAGACTGTCCTGGGGAACCAACGGTACCTTGTTCAGGGAGTCACTCCATATGTGGAACACCATGGAAAGCCAGACCTGGAAAGGCCTCATCCTCAGGCGCACCGTCTGGATCACTGAGGTGGAGGCTGCCATGTGGCCGAGGAGCTGCAGGCACCACTGGGCCGTGGTCACGGGGGACATTTGCAGCTCCATAATGATGGTGCAAATGGACTGAAATCTGGAGAGGGGGAGGAATGCTGACCCCTTGCAGGCATCTGGACACGCCCCAATGAACTCTATGTTTTGAGACGGGTGGAGCTTTGACTTTTTTTGATTTATGTGGAGGCCCAGATAGTCACAGAGCCTCACTACTGCTCCGATGTGGAGCTCTACTTGGGAGCTCAATTTCCCAACTATTAACCAGTCATCTAGATGGGGTAAATTCTTATGCCCCATCTGCACAGGTACACCGTGACCGGCGCCATGCACTTCATGAACACCCTGGTGGCCAGGGATAGCCCGAAGGGGAGAGAGTTGAACTGGAAATGGTCGTTTGCCCATGAACTTTAGGAACCGCCTGTGATGGGCCCTTATATCTATGTGAAAGTAAGCATCTTTCAGATTGAGTGCCATGAACAAATCCCCAGGAGACAGAGATAGGAGGATCTGGGATAGGGAAACCATGTGGAACTTTATTTTCCTTATGTGCTTGTTTAAGGCTCTGAGATCTAGAATAGGTCAAAGGTCCCCATTGGACCAGGAAGTATTGGGAGTAAAACCTTTTTTCCCACTCCCACTTGGGAACCCTTTCTATGGCTCCGAGGGAGAGGAGTTTCTGGCCCTTGGTCTCGAGAAGATGGGGCGGTTCCTGGTTTCTGAGGGTTGGATGAGGGGGCTGTTTCCTGTCTCAAGGAATTGAAAAAAACTGAATACAATACCCGTCCATGGTCATCTTGAGGACCCACAGATTGGATGTGATGTTGGCCCAGTGGTGTGTGAAGCAGTGTGACTGGTTGGGTTGTGGGTTCACTGCCCGTACAGTAACCTTCAAAAACACTGTTTCTTCCCTGATGAGCATTCGGAGGCCTGCCCATGCCCACCTGATTGCAGAGCATGGGACTTCTCACTCTTTCCCAAATGGACCTTGTCCTTATCAATGTCCCTAGGGTGGTGCTGGGGAAAAGAAGAGGACCTTGGGAAAGGAGTCTGCAGTTGAATCTGTTGTTTTAACTGCTGAAGTTGTTGAAGGAGTTGATGGGGTTTTAGAGAGTGTCTGTTAGGTTGTGGGGTGTAAATCCCCAGCAACCAGAGCGTGGCTCTCAAGTCTTCCATGCCATGGAGCTTCGCATCCATGGACTCAGCGAAGAGGTCAGGGCCTTCGAACAGGAGGGCCTGCATAGTAAGCTGCAGCTGTGGTGGTAGGCCCGAGCTTTGTAGCCAGGCCGAGTGACACATCACCACAGCTGATGCCATCATACGAGTGGCTGTTTCTATGGCATCCCAGATGGCCATCAAAGCATCTCTGGATGCCATTTCCCTTTCTTTGAGCATCGTGTCGAAGTCCCTAAAGCAATCCTTCGGGATAATGAGGTGGAAGCCTTGCATGGCATTCCAGAGATTAAATATATACCCTGGCATAAGGGCCGAGTGGTTTGCTATGTGCAGCTGGAGGGCTGCTGTGGAGTAAACCTTCCTGCCAAGCAGGTTGAGTTTCCTTGCCTCCTTATTTTTAGGGGTGGAACTTGGTTGGCCTCGCCTCTCTTTCTGGTTCACAGCATCGACGACCAGCGACCCCGGAGTGGGGTGCTGGAACAGAAAGGAGAACTTGTCCTGAGGGATGTTGTACTTATCGTCCACGACCCTGGATACTGGCAGAATTGAGGACAGTTTGCCAATGGGCCTTGACGATGCTGTATACCCCTTCATGGAGCAGGACAGACACCTTAGCAGGTGGGGCCCTACGGCCAGCATCAAAGAGGGGATTAGTCTCCTCTTGGACGACCCCAAGCTTCAGGTTCAGGTTTGCTGCCATGTGGCCTAACAACTCCTGGTGGGCACGAGAGTCCTCGTTACAGTCAATTGGTCTCTCAAAGATATAGTCATCGGGCGAGAAGGAAGAATGGGCCTGCGATCTACTACAACTTGTGGAGTCAGGATCAAGCTCATCGTCCGAGAAGTCTGAGTCCGTGGTCTGCGAGGGGGACCAGACAGAGCAGTGCCATGAGATTAGGGTATCGCCGGCTGCCATCTGCAGCCAATCATGTGACCAGCCATTAAAAGATGCTCCAGCTTCCAGGTGGCGCGGAGGAGAACAGCCTCAACTAGGTCGCAGTGTGGTACCAGAAGGGTAAGGCCCCACTGGCCCAGACAGTCCTGAGGATCTGTTCTTGCATCGAGGCGTGGGCCAGGGGGAGTGCTTATGGCACTGTTTCCCTAAATGCTGTCCTACCCTTATTACCATCTTGAGTGGAGAAGAGCGGACCGACGTTGGAGGTGAAGTCAACGCTGAGCAGTGGGAAGGGGCCCCTGAAGCTTGGGAGGATGGCACTGATGCATCCCGGGAGGAGTATGGGGAGGAGACCGGGGAACAGTCCTCAGCGGATTGCAGTACCAGTGGCAGACTGGGCGGCAGTGGGTTGGCCGGGAGGCAGTCCCCAGTGCCGGATTATGGTACCGGCGGTGGGCTGAGCAGTACTGGATTGGTGGGTGGTACCGCTTCCTGTGCTGACTGGACTACCAGTGCCGCGGTCGGTGTCGAGCTGGTTTTCTTCCCTGGTGCCGGAACCTGGGCCAGGGAATGCATCTGCACCATTGCAGGGGCCTGCAGCATTGATGGCGCATTGGCGGTGCCGCTTTTAGTTCGGTGCTGGGTTGTTTTGGCAACCAAAGTGTTCAGCGCCCTGACAATACTGACGGGGGTGTTTCCTGAGACTTTGGGCTCATCAGCAAAGAACGGTCCCAAGCCAATTGGTGAGCCGGCGGAGCACTCAGGGCTTGGGCAGCATCAAAGGCTTGCATGCTACTCCCAGCAAGGGATCAGAGGCGCAGCTCTCTGTCCTTGCGAGTCCTCCTTTTGAAGGACTGGCGGAGAGGGCAGCTCTCGGCAAGATGGGACTCACCCAGGCATGCGAGACATTTATCTTGTGGATCGTCAAGCAGGAAAGCTTTGAAGCATTGTAAGCATGGTTTGACCCCAGGCATCTTGAATTTCGTGGTAGAAGACAGGCACTAGCTTATGCAAGTTTCTTGGCTGATCTGAAACCATCGCTGAGGGCAGAAAAGGGAACTGGGAGGGTCAGGGTAACAGTCAGCTATATAGCCACGGTCGCAGCATAGAGGGGGTGTTGGCCGCGTGCCCTGACCTGACAGGCTAAGGCTGAAGATGGTCTGAGCTACCATGCGCTGCAGCACATAGACACCTGTAACTGAATGATGTTAGTAGCACTCGAAGAAGAATATCTGTTAGGATCTGGACCGTTTTCCTTTTTACTATGTCCAAGAAGGCCCCACACAATTGGCGGATCACCCGGAGTTCCTTCATGTTTATGTGAAGGAGATTGTCCTCAGTTGACCAGCTCCCTTGTGTGGAAAGCCCCCAGAGATATGGGTCCTTTAACCCCGATCCAAGGCAATGGTGATTAAGGTCACTGAAGGAATGGATGCCTCAAAAGGGTCCCCCCCCCAAAGGCAAATTGAGGGTCCCACCATATTTCCAGTGTTGCCTGGAATCTGAGGGGAATGGAGACCACCTTTTTTAGTGGGTGTTGACATGGGTGGAAGACCGTGGCTAGGAAGAGCTGAAAGGGTCTCATTCTCAGGCAGGCTGTTCTTATTACTGACACGGAGGCCACCATGTGCCCTAGAAGCTGAAGGGAGCATCTGGCCATAGTGTCCAGGGCACTATGAGGCTCTGAGATGATGGCGCACATGGATTGAAACCTTGATGGGGGCAGGTATGCTCTCCCTTTTATTGAGTCCAGGAGAGCTCCTATGAATTCTATCCTTCTTGGGGGGAGCTTTGCATTCTCCAAGTTTATGCATAGTCCCAACTTAGTGCACAGCTGTCTGATCACCCTGATGCTTTGTCGCACCTGGTACTTGGACCTTCCCTTTATTAACCAGGCATCTAGGTATGGATATATTCTTACACCAACTTTCCTTAAGTGGGCCACCACGGCCATCATGCACTTGGTGAACACTCTGGGAGCCAGGGATAGGCCGAATGGGAGTGAGGTGAATTGGTAATGTTCTCCCCCCACCACAAAGCATTCTGTGTTCATGGTTTATTGCTATGTGAAAGTAAGAGTCCTTGAAGTTGAGGGCTGCGAACCAATCGCTGTAGTCTGAGGCTGGGATGGTCTGTGAGAGGGAAACCATGCAGAACTTTATTTTCCTTAAATGTTTGTTCAGGGCTCTGAAGTCCAAAATGGGTCTCAGATCACTGTTTGGTATGGGAACCAGGAAGTAATGGGAGTAGAACCCCTTCTGTAGGCCCTTTCTGGGGACCCTTTCTATCGCCCCTAGGGCTAGCAGTTTTTCATGTTCTTTCTGAAGCAACCGCTTGTGAGATGGGTCCCTGTGTCTGGATTGAGGGCACTGTTCCCTCTAAGCTGTGCGCGTGTGCACGCGCGCACAGGTCATGAAACCTGTGCACACAACAAAATGAAGTGTACACAACAAAATTCAATAGTGCTAATATTGGTGCTCACAAAGAAATGTTTTTGTGCGCACAAAGAAATTGTCTGCGCACACAGTCTACGAGTAATTAGAGGGAACATTGATTGAGGGGGTGGTTTTCTGTCCCGAGGCTTGGATCTGAACTGGATGGAGTAGCCCCTGGATGCTGTCTTGCATATCCAGCGGTCTGATGTGATGTTGGCCCACTGACAGAAGTAGGGTCCTAGACAGTTCCCTAATGTTGAGGGTTGGCGGGTGGGTGTGTTGCAGCCCGCTGGCAAGAGGTCAAAACCTCTGCCACTGGTTGTCTGAACAAGAGCCACCCACCCCTTGGCGGGACATCCAGCTACTTGCTTGAGGCCTAGAGCCTCTCCCTCCTCAGCCTCTGTCTCTATCAGGGTCCCCATAGTGGTGCTGGGGGTGCTGGTATGACTTCTGCCATGGCCCTTGTTGCTGCTGTTGCTGTTGCTGCTGGGTCTGTTGGGGCCTGGAGGATCATCTAGCTGTCTGTGGCACGTACATGCCCAAGGACTTCCAGGTGGCCCTTGAGTCCTTCATCCTGTGCAGGCTAGGATCTGTAGACTCTGCAAACAGCATGGGCCCTTTGAAGGGGAGGTCCTGGATGGCCTGCTGCATTTGAGGTGACAGGCCAGACCCCTGAAGCCAGGCAGCCCTCTACATGGCAATTGCTGAAGCCACGCCACGGCTGGCCGTGTCAGACATGTCCCAGGATGTTAAGAGGGCATCACATGAGGCCAGCAAGCCCTCCTCTATCATGGTCTCATAGTCCCTGAGATGTTCATGAGGGACTACATCTCGGAACCGTTCCATGGATTTCCAAAGACTGAAGATGTATCACCCAGTGACAGTCTGTTGATTTGCGATACAGAGCTGGACAGCTGAGATGGAGTAGATCTTTCTGCCAAACAGACCCAGTTTCTTGGCCTCTTTGTTTTTTGGAGTAGGGGCAAGTTGATCCAGCCTCTCCATCTGGTTGACCCTGTCGACTACTACGGAACCAGGCATTGGATGGTTAAATAGAAACCCAGACTTGTCCGGCGGGACATGGTATTTGTGCTCCGCTGTCTTTGACACAGGCAGGATAGATAATGGTGTCTGCTAGTGGCCTTGGCAATCTTGTATACCCCCTTGTGGAGGGGAAAAGTGACTGGCAGGAGGGGCTGCATCAACCATATCAAGAGGGGGTTGAAGTCTTCTATGGCAACCTCTATCTCTAAGTTCAAGTTCACTGCCATACAGCACAGGAGATCTTGGTGGGCATGGGGGTCATCCCTAAAGGCCAGCGGTCTTCAGCAAGTGGCCTCATCCAAAGAAGAAGATAACAGGACCTGCAACGTACTGTGGCAGCATTTATCAGTGCCTGGGTTGATCTCATTATCTGAGGACCCTGGAGAGTGGAGAAGCTCTAGAAGTAGGCGGGCTAGAGGAGCCCAGTGTTGTGGGCTTGTCCCAGCCTGACCATTGAGTTGACCATTTCCTGAATGAGCATGGTGCTGAGTCTCTCTGCGCTGGGGAACAGCCTCTGTCCTGCTGGTGCTGGTTGGAGCTGTGCCGGTGACTGTGAGATCTTTGCTCACTTTTAGTCAGTGCCAGGGAGGTAGATCTGGCTGATGTTGGTGCCAAACCCATTTGCGCTGGTCACCCATGTGCAAGACTCCACGTTGTGGCAGTGTCAGGGACCATTTCTAGCAATGCTTCCCCACTGGCTTTGAAGCTGATGGGGCCAGTACGAGTGGTAATGGGGATTGTCAGTGCTGAGACTCAGTGCTGGAGGTGTCGGAGGAGCCGGATTTAGATCTCGTGTGTCAAGAGCCCTGCGAGCGCCGGATGGAGTGCTCCGGTGAAGACATCAGGGAAAAGGTAGGGTATTCCCCTTCTTCCTCCTGTGCCAGCTCAGAGGGTAGAGGAGGTGGAGAAGTCCCTGGTGCTGGAGTGGTCCTTTGTGACATAGAGGGGCTCCTATCATCTCCCAATAGCATTGGTGAAGACCCACACTCTGCAGTCGTCCATGCCTTTGAAAGGAAGGCTGGCTTGCGTTTAGGCTTCTTCGGTGTGAGAGTCAGGAGCTGTAACAGGGCCTCCAGGGTTGATGGCGTGGGTAGCTGCTCCTGGCCTTTTTCCTGGGATGGGAATGGTGGTGGGAAATGCAAGTGGTGCTGACTTGTCTGACCCCAAATGGGGTTTCTTTGGTTCCATTGAGGAGCAGTGCCATGGTGGCTCCGGTACTGACTTGGTGCGCAGTGCCGACGAGACTTTCGCCACGCCCGATGTACTCGGCACCAACTGCAGGGCCTGCTCCAGGGCCATGGTGCACAGCCTCTGCTCCCTGTCCTTTTGGGTCCTTCGCTTGAAGGAGTGACAGATGGAACACTCAGCTGCCCAGTGGGACTCACCCAGCCATTTCAGGCACTTCTCATGAGGCTCGCTCAGTGGGAAGGCTTTGCTGCAGCCTGCACAGGGTTTGAAACTGGGCATGGTTGGTGGTGTATAAGTACAGCGTTCCATCTCCGGATGCTGGATGGACTCAGTAGTACCAGACCTCGGAGGAGTGACTGATACAAATAAGTTTTTGAGTGAAAACATAAGCTAGGAAGACAGGCGCTTGCAGAAGTGCAAAGGCAGGTTGTTCTGTACTGTTGCTGAGGGCAGAAAGAAGGAACTGGGGAGGGTCAGGATCAGGATCATATACAAAGCCACGGTACCACAGAGGGGGCGCTGCCCCCTGACCCTGCACTGACAGGTTAGGGCAAAAGTCTTCCGGCCAACCATGTGCTGTGGCACATAGACAACTGTAACTAAATGATATGAGCAGCTCTCAAAGAAGAACAAACTAGCCCCACTAGCCCACATAGTTACTCCAGGGCAAAATCTTTAGAGTAACTGGAAATGGGGACAGGGACATCTCTTGTCCTGTAGGACAGGGCCTGGTCTGGGTCACTGTGTGTCAGTGCTGTGCCTGGCACAGTGGGGAGGGGTTAAAGATCTACCCTGTGCCCCTGGAGCTCTGCTCTGCCTCACCTGCAGGGTGCTTCCAGGCCAGAGGAGGATTCTGGAGGGACAGAGGGCACCTTCCTTTAAATGTGCTGGGAGAGATGAGGAGAACTGGGGTCCACAGCACAGGAGAAGGAGCAGGACACCCAGCAGATGCTCCGCCCATGCTACCAAGGGAAAAGGAGTCTGGACATTTTCAAAACCGCAGACATCTTCTTGGGTTTGGTTTGTTCACGGCTTTCTTTTCCCTCCAGCTGGGGAAGGCTGGTGGGAAGTGACTGGGCGGGGGACTGACACAGAGCTCTCTGGGGCAGGACTGTCATGTATGCATGACAGTCTGGGAGGCTCCCTTAGGAGCCAGTCTCCTTACAGTCCACTGGGGAGCCTACCTATTTCACTGCATCCTTGGAGCAAACCTCAGAGCCTTCAGCCCCCTGCTTCATGCTGTGAGCTCCCTTCTGTGACCCCACCTGAGGTGGGGGAGCCTTGTACCCCAAAGGAAGCAATGCAGCCTGTACCCCAAAGGAAGCAATCTAGCATGTGCAGGGACCCTCAGGTAGAACACAGGTGGTTGGGTTATTAGCCATCTGACACAAAGTGTGGACCATCACTGGTTAGCCCAGAGCCCTCTGATCCCTCTTTTGTCTCAGATCAGGCCAGTCTCCAGGTTCCAGCCATCTACTTCCCTCCACCCACCCACACACACACCTGGCTCCCTCCTAAGCCCTTCATTCCTCTTCCAGGGCAAATATTCTGGCCTGCCTTCTCCTCAGCCCTTTTTTCTCCAGCTGTTCACACACGCCTGGCATCCTACAGACAGTGGGTCACTCCCAAGCCTAAACTGCTAGGAACCAAAAGTGCAAGAAAATTGACTGGCCATTGTCTGCTTGCAGTCTCCATGGTCCACTGTCCCAGAGGGCTGGCTGCAGTCATGCCTGGATCTCTGGGTCTCTGTGGACTGCGGAGCATAAACACTCTTTCCCCACCACCTACTGAACTGTGCAGCCCATAAGAGAAAAGAAAATGCAGCATTCAGTCAAAAATATTAGAGAAAATACCAGTCTGTCACAAGGACTCAGGGGCCAGCCTTTGGGCCCCAGCTGCAGCCTATGGACAGAGTTCGCTTGAGCTCCCTGGACAGCCTGGAGGCACACAGCCTTCCACTGACAGCAGAGACTGAGAATTAAGAAGATGCCAACACCGCAGAGTGTCCTGATGCTGGGGCTTTGGCCAGTTGATGCCCAAAGCCCTTGCCCAGCAGTGGAATTAGCCGTTTTTGGACTCTTTACCTAACCCAAAGGGGATGGACACAGCTTGTTCCCATGCTGGGCGGTAGGTCCAGAGGGGACAGACCAAAGTGGCTATCAGCCAGGGCACAAGATAGAAAGCGCCTATCATGCTATCACCTGAACACTTAGTGGGACCTTTCACTGTCTCAGTCACTGTGTATCTGTGTGGCACCCAGTGCAACGGGGCCAGATCTCCACTGGGCACTCCGGGACAGCCTCAATGCTCTGGAGCTGGGACAAGGAGAAAGTCTAGTGGATCAGAGCAGGAAATCACGGCACACACTGGTGCAGTATTCCCTAGATTTCTATGCTCATTTCAGCTCTTTGCCCAGCCATGCCCAGAATAGGATGAAGGCATCATGATGACAGACCAGAATAACTCCTTCCATTTGAAGCACAGGCTGTTGGCTCTGATGTTGCTACAGATCCCTAAAGCTGGCTGCAACAGCTGAGCTTGGTCTTAAGCAGCTACAACCAACTGATCCCTCAGAGAGAAACAGACATCTTCAGGATCTCTATCAAGCTGCCTTAAAACTACAGTACCCACCTGGAGAAGTAAAGAAACAGATTGACAGAGCCCGATGGGTACCTCGCAGCCAAGTACTACAGGAAAGGCCCAAAAAAGAAAACAATAGAACGCCACTGGTCGCCACATACAACCCTCAGGTCAGACCTCTACAGGTATGTCCACACGAGTCTTTTATTTTGAAACAACACTGGTTGTTTCAAAATAAAAAACAATGTCCACACAACGGTTTCTTATTTCAAAATGACAGGCCCTGTCATTTCAAAATAAGAACCGTCATTTCAAAACAGTTTAAACCCCATTCATTTCGAAACAGCTGTTATTTCGAAATGGTTATTTTGAAATAACGCCGTTTGGACATGTTTCAAAACAACACCATTGTTTCAAAACAACTGTTTTGAAACAACATGTCCAAACAGCCTTATTTTGAAATATCCATTTAGAAATAACAGCTGTTTCGAAAGCGGGCTTTCCCTTAATTCAAATTAACTTATTTCAAAATAAGGACTTTATTTTGAAATAACTCATTTCAAAATAACTAATTTCGAAATAATGATGTATGTGTGGACATAGCCTACAAGAGATCATTAAGGACATACAGCCTGTTTTAAAAGATGACCCCTCACTCTCTTTAGCTTTGGGAGACAGACCTCTCCTCGCCTACAGACAACCCCAGAACCTTAAACAGATACTCACCAGCAACTACAGACCTAACAAGAGAAACATTAAAGCAGGCACATATCTCTGCAACAAACCACGCTACCAACTTTGTCCCAATATCTGCACAAAAGACACCATCATAGGACCTAATCAAGCCAGCTACTTCATCAAATGGTCCTTCACCTGCCCATCCACTAATGTGATTTATGCCATCATGTGCCGGAAATGCCCCTACACCTTATACATTGGACAAACAGGACAGTCCCTATGCAGAAGAATAAATGGGCACAAAACTGACATCAGAAATCATAACACAAAAAAAAAACAAAAAAAAAACAGTTGCTGCTCACTTCCATCTTCTTAATCACTCCATTCATGATTTGTTAACGATGGTGTCACGGAGAACCCAGAAAAGCCTCTTGGATCCCCTCTGTTCACAGCCCACCAGGACTCTGCTATGGTGGAGTCTTCTCCCGATCACCCGGGTCTCCACCTTACCTGTAGCCAGCTTCCAAATCCAGGCCCAGAGGGTCCGACCCTTGCTTTGTCTGGTCTCCCTTGGGGGGGGTTCCTCCCTCCACGAGGGTCCCAGTCATCCCAATCAGCAGTGACACTCAGCCAGTGTAGCAGTCAGAGGGTTTATTAGCAATCCACTTTGCACAGCAGCTAGGACAGTTGGCTCTCAGATCAACCAGGAAGGCAGACAGTAAACCCCCAGGACGAGCCCTGGAGGTCCTGCCCCTCCAACCTCCATCTTCCTTCTCCCCTCTCCTCCCTTTGTTCTCCTCTCCATCCAGCTGCCCTGCCCCTGGTCTAAACCGGCCACAACCTGTCACCCCCAGGGGGTCCAGGTAAGGTGGCACTAAAGCCTCTTCCCCCCTAGTGGTACCTAGAGTTATCACACCCCTGTGTCCCATCACCAGAATACCATCACCAAAGAACAGGAACAGAAAAGAAGAACCACAGTAGCCCAAGAGGTTTTCTTACTTCATCACAGATGGTCCTCAAGAAAATCAATGGGACGTCAAGACTTCAAAGAGAGCCAGCCAAAATTCAACTAATATGCAGATAAGCAGGGCTGAATTGTGACTATGGATTTTTTTCACATTATAACAGGCAATTTGACTTCACCTTCCCTCTGTGTGCTGTTTCCTGGAGTTTGAATCCTTGCAAATGCTCTGATTTGCTGTTGCAGTATCACCTGATCCCATGTCTTACACTCCCCTGTATTTATTTTCATCCCATTCTGTAAGTTCCCCCTCTTCAAAGTGTCTGATGAAGTGAGATTTTCTCCCATGAAAGCTCATGCGATAAATAAATCTGTTAGTCTTTAAGTGCCATACAACTTGCTTTTTTTGCTTTACTAGACTAACATGGGTGCCCCTTTGGAACTACAAGCCCCAGCAAAATCCTACCACTCCTTCCTGTTCCGTGGCTTGGCTCCTGCCACCATGGGCCTGACCGTTTATTGACCAACACCCTGGCCTCATGCCTTGTCACCCTCACAGGCATTTTTAGAGAGCAGCAGGTGCTGGTGACCAGAGTTCGCTTTCCTCCTGGCTTTTCAGGAATCCAGGTAGTCAGATGCCAGTCCCCTCTAGCCAATGAGCATCATCCTCCTTTGACCAACATGGATCTTGTCTCCACAGCCTGCAGCTGGGCAATTGCTGTTAGTACTGCCAGGGCCACCCCCAAAACTGCTGGGCAAGAGGCTGCTATGGTGACTGGGGCAGACTGGGAAGGAAGGTGGATCTGGGCAAAGCTCAGATGTTGTGCTTAGGCTACGAGCCAGGCTTGGCACCTGGGGAAGCCTGTGTGCAGGGGGATTTGCCACCTAGGGGTTCTGAGGGGTGTTTGGCTTCTCCCCAGTAGCAGCCCCCGCCTAGGTTGGAAGGTCAGGTGTGATGGATCATGTCCTCACAGGCCTGAGCAAGATAAGGAAGAGGATGCAGACATGGGTTGTGTTGCTCTTAGTGCTCTGTGCCATGGCACTTGGTGAATTTGAGTCCCAGGGAAAGGGGAGCAGGGCTAGGGTTCCCTGATGCTCCAAATCAAAGGGTGTGTTCACACAGCAGTTTTATTTCAAAACAACAGAGGTTGTTTCGAAATAAGAAACGCCATGTTCACATGACGTACCGTTGTTTCGAAACAACGGGTTCCATAGTTTCGAAACAATGGCGTTGTTTCGAAACAACTTAAACCCCATTTGGTGACAAAACAAGATTGTTTCAAAACAATTGTTTCGAAACAATCCCATCAGAACATGTTATTTTGAAACGATGGTGAGTCGTTTCAGAATAACTGTTGTCCGAACATGCTACTTTGCTTTGAGCCTTTTTCCTTAATTCAAATTAACATTTTCTTAATTCAAATTAACTTATTTCGAAACAACGCCTTATTTCGATACAAGTTGTTTCGAAACAACTTGTATCGAAATAACCCCTTGTGTGTGAACATAGCTAAAGAGACAGAAATGCAGGAATGAGAAATTAATGATGGAGGCGCCCACCTCACCTGCCCTCTGGCTTGGTACCCAGGGCTGGGCCTGCCCCTGCAGAGCCAGAGATTCCTGTTGGCTCCTGTCCTGCCCATCCCTCCACGAGGAAGGCTGGATCATCCCCTGAAGCCAACCTCCAAAGCCCTAGTGCCCACAGGGAGCTGATCCCAGAATTTTACACACCTCCCACCCAGGCCATGTCCCCTGCCAGTCCAGCTCCTTCCAAGCTACCTCGATTGTGACCTAGCCCTAGAGCCAGAAAGTGCCAGTCCCCAGCATCCAGAGCAAGCTGAGGTTAAGTGGATGAGCAGGAGGGAAGAGCAGGAGAGGGAAGGTGGGAAAGGACAAGAAATAACAACACTGACTGATCCCCAGCTCCCATCATGGCCCCGTTAGCCAGATTCGTGCTGGTAATGTCCCTGCAGCATAGAAATCAGTCTCTGAGTCAGAGCAGGGGCCATATACCCTGGTGTCCCAGCAGAAGCAGCAGGCAGTGCCAAATACTCCAGACAGAGGAAGGTGTGAGACACCATCTAGTGGCACATGATGGAATAATCCAGCCAGAGAGGAATTTCCTTTCTGTTCCCCCACAATCCACTGTGCAGAGCCCATCCAGCCCCATCCACCAAACGCTGGTTGGTCTCTTTCTCCCCAGAAACTTCTGATCCTTTGTTGGATCATGCAGTTGGCCTCAGTGGCCAGGGTCAGCCCAACCATATTGGCAGGGGTTAAAGTATAACTTCGTGGGCCCTGGAACCCTCCTAATTAGGCGGAACACCTTCTCACATGGGGTGGGTCCCCTTCCTGCATGGGTGGGCTCAGAGGTTAAAGTATAATTTGGCAGGCTCCAGAACCCTCCTAAATTTCTGGGCCCCCTTCCAGCACATCTGGGTGCCCTCCCCCACCCCAGCTCCTGCCCCCCAAATGCCAGCTCCCCTCCCCGGCTGCTGCCCTCAGCCCCCATCTGGTTGCTGGGCCTCCAATGCCCCCAAGCCACTCTGTATTCCCCAGCTTTCCCAGGCTGACACCCCTCCCCTGCACCCTTGCCCCACCAGGCCAGCTCACCCCAGGGTCCCTTTACCTGGCCTCAGGGAAGCGTGCCCCTGGCCCCAACCTGGGGCCATGCTCAATGAGACCCAGCTCAGGGAGGGACATTTAAAATCTCCCAGCTCCGTACTGGCTGTAATGCACCAGCACAGTGTTCTGGGACCTGCTATTTTTAGCGGGCTTGGTGTTTGGAGGCTGCTAAAAACAGAAAATGGAGCCAGAACACTGTGCTCCAGGACCTGCTATTTTTAGTGGCTCCACCCTTGGAGGCCTCTAAAAATAGAAAATGGAACCAGAACACTCTGTTCTGAGGTGTGCTATTTTAAAAATGTGGTCCCATTTAAAATCTGGCTCCATCTTCTATTTTTAGGGGCCCCAGAATGCTGAGACCCTAAAAATAGCAGGCCCTGGAACACTGTTCCAGTGCATTCCACCTTACTTTAACCCCCCACATATAGGTAAAATAGGCAACTGCCTAGGGCACTGGGCTTTGGGAGGCACCAAATTAGACAGAATTGAATTTTTTTATCTATTTGAAAAAATTTATTCTTATATTGTCTCATAAAATGTGGAGGTGGGGGGGACCAAAGTCATAGTTTCCTAGGATGCCAAAAACCCCTGGTTTGGCCCTGCCAGTGGCAGCCAGTGGATGTAAGTTCTACAGGCTGACAGAGCCTTTTCTCAGGGTCAGATGTTCTCACCTGCCAGTTTCTGGGACAATGGGACCCGTGCTGATCTTCCCATCCTTGAGGGGATCTGGCAGGCAGGAAGGCGTTCAGCAGTGGGAATCCAGAATGAGACCCCCTCCGATGGAGAGCGATTGGAAAGATTGTGGAAAGGAGGGAGACACCTGGAGGATGGGGCAGTGGCAGAGGAGACAGCTGGGTCCTGAGCCACACACCTTGGCCTGGAGCTTCCCTAGCTCTGCCCTTCAGGGGTGAGTTGGAGCATCAGTCCCAGCTGACATGTCTAGTCCAGCTCTTGCTTGGTGTCCTGCCAGCCAGGCTTGGCTCCCTGTTGCTGCACGTCCTCCCTGCACTGCACATGGGCTTTGCCAGAATGCCCAGCTCATTGCTGCAGGCCTGGCCAAACTCACCACCAACCTTGGAACCAATCCTACTGTATAAACTGAAAGATGGGGGGGGGGGGACACGACATCTACATTAATCCAGCCCTTTCTCCCCACCTTCTGCATGGCACAGGCTGCCCCACCATTGTCTCATGCAGCCATTGGAGGGCCCGGCCGCCAAGAGGCAGGACCCCACTGAAGACCCCAGTGCCCTTTGTCATCATCCACCACACAGAAGGGAATCACTGCACCTCATGGACTGCTTGCATCCAGCAGGTTAAGGGCATCCAGAACTACCACATGGACAAGCAGCGCTGGTGTGACATTGGCTACAAGTGATCAGTGCAAGATGGGTTAGGGGCCTCTCCACAGATGAGTGGTGGACTCAGGACAGCCACACCCCAAGTGGCCACTGGAAGGCAGTAGAGTCATACTCAGGGTAGAGCTGGGCATGGCAGGGATTTGGCCACAGAAGAGGTTTGACTTTTATATTTACTATTTTTGGTAAAAAGGGGACTGGGGAGGGGCACACCCAGACTCCCTTCTGTGGGAAAAGGGACGAATGGGAGGAACTCCTCCTTTTGCATTTGGAGATAATGGGACCCACTCCAGCGATGTTGAGAGGAGGAAATAGGAGGCCCAGTGGCCCTAGCAAAGAGATATTGGTGGGTGGAGGGGCTGTGGGAGCCCCCAAGGAGCAGGGGATGGTAAGGAGGCACTAATGGAGCTTGTGGGGAGGGCTGCTGGGAACCCCTGCATTGTGCCACAAACTCAAATGGCAGGTGCCTCAGGGCCTGCACTCTCCTGTGTGACACTGCCTCATGCCAATATTATTGATGCATTTCTCTGTATCTAGACCAATGCCCCAGAATGAAATCTGACTGCGATATTTTGCTCTGTGACAAAGCATTTTATGAGTGTGGTGTTGGAGGATGGAAACGCAGCTGGGAATCTTCCATGGGATGAAGGGTCCTGTCACTGTTCTCCTGCCCCAGATTTGGGCTGGCTACAGAACTGGATTGGGCCCCAAATGTGGCCTGGTGGGGCCTAGAGCTGCTTCAATAATAGGTGACACAGATAGCACCAACTAATAAGCAAACATGCAATCAAGGTTAGCTCCCCAGTCCAGTCTGGTTTCTCTGTAGCAGAGTTTTGTACCTCTAGCCCTGATGGTCCCAGGTTCAAACCCAGACAGGATCAGCAACAAGCCAGGGGGAAGAGACAGTGCAGTGCAAGTGATGTGCCTAAGCGGGTCTCACATTTGCTCTCTGCGGCTTCCTGATTGGTGAGGATGGCAACGTCTATGAGGGCAGAGCCTGGCGTATGATGGGGGTCTACGGCACAAACTGGAATGCTAAGTCACTGGGATTCAGCTTGCTGGGCTCTTTTTCCAGTGTATGGCTTCCGTCTACATGGCTTTCCCCAGTCAAGCCTTGAGGGGAGCTGGGAATCCCTTCCGCAGAGACCCCACCCACAGCAGCTCTCCAAACACAGTCGGCCTCTCTGCCATCCCCCTGGGCTCTCCCATCCGGAGCACCCCTGGCCTGGAAAAAGACCTGGGGCTCAGCACTGGGACTCAGGGCTTGCTCACTGCAAGCATGCTACCGCTGCAGCTGCTGCCACGGTGGACTTGGGGCTCTGGTACCAGGACTCGGGACTCAAGCCCTGTAAGCCCAGCACCAGTGATGCCTCTGTCTACCACTGTTGAATTTCCCCTCTGTCTGGCACCAAGCTGGGGCACAGGGTCAGGAAAGTAGGTGGGACTGTGGCTCAGCAAACACAGTAGTTTGGAGGCATGCCTTGGCTATGTTCACACATAAACTGTTATTTCAAAATGAGTTATTTTGAAATAAAGTCCTTATTTCAAAATAAGTTAATTCGAGTTAAGAAAATGTTAATTCGAATTAAGGGAAAGCCTCCTATAAAAATGGCTGTTATTTAGAAATGTTTATTTCAAAATAAGGCCGTTCAGACATGTTGTTTCAAAGCAGTTGTTTTGAAACGATGTTGTTTCAAAACAATGTGTCCGAACGCCATTGTTTCGAAACAACCATTTCGAAACAATGGCTATTTCAATTTCCTGTTAGGTTTTACTGTTTCGGAATAACAGCCGTTATTTCGAAACAGTGGGACCCGTTGTTTTGAAATAACAGTACGTCATGTGGAAGAATTCCGTAGCTGAGGCCTGACAGTGTTAAGACACAGATGGCTCAGTAGACCTGAGGAGGAAAATTATAAAAGAATGCACTCAAAATGCCATTAGAGATAATGTGAAAAAAACTGCCAGCCTTCAGGACTTTAGTTAGTGTCTCTCTGTGCCTGCCTGCTCCAGACATTGTTATTCTTCAACAGTTTCACTGACATCCTTGACTTATACTAAACATTCTCTTATCAAACTTGTTTAGATGGCATTAACTCTGATGCTGTTAAGTTGTTATGTGAGATTCTTTTCCCTTTGACCTTGGTTCCTTTTAAGGAAATAATATTAGTTTGCACCAATTAGGAAAATGTTAGATTTTATTACTGTTGCCTATGTATATGCATGTATGTTAATGTTGCTGTTAAGCTATAAAAGTTTCTGTAATGCAGCTCAGGGGCGGAGACCAGCATCTTATCTGCTCTCCCCGCTGCAGTGTGTTTATTTTAGAAAATAAACAATTAGCTGTTGGTTTTCACTCAAAGTTGGGTTCAGCTGTTTTCTTTGACAGTTGTGTGGACATAGAAATTTTTATTTTGAAACATCGGGTGTTGTTTCAAAATAAAACTGTCGCCTGAACACAGCACTTATGGAATACAACTGGGAGGAGGAGTGAAACCATCAAGGCTAATAAAGAGCAGGGGAGGGTGTTATTTAAAAGGAACACAGTCACAGGCTGTGCAGCAGAGAAGGGCCAGGGCAACATTAACGGGGAGTTGCTGTTTTCTGGAGGCAGAGCCCCCAACAACGCCACCCTGAACACCACCAAGAAAATGATCCACTGTGCCATGTCCAAGGGCTACCTGAGCTGCAGCTACACCCTGAAGTGGCACCACAGTGAGAACCCAATAAGCTGCCCTGGGAATGCCCTCTATGCAATCATTTGCACATGGCCAAAGTTCAAAGCCTGAATCCCTACAATAGAGGTTAGCAACCTTTGACAACCCCTGTGCCAGCCCCTCTGCCTTGACTGTCAGTCAGTGACTCCCTCCACAGGAATTAAAGAAGCAGCTGACTGAAAATTTGGTGACAGCTCTTGGTGGGCCAGAGTCTGGCCCCTGGTTGCAGGTTGGACAAGTCTGCCATAGAAAGAAGCTGCCTGGAGCAGCTTCTTTTGGTGGGGTCCCCAGCCATTCTGAGGAAAGAAGCTACCCAGAGTGGCTCCATGGAGACAAGCTGTTTCAGACATCATCTTTCCACAGCATGCCCGGAACATGGGCATATTGGGACGCTCTGTGCCCCAGCTGCTCTTTAAAGAAGTTGCCCACAGTCTCTTTCAGTGGCAGGAGCCACAATTTCTGTGGCATTGCAGAGGGTGCTGTGTCCCGCTCTGAATGGGATCTCATGCCACTGTCAGCACATGTGCTGGGGGTTGCCTACCCCTGTTCTGCCAAGGGGCAGCAAGCCCCACTCACAGCTTCCTCCTGCCCAGGCAGCATCTCTGCCCTACACCTTCTTGCCCACCTGCTGTCCACCTGGGACCAACAGAGCATGGATCTGATAGTTGGGGTTATGCTCCCAACTCACCTGGCATCCACTGTATGCACAACATGGAACAGACAGTCATTGCCCTAAAGAGCTCCCAGTCCTCTAACTCAACAAAAGGTGGGAGGGGAAACTGAAACATGGAGTGAGAAAATGGTCTTACCCAAGTTCCTACGAGCCACTAGCAGTGTGGGAGGAAACCCCCAGAGTTACAATCCCATGCTCTTCCCCTAGATTGCTGCCTCTTCACCCCAAGGGAGCAGGTGGTGAGAAATCAAGGAGGCACTGAAGCCACATGGGTTACATAGATAGGCTCAGCTATAAGCCCAACAACCCTGGTATGAAGGAATGGGCAGAGGAGCTGTGATCTGCTCCTGCTGATGAAAGCTGGGACAGCACCACAAGGAGGGCAATGGGGGTGACCAGAATAGAAGGAAGAGCCCTTCCCGCCCCCACAATTCCTGGGGCTGCCCAGAATAAAGGGGGAGCTATGGGAAGGGGCAGCAGCACTGATAGGGCAGCTTTTTATTATGAGATTTGCTTAGAGAGGCTGAGAATCCAACATCCATGCTGGAGGCCTCACAGCCCTGCCATGCTCTGCCCTCGAAAAGAAAGTGGAAAGAGGCCTCCAAGACTAGAGCAGTGGAGCAGGGCACAGCTAATCAGTGGGGCTGCTGGCAGCAGTTAATCAAAGCTCATGTAAAAGGAGCTGCAGTGTAGAAACCAGAGCAGAGTTCATTTCCTTGCTGGACATGGAGGATTGTGGATGGTTTGCCTGGTAGATGGAGGGACTTACAGAACTTTAGACAGAGCACTGTTGGCAGAGACCAGCAGAAACAAGAAGGTGCTTTGGGCTGGCAGCTGGGACTCAACTAGGACAATGCCCAAAGGTAAGGATGAAGAATGTACTGGGTTCATCAGAAGTGCTCAGAGAAACATAGCTGCAGCACAGCTTATTTAAAGGGACACAGCAGATGTCTGTTATCTTTAGGGTCCCTGAGTTGGGGCCCAGAGTGGAGGGTGGGCCCAGGTCTCCTAACACCAGCCAGTAGAAAAGCTGCCTGAACTTCAATACATCCCAAAAGAGGAACTGAACTTTCTAGTGGCCCAGAGGGAAATCTGAGTCCCCAAGGGCCCAGAAAGGGGTGGGCATTTCCTCCAGGCAGGGAGTATGAGTACAGCTCACTACCAGGGCTGAGGTCATTTTCCCAGAGACGGCTACTGGGAAAAATGGGCCGACCAAGGGGTTTTGGATAGACCCCCCTGTCAGACTCTTTGGCCACTGCAGACTGTGTGAGACTTGGTCAGGACGTTGAGTCACTGAAGACACACTATAAATGGGAAGAGACAGTGTGCAGCCACACACACACGTGGATGTGGGTGCTCATGAGAGTTGACTGCAACTCCATTACCAGTAGAAACCTTCCCTGTTATTCTTCTCAGACTGGTGATCTTTGTCTAGCCTCTCTTTTACAGGCAGAAAGCTAAGGCCAGTACAGGTCGGTGCTGAGGGTAACTGAATAATCTGATTCACTCCTGTATCCAAAGCAAGAGTCCTTCCCTGCACCAGAATCTCCTTAACAGGAAAGAGCCTGGACCTGGAGGGCAGGGAAATCGAGACAACTGGAAGGCTCCATTGTGCTGCAGCCCTCATTCACTTTCACAGCCACAGAGA
The DNA here is from genome assembly GCA_007922195.1 of Podocnemis expansa. Taxonomy (NCBI): domain Eukaryota; kingdom Metazoa; phylum Chordata; order Testudines; family Podocnemididae; genus Podocnemis; species Podocnemis expansa. The sequence goes on from ML682024.1 coordinate 12,122,481, forward strand.
ACTAAGAAGTCCTCAAAAACACCTGTTCTGCTCATATTCCAAGGCAAGTGCTGTTCTCACAACTCACTTATGCTAAGAGGAACTGTGGAGGACAGAGGAAATGCTAGAAGAACACCCTGAAAACAAATCTTAAGGAAGGGAGGTGTTGACCCCACAAACAGAGAAGAGCTGGCTAGCAAGAGACTGCAATGGCATCACATCAGGCCTAGGCCCAATTTGAAGACAATTGCCTTGCTGAAGAGGGTGAGAAACAGCAGCAGAGGAAGAAAAGGGTACAGCTTCCTGGCCAGCAGTTGTGTTCCTACTAAGCAACCACCTGTCACATGTGTGGAAAAATCCATAATCCATGAATTGGACTCAGACGTCAACCATCACAATGACTTTTCCACTGGCAGACATCTTCCCCGTCTCAATAACGATAAAGACCAAAACCTCTATGTCTTACGAGGGGGCATAGCCCTTCTCAGGTGAGATGTAAAGCAGAAACCATGAGCACACCTGGCTGCTGGAGAGTAGCATCACTTTCTTCCCAAGGTAGGGAACTACATTCTGCCCAATGAGTTACTCCTCACAGCCTTCTAGGGAGCTGGTGGCAGACAGTGTGAGGCCCATGTACTCACTTTAAAGCGCTCCAGCTGACTTTTGATACAGTGTTTTATTTATGTCTCCTCTAGCTTCTTTTTCACAGCTGTAGTCCTCTGTCTGCCTAGCAGGGATGGACTGGCAGGCGTGCAGGGGTGGGGGGGACAGCAAAAACTGGACATGACAGCAGAGAAAGGTATTTGCTTATTTCATGCAACATGAGCTATAATAAGACTACTGACCAAATCCCACCTACCTTGACTGGACACATTTCCCACTGAAGCCAGTTGATTCAAGGGTGGAATAAGTTCTGTACAATCTGGCTCTTGCTGACCCCTTAGGTCTGTTCTGAACATGCTGCATCCTATTTGGCTTCCCAGTCCTTCTTCAAATCATGCTTTATTTTGAGAGATTTTGAGACCAGAAGAGACCATTTGATCATTTACTCTAATTTCTGCCACATCAAAGGCCTTTGAAATTCACTTTCTCCCCCAGCATTAAGCTTAATAACTTGTGTTTGGGCTAAAGAAGCTGCCAGAAAAGCATCCAGAGCATATTCCAAGATTTCAAGAGATGGAGACTCCCCCACTCCCTTGCTAACTTTTCCAGTGGTTCATGGTGCATCATGTGGGTCTGCAAGTTCTTGCCTACTTGTGTTTCAGCAACGGCATCCAGTTCACCATCTTCTTCCACATGGCACAAGTGAGTTTCTGTCCATGGGAGGAGTAGTGAAGTCAGCAGGGAAGCAGCAGCCCGCAAAGGAAGTTCTGGAATGAGGAAAGAAGCGACACATGATTCAAATTGTTGCCACCTGTGAAGAGACAGACCCAAAAGATTAATCAGGCAAATGGTGGGTGTACAGTCTAAACCACACTCATGGTCTTGGTCAAACAGAGCATGGACAGAGGTGTTCTCTTGCACTGAGGTGTCTCACCAAGAGTGGTTGCGTAGAAATGTAGGGAAGAAATTGAAAGCCAAAGAGGAAGTGTCACCGCCAGCTTATGTTTTTCACCACTGCTGGTGTTCCGTCAAGTGGGCTGTGTGTTGACACTCAGTGCCCTGCCAGAAGCCTTGGTTGGGTGGAGCAGTGTGAGAATCCTGCTCAAAGCCATCCTGCTGCTCAGGCAGCTGTATTGATCACAAAGAAATCGTGTTTCTCTAATTGGGGACTGAACGTTTTTTCCTGTTTCCCAAACATGACAGCAGAATCTCAGCTTTCACAGCCACTTCTCAGCAGCTGTGCTGCAAAAGCTAGGCACTGGACATGAGTGCAAGGAATGATTCACATAGGCAGCAAAGGCCCCAGCTCTTCAGGAGAGAACAGAACTGGGATAGGTGACAGGGTCCTCAGCAAAGAGTCCCCTCATCTTCCATGCAGGTGTAGGGCCAAGCGTGTTTTGACAAATTTGGGGACTTCAATCACAAATCTTGCAAACATTTGGTGATTTTTCTTAAGGCCCTGTCGCCCCATGGCTGGAGGCAAATGAGAATCTCAGCTTCCGCTTCCAACAAAACCAAATAAACCAGCTTCTGACTCTCCTGGCTGGGGACTGAAAGCAAGGCTCAATGTGTCACCTAAAGATTCACAAAATGGAACACAAAAGGGAGGGGGCTGAAAAAAGTTGTGTCTTTTTCTATTTACATATTGGAATTTTAAACCAGTCTGGTGGATCTTGGCGTCCTGACTTATGATTTCTGAACGTCTGGGATTGTCAGTTCTCCAGGGAGCAGGAATGGGGACCAGGAGCACTTGTAGGTGTATGAACCAGCATCTTCTGCCCTGCCTAGCAAAACAGCTAAGACTGTAGGGGTTTATCCAAAGGGGGTCTTGTTCCTGGGAGAGGCAGGCATTAGCTCCTCATCACAGAGCCTGGAAGAGTATCCTTATTCTTACTGTTCTCATCCAGCTTTATCAGTTGAATTTTACTTGTCTTATTCAGTCCTATTTTACATGTAGCAGCTGCCATCAGAAGTTTCACTACTTGAACTGAAGAGTCAGCCCCTCCCCGGCCCCCCCCATCCCATCCTCCCTTGCTAAACTGACCTGCAGGGAGTGGGAAAGTCAGCCAGACCAGACCCCCCCTTTACCCCCATTCCTCAGTGACTGGACTGCAAGGAGTGGAAGACACACCCAGACGTCTGGCTGCTGATGCCCATGGTGTTCAAGGCCTCACGAGCAAAGTTTTCTGGTGTCTTCATGCAGAGGCTGAGTGTCCTGTTGCCAGTCATGTTAGTGGAAACAAAGAGATGCAGGACACTCTAGGGCTGGGAGACAGAGAGGAGTTATTGCCTGTTTTTTTGCATTCAGGCACAATGTCTAGGCTGGGTCAGCCAGCTACCAGCCAGCCACTTGATGCACCAGCTGTGCCTTCACAAGGCATTTAGTGAAAGCCCAGTCTCCTTCACTATGACACCACACTAGTTTCCAATCCAGTCCAAGTACTGACACAAACTACAGAGGAAGGGAAGGGGCCAGTCAGAGCCCAGCTTGGTCACTCTTCCCTGCTAGAGTCCTTTTATAGAGTCAGGCAAGATGATTATTTTCCCCAGGGGTGAGCATGATAAAGCATTTGTGAAAATCTGGCCCTGAGCCCCAGGGCTCAGATGGGGCAGTCAGTTGAAAGTGCTGCCTGTGGACAGAGCAGGAGAGCAAAACAAGCACAGACAGCCGCCTCCCCTGACTGCTGACCCCAACCCCAGATCACTCCTTGCCCTGGTGTCCACAGGGCAGCAGGTCCCATTGCACCTGCCAATCAGGAAACTGCAGGCAGAGCACAGCGTGAGACCTACACAGGCACTTTTGCACCCTCCCTTTCTATTCAGGGACATCCTCAGGTCCCCATCTTTCCCTTCCAGGAGTTCTAGGCATCCCCCCTCCACTACCCTCCTTTGGCTGGTTGGGGGCAGAGGCCCTGAGTTTGCCCCTCAGCTAATGGAAGGCCCCAACCCTGTCCTGTCCCACTCACTTGTAGGCAATGTAGTAACCCTTGGGGAGGAAGGGGTTAACGCTCTGGTCAGTGAGTCCCAGGACAGCCAATAGGAACAAAGACCAGGTTTTTGAAGTGGAGCAGCAGCCTTGCCTTTTTCTGTTTGGATGGAGCAGAGCTCCTGGAAGGATCAGGAGGAGGCCAGAGGGGCCTGACAAAGGATCCAGCAACATCCTTACCAAAGATAAGCTCAAGTTTGTTACTGACCAGGCCTGACTAGAACAGGGAATGTTTACGTAGATACAGTCAGGGCATTTTCTTTGTTTTTGGATTGCTCTGTGCTAAGCACATGTACCCCCTACCCCTACCCTGTAACTACCTAAGTTAAATCCCAGAGAAGCAACTCTGTGTCCTTATGTGTTCTTTTTAATTAAAGATTTTACCTTTTAAGTAAGCTCTGGTTCTGTGTCCTGAAAAGCAAGAGGTTTGTGTGCAAACTGCACAGCCAGCTACTAGAGGGAATTCTGTTCCATTTCCAGCTGATATTCCAGCTGTGGTTCAGTCACTCTCCTGAGAGAGGAATAAAATAAATTGAGGATACCTCACAGGAAGGAATTCCCAAGTGCGCCTTCCTGGGTTCAAGATGTTTTTGCATTTGGGTGGTAGCAGCGATACCACTCCAGAGCCAGGAATTGGAGGCCTTGGAGAGTTTTAAGACCAGGCTTTAAGGCCAGTGGCTTTTAAGGCCTGTTGCAGGCCCCCACCTTCTGCACTCAGAGTGCCAGAGTGGAGAAACAGCCTTGACAGCCAATGTCCAGCCAACCCTTGTTGTCCATGTGATATTTCTAGATGCACTTCATCTGCTGAATGCAGGCATTCTTCGAATTGCAGCGGTTCCCTGATGTGTGGTGGAGGATGACACACTTCACTGGGGTCACCAACAAGATGTTTTTGCTCAGGAGCTGGGCCCTGCAATCAGAGTGGGAGACAATGGTGGGGCAGCCTGCACCATGCAGGGGAGGGAAGAAAAAGATGGATTAATGAGGGAATGCCCATCTCCCCTGTCCATGCAGCTAGATTAAGCCCTGACTCATGGTGATCTGAACTCACCAAGCATCATGGTGCAGAGCGCTGAGAACCATATGACTCATGTCAGCAGAATCCTCCTCCTCTCTCTAGGCCCTGTGAGACATGCATGGGTCACACCTGACCTCCCACCCTTCGAGAAAGCATTGCTGGGGTGGAGACAGGTGCCTCTTTGCTCAGGCTGTCGTTGGCTCTAACACGGCCTGTAGCCTGAAAGCAATGTCCCAGCCCTGCCCAGATCCCCCTTTCCGACAGAGCTCCCTCAGCCACCATGGCAGCCCCATGAACAGAAGGGGTTACCCTGTCTGTACTAACAGCTCCTGCCCACTGGGGGCTGTGGGGAGAAAAGCTGTGCTGGGGAGCAGAGATAGTCAATGGAGATGGGCAACTATTAAGGTGAAAAGGGAGGGAGGGCTGGCATCTGTCCATCTGGTTCCTGAAGAGCCAGGAGAATCATGTGCCCTGGGCACTGGCACGTGCTCTTCTCTGAGTGCCTGAGAGTGTGAAGGGGCACTGGGCCAGGCTGTTGGCCAAGAAGCTATAGCACTGATGTTGGCATGATCCCAACCACGAAGCAGGAGGCCATGCAAGGGAGTTTTCCCAGCAAACCAGAACTGCTTACGATCAAGCCAGGCTCCTGCCTCAGGGCTCGAGGATCTGTAACACCAGGGCTGATAGACTGCATTGCAAGTGTGATTCTGGCCTGGCAGTGGGCTCCTAGGGGCAAAGCCTTCATCCTGCCTGGGCAAGGCTGGACACAGAGCGCAACCCAGCCCGAAGAGCAGGACAGCCATGGTTAGGGCTGGATCAAGGTCTCTGAGGGACCTGGAACTGCCCACTTTTCCCCCACTCTCCCGACTGCTGTGGTTCCCAGCCTGCTGGGTGGCTGTACTCTCCCCCAGAACCCAGACACATTTTCATTTGTAATATGATGAACTCCAAAAACAGTGACACTTCGTCCAGTCAAGTTTGCCCAGGGCTTGGCAGGAAATTTCCACTTCTTCCCTATCTTACCCTACAGAAATGGTTCAACTAGCACCCTTTGTGTCAGTGAAAGGAAAGCCATTGATTTATTGCCTGGATGAGCTAATACCATGTCTCTAACATGGTCTGCTGTAATTTTGCATTTCTACTTTGCATTTAACAAGCATTTGGAGAGTGTCTAGGGTCAACTGCTCACAAAACCTTTCTTACCCTGGCTGCCCCAAACCTTTGCTGTAATTGCTTCCATAATTGATTTAACTTTTCAAGCTTCCCATACTTCTCAAGTCCCAAAGGGCCAGCCATGCTAGTCTAGTTCAACAAAAGATGCAAGGAATCCTGAGGCACTTAAAGACTAACTGATTTATTTATCGCATGAGCTTTCATGGGAGAATGTCCCACTTCGTTGGGAGCTTTATAGGTAGGGGAGCTTACAGAATGGGAAGAAAATAAATGCAAGGGAGTGTAAGACATGGGATTGGGACATGTTTTACACTCTCTTGCATTTATTTTCATCCCATTCTGTAAGCTCCCCTGTATTCAAAGCATCTGACGCAGTGGGATTTTCTCACACGAAAGCTCATGTGATAAATAAATGTTAGTCTTTAAGTGCCAGAGGACTCCTTGCTTCTTTTTCTACGCTTGTTGGTTGCCCTACTTAAAGCTAAAACCTGCTCCATCATATCCTCATGGTCTTGATTGCTCTTAGCATGGTTTACCAGTGCACCCAGCTTCACTACAACCAGCTGCTCCTGTTCTATTCAAGAGCTGCTTCCATCCTCTTCCTCCCATTTGTGACAATGTCATCTTCGCACCTTCTCTGTCTCTCACTCTGTGTTGCCTGCTTTCAACTTTCCCTTGTAAACTATGAATCAAGGATATGCTGAATGGACATGCATTCTCCAGATGCAGTATGAATTCCCCATTTTGCACCATTTATTTCTTTCATTTCCTTAATTTATGATTGAAAGCCTCACGTGCCAAGTACTAAGCAGGCGTCCCACTGAACAATCTCTCCTCAACTTTCTTTTCTGCTTCAGAAACTAGCAATGTAACCACGTGAATTCATGGGCCAGCCATACATTTGTCTTGTGCTGTCTCAGAACCTCCATGCATAATGATGCATTTCTTTACAAACTATCTAAGCAATCCTTTATTATTGCTATTTATATTAGCCCATATTTCACTCTTTATGGTGTTTTTCCAACTTAACCTTTTGCTTTATTTACTCTTAGATCTCTTCTTTAAACTTCTTCCCTGCCCTGAAGGTGTTGATTACAAGGGCACTGTGGTTCTGTGCACCTAGATTTTCCCAAATACATGGTCAGGTCTTTACCCCTGACACACAGTTTGTGCCCTGCCCTGTCATTTCTCAGCCTGACAGCCAATGAACTTGGGTTTGAGGTTCACCACCCAGGAAAGCTAATTTATTAACACTTCAAGTTCAATCTTACTTTACAAGCCTTCAAACGTCCAAGCCCTTGCCACTATTTATTCATTATTAGTGCAGCACATAGATAGATATAGATATTACCAGGTCTGTGGAACCAAAGCTTGCCACCATTGATGAAAATGACAGAGTGGTCCCCAGGATAGCTTTCTCCACAGCTTGCTTACAGCTTGGACTACTTATAGCCAACTTATTTCCAACTTATGACTTCCTCTTTCCCAATGGGTGACTAGAAATACATATTTGTCTGGTAAATTCCATGGATTTCTCAGAACAGAATCCCACATTTGCTACTTAAGCATAAATTTTACCATCAATATATTATGTATACATTTCCATTTACCACATATGCTGCTTAAGCATAATCTTTTACTGATGTAAGCAAGGTTTGAACCTACTCCTCCTGTTCAGTCAGCTGAAAGGGAGGCACCTTACTTGCATAGGCTATCTATTTGCATGAGTACAATTAAGTACTTAGCATAATTTCACAGTATAGTGATAAACCCACTCATGCTGGGTGGGATGGGAAATGATTAGTATGGCTGTTTTTTTGGGTTACAGATCACTTTTGTGTTAACTGCAGGGGCAATGGAATGTTGTCCTTTGATTGTATGAACTGTGTTCAACCTGTTTGGATGAAAAATTCGCTCTCACCTAAAAGAGCTGAAAAGCACAGTGGGCAGATGCTCCAGTGTTGTAAGAACAGCTGGGAGAGGTTGAGGTGTTTCTTTGCTCAGTAAAGGGCTAGACCCAGGCATGGATTGACCCTTTCTTGCCATTGTTGAAAAGTAGACCTAATGATTCTTTTTAGATTCTTCTGTTTTGAAGAACAGATAGCAGAAAGGTTTTCACATGAGCTGAAATTCTCTGAGAGCTGAAATCACTAGAGAAAGTGGGAAACTTTCACTGACACCCAGCAGAGAGGAGCCAGCAGTGATTGGTGCCTTCAGATGGTGAGAGCCACAAGTGGTCAATGCCTGCAGAGAGCCAGCAGTTAGCTGGAGCCAAGTACAATCCAGCAGATGGTGGGAGCCAGCAGATGGTCAGAGCTACATGAAGTTGGCAACAGCAGAGGGCATAAGCCACAGGGGTTAAAGTATAATTTGGCGGACCCCAGAACCCTCCTAACCAGGCAGGCCTGCTTCCTGCATGGGTGGACCCCCCTCCTTCACATCTGGGCCCCCTTCAAGCACCCCACCTATTGCCCCCAACGTCCATTCCCCTGTCCCCAAATCCACCCCAGCCCCCAATACACACTCCCAAAATCCACCCCCTGCCCCAAATACCGGCCCCCAATACCACCACCCCCACGTGAGCCAGGCTACCCCTGTACTCACCGGTTGGGTGCTGTGCTGGGCAACTCTGCAGCCTGCACATGCCGAGGAGAGCCCATCTCCCCGCTCTGCCTGTGGGCATGCAGCAGAACGCTGTTCTGGGGCCCACTATTTTTAGGGATCCAGTGTTTGGTCCCCTAAAAATAGAAAATGGTGCCAGAATGCTGCATTCTGGAGCCTGCTATTTTTCAGTCACAGCAGGCTCAGGCCGGAGCCTCAGCCTGGATGGGGGCCACTCTGCAGTGCCTGGTGGCCAGGTAAGGGGGCCTTGGGTGGGCGTTTGGGGCAGTATTCTCCCCAGCACTTGGAATTAGGGGGTGTGTAGGGAGTGCTCACTAATTTTGTATAATACTGTTACTAGCTGACATGTTATGGGGGCGTGTTGGGAAATTCAGAAGGGGTGCGGGGGGGCTAGGGAAATCCCTAGTTTGGGGACAGGTGAGCCAGCCCAGTGGGGAAAGGGTGCAGGACAAGGGGTTAACCTGGGGCAGTGGGGGATGATGGTTGGGTACAGTGTGGGGTTGGGGGACCAGCCATGATATGGTGGCTGGGGACAGTAGCTGGGGTGAGGGGTAGGTGTATGAGGGGTTATCAGGTAGTGAAACCTGCTGCCCAGCTAAAAGCTGGAATTCTTGGCTTTCAAGTGGGCCATCACTGAGAAGGTTCAAGACTACTTGTTGGGTGTTTTATTTCAAATATGGAGGGACAACATTTCATTGACTTATGTGTTAATAAGTGCCAAGCTGGATGTTACTGGGCAAAGATGGGTGGCCACCTTGGCCAACTATGAATTCAGCATTCAGTACTGATCTGGGAGAAGCAATGTAGGTGCAGATCCATTATCATGACATCTACAAGCCTTGGATCATGCAGTGAGAACTATTTGCAGTGGGAATTGCCAAGAGCAAGAGAAGCAGAAGACCCTCATGGTCATATGACAGAAACTCTAGACCTACCTCCTGAAAGTGTGCCATCTGACTCTGTGAACTATATTTTGCTCATGCTCAGAGCTGAGAAACTGGAACGCTTGCTGAGTTCTTCTAAATGAGGCTGAGGTCTAGTAGCCACCCTGGAGTATACTACTGGGATGTCTTCTTCATCTCACTCTTAGATGTTCATCCTCAGTGCTGGTGACTGGCAAAACACCCAACTGCAAGATGTTAACATTTGTGACACATCATGTACCAAAAGGAATGGGTGAAACCCTGCGACAGTCATTCCATCCCTGAATGCAACCTACTATTGAGAGAATGGGGCAAATTAAAACTGATTCAGCATGTGCTGCACCAGGTCACCATCAACCCCTTGCAAAAGCAATGAACAAAACTAGTGCCACCAAAGGAGTTCAGAACCAAATGGCTGTGGGTCCTGGTGGTTATGTTTTAATGGATGAAATGATTTACTGCACTTATTATTGATTTGGTAGAAACTGCTTTATTTTTCACCGCTCAGTAGCATACAAACAAAGCAAGCGCTAAGCTGCAGGAGCAGTGGGTTAAAGGCAAATTGCAAGTGAATTAAAAAATGGTTTGTGGGACTTTACAAGCTATCCAAAAGGATCCATCCCAGTAGCCCATTGTGTGATGATCAAAATATTTTTCCCATCGCTTGTTGGAAGAGGCTCACAAGAATGTCTTGTAAGAGGATAGAAGGAGGTAAGTCTAACACCTGCAAGAGTCACATCCTGGACTGGAGAGCTAGAGTAGAGTGTCAGGGTTCAGGGATTCGGGGGAGATTCCGTTTGTGGGCTGTGTTAAATTGCAACATACTTTGGGTGGTTCAAGAAGAAATTTTTATTACAGATTTAAATGGGGGTTGGGGGGGGGGAAGGATGTTTTTAATATGAAACAGATAATTTCACAGATTTTTAAAGTGGGAATTGAGGTGACATTTCCAAAGCTGCCCTGGGACTTGCAGGGTCTTCAGCCACTGATCTTGACTGAGGATCACACCCAACCCCCTTCCGGATGCTTTATGAACCTCTGCCTGGGAATGCATGGAACTGGACTAAGCTGATGTGCTGGGTCAGGGCAGCACGGGTGCTAGAATCTAGGCCTGGCATCTGCCGAAGGAAGCAGGCTGGCGTAGGCAGGTGACTCCCACAAATCTGATCACTGGAGAAAGGCAGCGGAGCCCAGGTGAGTTGGGAGTGTAACTCCAACTATCAGATCCCTGCTGTCCAAACCCAAGGAGGGCAGCAGGTGGAGGAGAAGCTGCAGGGCAGAGGTACTATATGAGCAGGCAGAAGCCATGGGCAGGGCTTGAGTTGGGCACCAGGGCTGCCCTTTGGCTGTAGGGACTCAGGCTTTGAACCTGGGCCACGTGAGAATGATTGCATAAAGGGTGTCCCCAGGGCAACTGGTCTGGTTCACATTGCGATGCCCCTTCAGGATGTAGCTGTGGCTGAGATAGCCCTTGGACACGGCACATTGGATCAGTTTCCTGGCAGCATCCAGGGCGGCGTTGTTGGGTGGTCTGCCTGCAGAACACAGCAACCCCCTGTTAATGTTGCCCTGGCTTTTCTCTGCTGCACAGGACTGTGACATCTCCCCACCTCATGCCCTCTCAATTAGCCATGCTTTGTTGGTTAATGCACTTTCGTCCTCTGCTGCATTTGCTTAGCAGAGGTCATTCTTTCTTACCCTGTACCCCAGTGTGGTGCTGCATGGAGGGGATGTCAACCATGGCAGAGCTCAGCAAGGGAGCCATGAGGCCCGTTGTGTTAACCTGGGGGAAGCTCACTCACTAAATCCCAATCCCTGCCCCACTGCTCTGAGCTGAGAGTGGGGCACAGAGAACCGAACACCTCCTGCCACATCAGCCCTATCAGTGGCAGCCTCAGGTGTTCTCTGCCTGGTGAGACCTGAGCATCCTATAGTGAACTAAATGCATCTTAAACCAGCTACACACACTGTTGAACCTCATAAGGACACATGTCCCGCCTTCCAGGCTGTACTCTGGGTGCACCCAGGCTCTGGACAGGATTTAGAGAGGGCAGTGTGACAAGTAAAAACACAGGGACTCACAGGGCTAATTGCTCTTAAGCTGGATACGTGCAGCAGAGGCAGGCAGGGGACAGAGTATCCATCCCTGTGCCATCCTTTGGGGAGACTGATTGTGGATCCTGCACCCAAGTCAGGTATCCGCATGTCAAAAGGGACAGGGAAAAATTGTCTGGGAGAAAGAAAAGAGCCACAAAAGAAACTGGGAACCTGGGGAAATGGCTGCTAGGGCAAGTGGGACAGAGGTCAGCCAGTTCAATGAATCACAGAGATGGCTGAGAAGTGAGGTGGCCAAGTCAGTGATTACCAAGATCCAAGCACTGCCCTCCAAGGACAATACAGGAACCAAAGAGTGCCTTAGCTGTGTGGAGAAAAGCAGAAGAGGCACCAGGAGCTGAAGCAAGAGAGATTTCCAGGGGAAAGAAAGCCCAAATTTCTAACAGTCACAATGATTAGGCAGTGGAGCAAACTCCCTTGGGCCCCTTGGGATATTGGAATCCAGTGTTGGTTGAGTCCAATAACACTAGAGATAGGTGACCCCAACCTCCCTGCTCCTATTCAGTCTCCCCTTCCCTATACAGCCAAAGGTGGCTACATCCCCAGGGTCATATGACTACTCCTGTTTGGCTGATATCCACCTTGAACCTAGATCCTTTTCTAGATTGCCGCTTCCAGGCTGCAGGCCATCCATTTGGCCTGCGTTCTTTGGGCCCACATAACTGCCCTTGTGTTTGGCTGTCACATAATTTGCTTGCAGCCATCCAGCGAACTGTACAGCAGTGACCCATTGTCTTTAGTTACCCATTCCTTTGTCACCTGGAATTGATTCCCCCTATCAGAGGGAAGAAGGGGAGAGCAGCTGTGCATGGGGACCCCACAGAAGAGATTTCCAGCTTTTATATAGAAGGAACTCACATACTAGAGAAATCGCCAGGAAGCTAAATCCGATTGATTTATAGCTGAACTGTCCGGCGTGGGTCCCCCTCGTGCTCCACCCTCTACCCTCATAGACTTTGCCATCCTCACCAATCAGAAAGCTGCAGGGAGAACACAGTGTGAGACCCACATAGGCACATCGCCCATACCTTCCCTTCCTCATTATTTATGGCAGCTCCCCTGGCTCATTGCTGACATTGCTGGGTTTGAACATGGGAGCCAGGGGCGTCGCTGGCTGGGGGAGGGACCCGGGCCATGGACCCAGCAGGTTCTGGAGTGACCCTGGCTATACTAACAGCACCTGCCCAGCTGGGGGCTGTGGGGAGAAGAGATGTGTTTGGGTGAGTAGAGCTGGGCAACTGGAGATTGGTGCCCATAGGGTGCAGAGGGAGGCTGACATCTGCCCACATCATGGAGTCAGGAGGAGAATGAACTCAGGCAGCTGCACCTGAAAGGGCAACAAGGCACAGGGCCAGGTTCTTGGTCCGTAATTTATATGCCATCATGCCAATGTTGGCTGGGGGGCCCCAGCCATCGAGCAGGAAGGAGTGGGGGGTGAGAGGGGAGGGTTTCCCAGCAGGCCACAGTTGCTTAAGATCAGGGCAGACTCATCTTGCAGCAGGATGTGGGGATCTGTAGCAACACTGGTGCTGACAGACTGCATCGCAAGTGTGATTCTGGGCTGGCATCATGCTCCTAGGGGCCGAGCCTTCATCCCATCTCTGTACAACTGGTCACAGAGCTGAACCAATCCTGGAAAGTAAGGGAGCTCAGGACCAGGGTGACAGCAGGTCAGTCATGCTCAGTGCCTCAGTTTCCTGCTCTGACCTATCTACGCACACCACACACCCCAGGTACCTGCATGGCTGCCAGGCATTGAGGCAGTGCTTGGAAGTCCCTGCCAAGATCTGGGCCCCATTATTCTGAGCACTGCACAGACAGTTATTCTCAACAGAACAGAGGAAGCACCCACATTAACATGCTCCTCTCAATTAGGATATTTCCCCTGCTACACCAGCAGAATAAACCACTGCAGTGAGGGAACTCAGGCTTATGTTGGTGTAGGTGGGGTGACCCAGGCATCAGCTGTCATTCTTGTCAATTTCAGGATTCCACTGGAGACAACTGACTAGACTTCCCCACTCCCTGATTCTGCTGGAGAGCTGAGTGCCTGGATCCTGCCACCAGATGGAGCTGGATACGACCTCCGGACGGTTGGATCCCCTGGAGGATATAAGCCCTGGCCAATTTCCCCCCTCTCACTGGCACCAGGTCATTGGAGGTGGGCGGGGGGGAAGGAAGTTTCTTGGCCCCAGCGAGCAGGGTCCAGGTGTCTTTCCCTGGCTGCTGGAGGGAACAGCTCCCTGCAGGGAAAGGGCTGTGGTATCGAAGCTCGCCATGCTGCGCCTGCGTTGGGGGGAAGTGCCTCAGGTGAGAATACCCACCACTGACCCCAAGGACAGTACTTGGACACCAGTCACCACAGTAATTAACACGGTGGCTGTGAGTCGACCTAACATGAGTTGATTTATCTCGGGAAAATAGACAAGACCTGAGGTCTAACTGCGACCAGCTGTCTGGGTAGGGTTACCAGATACCAAAGCATGAAAAGGAGGACAGGGAAGTACAAAAAAGAGGACATTGGAGGACACATAAACATCTGGGGCCCTGCCCAGGCCCCCTTCATCCACCCAGCCACTGCCCCCCCAAATGCTTGCCCCATTGATCATCCAAATTTCTAGACATCATATCCTAGTATGCGCACCATAAACCACCGATGGAGATACATCTCTTTTATGACAGTTGACATTTTCTGTTTGCTTTTATGTGAAATACATGTCAAATGGGGTGGGAGAGTAGAATTAGATGGTTTTGACTATCAAATGCTCCACACAAGGCAACAGCACCTATTCTTAGATGCTATGATCAGTTTTTTCCTCAATATACCAAAAGAAACACTCTCCCTAAAAGTAAAATAAAAATCATAGAATATATAAGCAAAAGGCAAAACCAATCAGCTTCTTTTCTGTCATTTGATAAACTACTAACAAAGGGACAAATATTGAAATCCTTGCTCAGTCAAATTTCTCACTGACTCCATTTAAACTACAGGATCTGGCCCAGCTCAGCACCTACTTCTCCTTCAAGCGCTGCACACAACATTCAGTTACAGGTGTCTATGTGCCACAGCGCACAGTAGCTCGGAAAGTCTTTAGCATTAGTCTGTCAGGTCACGGCGCATGGCCAACGCCCCCTCCATGATGCGGCTGCAGCTATATAGGTGACCGTGACCCTGACCCTCCCAGTTCCTTTTTCTGCCATCAGCGTCAGTTTGGATCAGCGTTATCTTGCAAAATGCAAGGGCCTGTCTTTTCATGCGAAACTCGAAATGCCAGGTTTCAAGCTGTGCATAGGATGCTGCAAGGCTTTCCCGATGGACGATCCATACGAGAAATGCCTCGCTTGTTTGGGTGAGTCCCACCTCACAGCGGACTGCCCCATTTGCCGATCCTTCAAGCAGAGGACTCGGCTGGAAAGGGAGCGCCGCCTCCACCTAATTTCGGGCACCAGAGCCGCTCCGCTTGAAAGTGGCTGAGCCACCAGCACTCCGCCAGATCCACGATCAGCCCGGGCTCAAGAACGCCGCCGATCTCTGGTATGAGGCCAAAAATCTCAGCCCCCCATGGTACCTCCTAGGCACCGACTTCGCCGGTCTTCTGGTAGCCTTCCAGCCACCCCGGGTAGGGCCCCGGCTCAGGGACCGGCTTGCCAAAGGCATTTAAATCCGGCTTCAGTGCAGAACAAGAGGCAACCGGCGACAATGGCACTGCCTCCCTCGGCACCGCTGGACACAGCACTGCCCACAAGTCCTGCACTGCCCACAAGTCCGGCACTGCCGTCACTCCCAGCACCGCCGCCAAGCCCAGTACCACTGGACCTGGCACCATCACCGATAACTCCGCTTCCAGTGCTGTCACTTCCAGTACTGTCGGATTCGGCACCAGCAACACCTGCACTGATGCCGGCACCATCCCGGGCCTCTTCACCCCTCTCCAACCCGGCACCGTCAAACCCGGTACCGGGCCCAAGTTCTACGGCTCTGCCTCATCACTCCTCCGAGGAACTCTCGGTACAGGACTGCCGACTGTTGGGGGGCAGGTCATCCAGGTTGTCCTTGGAAGATCCCTTTCTTCCCCCCCAGGAGGAGTCCCCGAGAAAGCGAGCCCGGAAAAGCTGCGTGTCGCTGGGCTCAAGGGAAAGTCACCCATCAGGGGAGTCACCTGCTCCCCTCATGACACCTATGTCACCGTCGAGGTCCCCGCACAACGAATGGGCCCTCAACTGGCTGAACGAGATGGCAGACAACACCTCCTCCTGCTACATCTGCTCACTAGCACCAGAGTCTTCAGATTTCTCTGATGACAAGCTGGATCCTGATTCTACCCAATGAAGAAGATCAAGGGCCCCATCATCTTCGTCGCCCGACGAGCACTTAATCAACATGTCCGCTGACCGCGAAGGGGATCCTCGCGTTGAGCAGGACCTTCTCCACCGCATGGCGGTGAACCTGAAGCCCAAGCTAGGGGTGATCCACGTGGAGGATGACTCTCTTTTCAATGCATGCCGTCGAGCCCCGCTGGCTAAGGTTGGAATCCCTTTGCACGCCGGGGTGTTCCGCATTGTCCAGGAATGCTGGAAAATGCCTTCCTCGATGCCGCCACTGTCCAAAGTGGCGGACAAGAAATATTCGTTCTCCCTGGGAGGATTTCCCTTCCTGTTTGATCACCCGGCCCCACGGTCCCTGGTGGTCGACGCAGTCAACCAAAGGGAGAGACAAGGTCAACCTAGCACCATGCCCAAGAACAAAGAGGCGAGAAGGCTTGACCTGTTGGGCAGGAAAGTTTACCCCTCTGCCACCCTCCAACTGTGCGTCTCAAATCATTCAGCCTTGATGATGCGCTACATCTTCAACCTGTGGGAAGCTCTACGAAATCTCTGGTTAGCCATCTCTGAGGATCGCCTGAGAGACTTCGAGGCGATGCTGGACAAGGGAGAGAGAGTGTCCAGGGATGCACTCCACAACCCCTGTTCTCCCCCCACCGCCTCCACCACTTCGCCCCACGATGGACCCAAGTCACGTCGTACCAGTGGGTTCTCAACACAGTGGCCAGAGGATACTGCATTCAGTTCCTCTCAACTCCCTGGGACAGAAAACCGTCCCCTCCCATAATCCCAGAGAACCCCGATATGCTAGGCAAGCTCGAGGCCGAATGCCAGAAGTTACTCTCCCTCGGAGCCATAGAAAGGGCCCCCAAGGGGGAACGCGGTAAAGGGTTCTATTCCCGCTACTTCCTGGTCCCCAAACCCAACGGGGACCTTTGGCCCATCCTAGATCTCAGAGCTCTCAACAAAAACATAAAGAAAATAAAATTCCATGTGATCTCCCTGTGAAAGAATCCCTTAACTGAGAACTGACCATGTTGAGACATGAATGGCTTAACAGGCCTGAAAGAAAGAGGATTTAGAAGGAATGCACTCTAAGACAAATAAAGTGCCATTAGAGATATGGTGAAGAACTGCAGACCTTAAGAATATAGTCAATACCTCTCTGTGCCAGCCTACCATGTCCCTGTTTTTCCCTCTCCACATGTTTTGCTGACATCCTTGATTTATTGTTTATTAAACCTCCCTAGATTGTGCTAACTTTTAACACTTTTTCTTGACTGTTATACGAGATTTTTTCCCTTTTGACCCTGATTCCTTTTAGGGAACAGGTAATAGTTTGTACCAATTAGAGAATGTTAGGTCTTGTTACATTTACCTATGTATATGCATGTATGTTAATGTAGCTGTTAAACTATAAAAGTTTCTCTAATGCATCTCAGGGGCGGAGACCAGCACCTAACTGCTGTCCCCGCTGCAGTGTGTCAATAAAGCAATTAGCTGTTTGCTTTGCACTCAAGTTGGGTTCAGCTATTTTTCTTTGATATCCCTACCACAGATCATCCCCTCCCTGTCCCCAAGAGTGTGGTTTGCGGCCCTCGACCTAAAGGACGCTTACTTCTACATAGCCATTTGGCCCCACCACAGGCGGTTCCTCAGGTTTGTAGTGGCACAACGCCATTGCCAGTTCACCATCCTCCCCTTCAGATTATCGCTAGCCCCCAGGGTGTTCACAAAGCGTGTCGCACCAGTCGCAGCTTTCCTATGCAGGAGGGGTGTAAGAATCTACCCCTACCTAGACAACTGGCTCATAGTGGGCAAGTCAAGTCGACAAGTACAAGACCATGTCGACGTGGTAATGAACCTGTGAGAGTTCCTGGGATTCCGCATAAAATTGGAAAAATCCAAGCTTTGCCCCACTCAGGACATAGAGTTCATTGGGGCATCCTTAAATGCCCGGCAAGGCATCGCATCCTTACCCCATCAAGATTTCGGTCCATCTGCACCATCATCACGGAGCTCCAGGCGCCTGGGCTGGCCACAGCGCACAGATCCATGCAGCTCCTGGGGCACATGGCAGTGGCCACATTGGTAATCCGAACAGCCCGCCAGTGGATGCGACCGTTCTAGCTCTGGTTTGCCACAAGCTTCTGACCAGAAAGGGACCACCTAGACAAGGTAATCTTGGTACCCCAGCATGCCCTGGAGTCCCTCCAAATTTGGAGAGACCCCAACTTCGCGATGGGGGGAATTCCGTTCAGGGAGTCCAAGCTTGCAGTGACCCTGATAACGGATGCCTCCAACTCGGGGTGGGGTGCCCACCTGTCCGGGCTCCTCTCCACGCAAGGTGTCTGGAGCCCCGAGGACAGTCTCCTCCACATAAATGTGAAGAAGATCAGGGCCATCAGACTGGCCTGCATGACCTTCCTAGACCAGATCCAGGGCAGAGTGGTTGAAATCCTCTTAGACAACACAGCAGCCGTGTTGTACATGAACTGCCGAGGGGGAGTCCGCTCCTCAGCACTATGCGAGGAAGTGACCAAGCTTTGGCAAATAGCGATAGACCATCACTTCATGCCAACAGCTGCCCATCTTCCCGGAGTGGACAATGGCATAGCGGATTCACTCAGCAGAAAGCCACTGGTGAATCATGACTGGTCCCTCCACAACGAGGTTTTCTCCCTGCTGACAACCAGATAGGGAACCCCTCAGATCAACTTCTCTGCCAGGGCGCAGAACCACAAATGCCCTCGGTTCTGCTCCATCCAAGGTCGGGAGAAAGGGTCTCTCAGCGATGCCTTCCTCCTCAACTGGTTGGGAGCCCTAATGTATGCCTTCCTGCCAATTCCCCTGATTCACCGGGTGCCTCTGAAGGCCCTCGTGGATGAGGTGCTCATCATCCTGATAGCCCCAGACTGGCCCAGGCAACACTGGTTCCCTCTCCTCCAAGACATGTCAGTGAGAACCCCACGGTGGGCGAACCTTCTGACACAGGAGTCGGGACGCCTTCAGCACCCCAGCCTGGGCCTCCTGCACCTGACAGCCTGGATGCTCTCTGGCTCAGCAAGCAAGACAGGCACTGCTTGGATAGGGTTAAAAAGGTCCTGGTTAGTAGTAGAAAACCCTCCACCAGGTCCACCTATGTAGCAAAATGGAATCACTTCTCCACTTGGTGCCGTGATAAAAACATAGACCCTATCTCCGCACCAATTCAGGCAACTTTAGATTACCTTCTTGACCTAAGACAGAAAGGCCTATCCCTGTCCTCATTGAAAGTTTATTTGGCAGCAATCTCGGCCTTTCACCAAACAATAGATGGTGTCCCACTGTTTTCACACCCCATCTGCCATAGATTCCTGAAAGGAGTAGAAAAACTTTTTCCCCACATCCATAACCCACCCCACAGTGGGACCTGAAGTTGGTGCTACAGGTTCTGACAGAGCCGCCGTACGAGCCCTTAGACTCAGCCACCCTGCTCATGATGTCCTGGAAGGTGGCTTTCCTGGTAGCTGTTACCTCAGCCAGAAGGTCTCAGAGCTACAAGCCCTATCCTCTGAACCCCCAGATACGGTTTTCTTCCCAGACAAGGTGGTCCTGTGTCACCATCCCTCATTCTTGCCCAAGGTTGCCACCCCCTTCCACATGAATCAAGAGCTCTGCCTGCCTGTCTTCCATCCAGACCCTCAGGTGACAGAAAACCAGAGATGGTGGCACACCCTGGCTGTGAAGAGAGCACTCCTAATCTACACTGAGTGCACTCAATCATTCCGCAAGATCTCCCAACTGTTCATGGCGGTTGCGGAATGCATGAGAGGTTCTCCGGTATTCTCCCAATGCATCTCCAAATGGATTGTGAACTGCATTAAAGACTGCTACGGAAGGTCAAACACGCCTCTCCCAGAGACTGTGAGAGCCCACTCTAGCAGAGCTCAGGCGTCTTCCACGGCCTTCCTCGCTAAGGTCCCGATCCAAGAGATCTGCAGGGCCGCTATGTGGTCAGCGATACATACCTTCACGACGCACTACGCCATTGCCCAACAGGCTAGAGATGATGCCGCTGTGGGCAGAGCTGTACTCAGTGTGAGTAGACTGTAACTCCTCCCACCATCCTTGGATACAGCTAGCAGTCACCTGTACCTGAATGATGTGAGCAGCGCTCGAAGGAGAACGGTTGGTTACTCACCGTAACCGTCCTTCTTCAAGATGGGCTGCTCACATACATTCAGGTCCCTCCCACTGTCCCTGCTAACGGAGTCGGCAAAGGTATATGGGACTGGGAGGGTCAGGGTCACAGTCACCTATATAGCCAAGGCCGTGGCGTGGAGGGGGCTTTGGCCATGCACCCTGACCTGACAGGCTAATGCTAAAGACTTTCCCAGCTACCATGCGCTGCGGCACGTAGACACCTGTAACTGAATGTATGTGAGCAGCCCATCTCGAAGAAGGACTAATGTCATCTTGGAAAGGAGAAGTAAATTGAAAAAAGGAAAATCATATGCATTCAAACCTCCTCACAATACAAAATGAACTTTCCTTGACCTATAAACAAAAGATTTGTTACAAAAAGCCAATCACCATTAGAATGAATAAAGATGTGGCTTAGCTGAGCCATTAGAGAAAGAAACCTCCCTGTGGTGTTTTAGACTACCTAGGGTCATAGGGGTTCTCATAGTGATAAATGGGAAGGTCGCTTAGGTGCTTGGGAAACCTGTCTGTCGGGTACTCTCTCTCTCAGTTCTTTTTCAATAAAGACTCCTTACACAGCTCTGAATATGCTGCCTCTCATTATTGGATTATAATTTCCCCTAAAACTCTACATCTGGCAACAGAAGATAGGATAGGTGATGGAGCTGGCTATCCTCAATAATCCTGGCAACTGTGGAAAACCAGAATGCAATGTAAGAAGCAAAACTTTATTTTACTGCTTGCATCGGGGTTGGGTTGTAGCTGTGAAAGCTGATCTGTTTGCCTAAGGGCTAGCTGGCTATTCTGAAAGCTGATCTGCCTGTTGTTAAGTGAAGAGACAAACAATAACCACAAGAGGGCATCATGGCTTTACTTACTACAACCATTGAAGCATTTGATCATTTGGCAGATTCGTGGCAGACATATACAGCCCAATTTCAAAATTTTGTAATAGCAAATGACATAACTAATGAGAAGAAGGTACCAGTTTTTCTAACAGTCATTGGAGTTAAGACTTATAATTTGCTTTGTGATTTGCTTTATCCAGAGAAGCCAGAGAAGAAACCTTACGGGGACCTGGGGGAAGTTCTGGGAGCACATTTTTCCCCGAAGCCACTAGTAATTGCAGAGAGGTATAGGTTGCACTAAAGGAACCAAGGTGAAGGTGAATCAGTTGTACAGTTTGTAGCAGCTCTGCGGAAGCTGGCAGCACACTGTGACTTCAAGAACATGTTAGAGGAAATGCTGCATGACAGGCTGGTGTGTGGCCTCCACAGTGAATCAACACGAAAATGCCTATTGACTGAAGGTGAACTCACCTTGCAGAGGGCTGTGGATATTGCAGTCTCCATGGAACGCGTCACCCAAGACATGCAACAGATCAGGGTCAGCATACGTAAACTATCCCTACAACCTGCCCACAGGGCACCGGGGAGACAGGAATGTTACTGGTGTGGGAAGCAGGGTCACCTCGCATCAGAGTGCTGGTGTAAGGAACTACTGTGTCGACAGTGTGGTAAGAGAGGGCACATTGAACGTGCCTGCAGACAAAGGAAGGATGAGCCAAACAGAAGAGGCAGACCTGAGAAAAATGGGCCATTGGTTTGGTGGACTAAGAGGGATATTCTGCATGCAGTAGAGCAGAATACAGGTGATCATAGTGACACCCAATCGGAAGATGAAGATTCCCTCCATGTGTTGTCTATAACAGCTGGCCCACATAAATTCTGGGTGACACCTGTGTTGGAAGGCAAACCTGTATGCATTGAACTGGACACTGGCGCAGCAGTTTCATTAGTTTCGAACCTTGTGTATGAGAAGGACTTTAGACATCTGCCACTTAAGCTGACAGTAGTTGTTCTGAAGACATATACTGGGGAGACTGTTCCCCTGTTGGGTAATATTGATGCGAAAGTAGAACTCAACAGACAGACCACAAAGCTACCACTGTTTGTGGTGATGGGTAATTACCCAGCCCTAATGGGAAGATCTTGGATCAGGAAAATCCAACTCAATTGGTCACAAGTGCATCAATTGACTAAAGAAGAAATGAATCTAGCAGCGGTACTAACAAAACACGCTGCTGTTTTTGGTGAAGACTTAGGCAACATGAAGGGAATCACTGTGAAATTAAATGTAAAGCCTGATTGCCCAACCAAAATGTTTGAAGGCCAGGATGGTGCCATTTGCCATCAGACCCAAGGTGGAAGAAAACTTGGAGCGGTTATTCAAGGAGGGAGTCTTAGTGCCAGTTACTCATAGCCAGTGGGCAACACCCATTGTCCCAATAGTGAAGAAGGATGGCTCAATTTGGATTTGTGGAGATTTCAAGGTCACTGTCAACCCAGTGTTATGTGCAGAACAATATCCTCTTTCCTGCATTGAGGACATCATTGCAGGTTTGGCCGGAGGACAAAAATTTAGCAAGATTGATTTGAGTCAAGCGTACTTACAGATGCATGTTGAAGAAGAATCTCAAGAATTGTTGACAATCGTAACACATAAAGGGTTGTAGAGATACTGTTGTTTACCTTTCAGCATTACTTCAGCCCCAGCTTTGTTCCAAAGGGCAATGGATCAGATTTTGAGTGGTTTATCAGGAGTACAGTGCTATCTGGATGACATCCTGGTCACTGGCAAAAATGAGGAGGAAAACCTTATGAACTTGGAAGCTACTCTGCAAAGACTGGAAGAGTATGGTCTACGTGTTCACAGAGACAAATGTAAGTTTTTCCAGCCCTC
Source organism: Podocnemis expansa (assembly GCA_007922195.1). Classification (NCBI taxonomy): domain Eukaryota; kingdom Metazoa; phylum Chordata; order Testudines; family Podocnemididae; genus Podocnemis; species Podocnemis expansa. The sequence goes on from ML682024.1 coordinate 12,145,150, forward strand.
AGTTGAACATTTAGAACATATAATTGATGCTGATGGTCTCCATAAGTCTCCGGCCAAGGTTAAGGCCATCGTGGATGCTCCACTACCTCACAATGTAAGCCAACTTCGCTCTTTTTTAGGGTTATTGAACGATTATGGCAAGTTTCTTCCACAATTAGCAACGCTTCTGAAACCACTACATGAGCTTCTTGGGCCGAAAAAGGCCTGGAACTGGACTGAAGCCTGTGATGTTGCATTTAACAAAGCTAAACACTCACTGGTAAACTCTAGGGTTCTGACACATTTTGATCCATCTTTGCCCCTCCAGTTGGCTTGTGATGCCTCCCCTTACGGAGTTGGGGCTGTATTGTCACATATTATGCCTTCTGGTGAAGAGAGGCCTTTTGCTTTTGCTTCACGCTCCCTGACCAAGGCAGAAAGTAACTATACCCAAATTGAACGTGAAGCACTGGGCATTGTTTCTGGCGTTCGGAAATTTCACCAGTACCTGTGGGGAAAGAAGTTCACACTTCTCACTGACCATCGACCCCTGACATCAATTTTGGGGCCACACACAGGTATCCCACATTTGGCTGCTAGTCGGAGGCAATGATGGGCATTGATACTTTCTGGATACACATATGAAATCAAGTATAGGCAGTCCTCTTTGCATTGCAATGCTGATGGTCTTTCAAGGCTACCCTTACCGGCACATTGTCAAGATCAGGGTCAGGAAGGAATCTTTTACTTTGAACAGGTGGAAAACACACCTGTCACGGCTACTCAAGTGAAGAAAGTGACACGGGTTGACCCAGGACTCTCACAAGTTATGAATTTTGTGATGCATGGAACGCTTTTACCTCTCAGGTCTCTCCTGACCTCCGCCCCTACGTGTCTAGGAGGACAGAGTTATCGACCCAATCTGGGTGTTTGTTGTGGGGTATGCGTGTCATTATCCCACCTTCATTAAGACCACGTTTGTTGGAACAGCTCCATTCAAGTCACTGCAGCATAGTACATATGAAAGAAATTGCACGGAGCTATTTCTGGTGGCCGGGCTTAGACAGGGCCATTGAAGAAACAGCTAGAGCTTGCACCTCATGCCAGAGCATCCGGAACACACCTCACTTGGCACCTCTTCACCCATGGGAATGGCCCGAAAGGCCATGGCAACGTACCCATGTTGATTTTGCTGGCCCATTTGAAGGATGTATGTCTTTAATTGCTGTGGATGCCCATTCAAAATGGCCAGAAGTCTCTGTAATGCAGTCTACTACTACGGAAACCACTATTCAGACCCTGCGTGGCTTTTTTAGTCGTTATCGTCTTCCAGAACAGCTGGTGAGTGACAATGGACCACAATTCATTTCTCAGGATTTTGAAACTTTTATGAAGGCCAATGGAATACATCAGATCAGGTCAGCACCGTATCATCCTTCCACCAATGGACTCACTGAAAGGTTCGTACAGACTATGAAGCAAGCTCTGAAATCTGCGAAGAGACGTTCACCTCTTCATAAGCGTCTGGACAACTTCTTGTTGTCCTACAGAAACACTCCACAGGCTACAACTAAGGCATCTCCAGCTTTTCTTATGATGGGACGGCAGTTGCGCTCTTGCTTTGATTTGTTGAAACCACGAGACACACGGCAAGTGGTTCAACGCCAACAGCAGGACCAGGTCAGCAGACATTCACCAAGAACAAAGGACTGCACCTTCAGTATTGGACAGCCAGTTCTTGCTCGAAACTTTGCTCCAGGAGCTAAATGAGTCCCAGCAACAGTCATTACCCAGACAGGTTGCCCTAGCACCTAAACGACCCTCCCATTTATCACTATGGGAACCCCAATTACCCTAGGTAGTCCAAAACACCACAATAGGGTGCAGAGAGAGGCTGAGATCTGCTCACATCATGGAGTCAGGAGGAGAATGAACTCTGGCACCAGCACCTGAAAGGGCAACAAGATGCAGGGCCAGGTTGTTGGTTTGTAATTTATATGCCATCATCCCAGTGTTGGTGGGGGCCACAGCCATCGAGCAGGAAGGAGTGCGGGTGAGAGGGGAGGGTTTCCCAGCAGGCCACAGTTGCTTAAGATCGGGGCAGGCTCACCTTGCAGCAGGATTTGGGGATCTGTAGCAACTCGGGGGCTGACAGACTGCATTGTGAGTGTGATTCTGGGCTGGCATCAGGCTCCTAGAGGCAAGAGCCTTCCACCGGTGCACAGCTGGTCACAGAGCTGAGCCAATCCTGGAAAGTCAGGGAGCTCGGGACTGTCAACGGAGGTGGCAGACATAATGCCCCCCACAACGTAGCCCTCTAGACTATGGAGCTCACAGGGAGGAATGTTATGTATAGATCTCCCTGATGGGTCTCATCTCCGGGCTATTCAGCTCAAGGGGAAGAATGTTAAGTATCGATCTTCCCTGATGGGCCTCGATTTCCTGGGTGAGTTTCTACCCCCCCAGCCTTGTGTCATCAAGGGGGGGGTGAGTTTCTATCCCCCTGAACAGTTTCTCCGCACCCCCGTCACCACGAAGGAGGGATCATTGTCCGGGGTCCCAGTTTCATCATTGGTCCTGACCTGCACCTCACTTCCAATTGGCTATTTTATACTCTGGCCGTGCAGTACACTATTTAAGCCCCTGCCTCGGTTGGCTCGAGTGTTCTCCCACCCTCGAACGCTAACGGGCATGTCACGAACCGGTCGGACTGATCCCCCAACCGAGACAGGGGCCGCGAGACCTTTGGGTGTACTCGAATTGCCGGCCAAACGATTACGTACTGGGACGCTGCAGCTGGTCTGCCTCCTCGATTTGGGTTCCACTACGGTGCTAAAACCGGTATTATAAACTGATACAGTTATTTTACCTCTCTCGATTTGTTTCTTTTCCCTCTTTTTTTTCTTTTCTCTATAATACCATTTATGCATTGTTTATCATTGTAGTTTTTTCCATTTATGCATTGTTTATAAGTGTGATTTTTCGTTTGTACCCTGTATAGTCCTTTTACTACATAGCTGTTTATTATCCCACTTGTATCTTGCATAGTCCTTTCCACTGTGTAGCTGTTTATGCCCCCCACATAGGCATTTTTGTTGCTATTTCGTTGTATGCCTTTATGAGACCACTATAAAATTTTTTCCATTAAAAATTGGTGTCCGTCTCCCTTGGTGGGTGTTGCCAGTCCATCGCAGTTACATCGCGAACCCTGGGGTTCAACACTCCTGACCCCAAAGGGCCAGCCACATCACCCAGAACAATATAGGCTTGGATCTTACCTGAAATGCCACACTGCCAGCCAATCCTTTAGTAACTATAACTAAAGGTTTAATATAAAAAGAAAAGAAACAAAATGAGAGATGTTCAAGGGTCAAAATGAATCACAAACATATGAATGATTTAGAGTCCTTATAAAGCAAATCCTTGAAGAACTTGGAGTTTGCAGGTTAGTTCAATTGCTTTGGTAGACACCCAGCACTTGGGTGAACCTCAGTCCTTTGTCCAGTAGCAGAGGAATAATTCCAGAGGTAGGTGTTGGTTGCAGACTGGAGACTGAAGACAAAATGGAGTTAAGACTGCTGCCTTTTATCACCTCTGTCCTGCCCCATGCTGTGCAGAGTCTTTTAGGATCAAAATGGAGTTGAGGCATATGGGCAAGTCTTAGCGGCTCCACGGGTTTCCCCCTGGGCCCACTAAACCTGGGAGCTTCCCTAATGAGCCATTAAGGAGACAATGGAATGGTTGCAGCCATCCATTCTGGGAGTGTCCCAGAATCAAATAACTTGGAAGACAAACAGAACAAACATATTCCTAACTTCTAATACAGATATGACACCTACACATAAACCATAGAATCATTCTGAGCAGATTACACCCTTTCTATTGGTACCAAACGTGGCATATCACATGAGTCATTGCAGATATGAAATATTAATATGAAAGATAATCATAAACAATCCCCTAAACCCAGACAGCATCACACCAGCTGCTCCTGTTCTCTTTGACAGCCACTTCCATCCTCTTCCTCCTGTTTCTCAAAACGTCACATTCACAGCATCTCTTTGGCCCATTCCATCTCACCTGCTCTCACCTTTCCTTTGTAAACTGTGCATCAGGGACACTTTGAAACAATGTGTGCCCTCCAGCTGCAGTCTGAGTTTCCCATTTGCAGCTTCGTTTTCTTCCATTAAGCTTGTGATCAAAAGCCTCACATACCAGGCACTGGGTCGGTGTCCCATTGAACTCTTTCTCCAGAACTTACTTTTCCACCACAATGTACACATGAGTCCAAAAGCCAGGCTTGTGTTGCACCCTGTACTGTCACAGAACAAGCCAAGATCAGGCCCCATCATGCCAGGCACTGCACAGACACGCAGTGACCGAGGTCAGGGCCTATTCCTGTTCATTATTAGCTCATATTTTACTCTTTACATTACAGTGTTTTCCCCAGGTAACATTTCACTTTATTTATTCTTATAACTCTTCAAACTTTTTCCCTCCCAAGAGTGCTGACTGCAGGGGCACTGTGGTTCTACACACCTACTCCATCTCAGAGCATCAACACAGGGTCAAATCTTTTCTCCTCACGCATCAATTTGGACTCTTCCCTCTCATGTTCCAGCCTGGCAGCTAATAAACTTGCATGTGAAGTTCACCACCATGGAAGCTGATTTATTACCACTTTAGGTTTGATCTTACTTCATATTTAAAGAGACCTCAACACCTAATTCTTGCCACTGATTATTAATTATTAGTATAGCACACTAGCACTTTGGGATTCCTGCATCTGTGGAACCAAAGCTTGCTGCTGTTGACAAAAACTGACAGACTATTCTCAGGGATACCTTTTATCACAGCATGCCTGTAGCTTGGAGTACTTATTTCCAGCTTATGAGCTCCTCGTCCTCAATCTGAGATGCTAAATACATATTTGTCTAGTATATTTCATAGATGTTCCAGCAAACATCTGCTGTTTGAAAATAACCTTTTATCATCTTGATATGTTACTTATGGGGTGAAGGGACCAGCCCACTGCCCAGACCTGTAGCTCCTGGGTGTGTGGCTCTTATGGGAGTTAGGTGTGGAAATGTCTTTGAGGACTGGGTCCAGAATCTTGGTCCTGTAGGTGGGAGAGGGGACTCCACCTGAGAGCAATGGAGAAAAAAACAAAATGAGGTAGAGGAAGTAGCTGTCCTGCAGTGGCTGAGTTTTCCAGGCTTGACATTTGGGTAGTAGAGGAGCTTAAAAAAATGATCAGACTAAATGTTAAGGTTTCTCCAGGCTATTTGGAGGATGTGGCTTCCCCTGCACGTCATGTCCCTGTCACAATGGGATCTCAGAGGGGAGGAGGAAGAAGGAAAGTCACTGAAGTGGTGGCAAGGACAGCTGCTTAAGACAAAGATAGCTTCTTTCATGAGGGCTCATGTAGCTGTAGCAATAACAGGGCTGGCTGTTTGGGGCCCTGAGAACCTAGGAAGAGAGAGCAGTGTCTAGCGGTTGGAGCGGAGCAGCTGGCAGCCTGGATTCCTGGGTTCTTTTTCCCAGTTGTGAGCGGGGAGTGGTGGCAAGTGCTCTGTGTGCATGTTGTCAGCTAATCTGTTGTGTCTGCTTTTGGGGGATGATATTATGACTTCGAAAGCAGGAAGAGGAATCAGACCACCCAATGACCCCAGACCTGCAAGGGGCTGAGTGACCCAAAATGCAAAGAGAACAGCTGGCAGGGAGAAGGGCTGTATGAGGGGTCATCTTTACCCTGCCAGCATGAGAGAGTAACTGAGTTCCTTGTGTGCAGGCAAATACCTTAGAACAGTGGTTCCCAACCTGTGGTCTGGGGTCTGCAGACATGTTGCCGGGGGTCCACGGAGCCTCTCCCTACTGGAACCAGAATCCAGCTACATCCCTGATGCTCCCTGCCAGGGCTGCCTCTCCCTGCCCATGGCTGGATCCTGGCAGGAGGATGGGGCCGCGGCAGCTCCCTGTCAGGGACAAGGGCAGCTACCATGGCTCAGCTCCCCAGCAGCGCGGGCCATGGTGCCAGCAGCACTGCTCGCCAGCTGTTCCAGTGGCACCGCCAGAGTGGTGTGTGGCAGAGTCTGCCCGTGTGGGCCAAGTTACCTAATCAGTCAGGGGTGCCGCAAAGATTTTTTTTGTAAAAAGGGGTCCCCAGCCTGAAAGAGGTTGAGAACCACTGCCCTAGAAGATGAGGAGAGCAAGGAAACCTACTGACTTGATGGGAAATTCTAAGTCCTAAAGGACAGAACAGGCCCCTGCCCACTCTCACCAGTAATCCAGGTCAGCCCAGAGCATGGAGACAGCAGGGTCTCCACCTCTGACCAGGAGCAGGGACACTGAGCCTGCTAAGGATCTCTCCCAGATCCATGACACCATCCCAACTGGGAAATGCCCAAAGAGAGGGTAAGATAGTTGCTTGAGAGATGACAAGGGTAAGTGCAACCAGGGAGGGAGTAGGGGGAGCATCTCCTCAGGCTTTGCCATCCTTGTGGGCTGTGAAAATGGAAAGGTCCTTGAGCTGGGTGGGGGAGGGAATTCTGTTCCCCTTTGCTTGGAGTGTGGGGAACAAAAGGCCACGCCAGTAGGGTGGTGAAGACTGTAGCAGGGCTGGCCAGCACCAAATATCCCTCTTGGTCACCAGGCACTCTGCAGCCCTTTACCACAGTGGGCTGTCTCCTTCACAGGGCTCCCTAGCCAGACTCACACCAGTCCGAAGGAAGTTCAAACATTCCCCATGATAGGGCCAATTTGTTCTCTCACTCTTTAAAGTCCTCCAGACTCTCCAAGCCAAACGCACTGCAGTTCCCCTCTCACCTTCATGGGAGGGTGCCCAGACCTGGGTGCCCAAATGCCAGGTCTCTGCCAGAGCAGCTGAGCTGAGCTACTCTGTCTTAGAATCATAGAATCACACAGGTTTGGAAGGGAGCTCATGAGGCCATCTAGTCCAACCCCCTGCTAAAAGCAGGACCACTCCCACTAAATCATCCCAGCCAGGGTTTGACCTAACAGGGCCTTAAAAGTTTCTAAAGATGGAGATTCCACCACCTCCCTAAGTAACCCATTCCAATGCTTCACCGTCCTCCGTGTGTGAAAGTTTTTCCTAATATCCAACTTCGACTGCACCAGCTGCATCTTGAAACCATGGCTCCTTGTTCTGTCCTCTGTAACTACTGAAGACAGACTAGCTCCCTTCTATTGGGTATTTCCTCACTGTGAGTTTAAGTCGACTTAAGGAGGCTTAAGTCAACTTAAACAAAGCCCTGTCCACATTTAAAGGCTTAAGTTGACTTAATAACTCCCTGCCCTTAAAGTCAACTTTAAGTGTTAACTCAACTTTATTAAGTTGACTTAGTGCAGTGTGGCCATGTAAGTTGACTTTAGAAGGTCGACTTAAGCGAGGGGACCCATTTAATGTCGACTGTATTAAGTTGACTTTAAATGGGCCCCCTGGCTTAAGTCAACTGTATAAAGTCAACTTAATGAAGTGCGTACTCAGTGTTGACTTTAGGTAGACTTTATTAAGTTGATTTAATAAAGTCGACTTAGTGTAGACATAGCCATTTGGAGTACCTCTTCAAGTAGTTGAAAGTTGCTATCAAAAATCCCCCCTCAGTCTTCTCTTCTGCAGACTAAAAGAGCCTAGTTCCTTCAGTGTCTCCTCATTAGTCATGTGCCCCAGCCCCCTAATCATTTCCGTTGCCCCCTGGGAACGGGTTACAACCATACACTGAGCCATTGATTCCTACTCGCTGAGCCCAATGATTTAGCCAGCTTTCGATCCACCTTACAGTCCATTTCTCCAAACCATATGTTATTAACTTACCGATAAGAATACTGTGGGAAACTGTATCAAAAGCTTTGCTAAAGTCAAGGTATATCACATCGATGGCTATTCCCACATCCACACATCTCACCATAGAAGGCAATCAGGTTGATCAGGCATGATTTGCTCTTGGTGAATCCATGCTGATTGTTCCTGATCACTCTATTTTCCTCCAAGTGTTTTAGAATGGATTCTTTGAGGACCTGCTACATGATTTTCCCAGGGAGTGAAGTGAGGCTGATTGGTCTGCAGTTTCCCGCATACTCCTTTTTCCCTGTCTTAAAGATAGGTATTGTGTTTGCCTTTTTCCAGTTGCCGGGACCTCCCCAGTTCACCATGAGTTTTCAAAGATAATGGCTAATAGCTCTGCAATCATATCAGCCAACTTCTTCATCTCTTTTTTGGCCTTTCACCCAGCTCCAGGAAGAGGTGACCTTAGGCAACTGGGCTCCCTAGGCAAAGCTCCATTGCGGGACCCCTATTGGCCCCCACAACCTCCCTCCGTGGCCCAAGCTCCACACCACCAGCCCCTCCCCAGCAGTCCCAGCTCCCCACTCTGCAGCCCCAGCTCCCCTCCCGGCCCCGACCCTCCCCCACTCTGCACCTCCCCCATGGCCCCAGCTCCCCACCGCTGGCCCGCAGCCCACCCTCCGCACACCCTGGAGTCATGACCCCTCACCTTCCCATGGCTCTGACTCCCTGGGGCCAGCCTCCTCTGCCCACCAAGGGCCCCAAAACCCCCAGCAGCCCCAGCACCCTACCAAGGGCCCTGAAAATGGCTCAAGTGCCCTGCCTGAGGCACCAATCCCCCTACTGCCAAAGGCAAGGTGCACGGCAGGCACACAAACCTGAGCCTCTGGACTGGCCCACTCTGCCCCTGGAGATGAAGCAACCAGTCCAGGGGCAGCGTGGGAGCCCTACCTTTGGGACAGTACACTCTGCCTCATGCCCTCCCTCCCAACACCCCAGGGCTCCCACAGTTGGATTGGTCTTGGACTTGCCTCCGTACACAGACCTGCCCCCACCCCCGCTGGCCCTGGCTTTGCCCCAGTCCCCTGCCATGTGTTCTGCAGGGTGGGAGGCCAATGCCACTTTTGTGGGAGGCGAAGGGGCCCCTTGCTGCTCTGGGGTCCTAGGTGGCTGTCTTCTTCGCCTACCCCAAAAGCCACCTCTGGCTCTCCGTCCTTTGTGCATTCCTTGGCTCATTGCAGTCACTTGCTGTTCTTTACAGACAATTTCCCACTTACCACCCAGCAGGGGCGCATCAGCCTGTCATTGCAGCTAGCTCAGCCCTAACATCTCTAGCCTTGGACAAGTCTCCCAGCCCAGGGATCAATACTCTTTCCCCTGCCCCAGAGAAACTGACCTTCTGCCCCTGAGGCTTTGGCCTGACTTTAAGGGGTGAGACAGAGGAAAGCAGCTGGCTCCCAGGGGTTTGTCGAGTCAGTCCCTGGCCCTTCAGCTGTTGAAAGCATGACTGGGAGCTGCTTCCTTGGGGCTCTTCCCACCTGCCCCTCTCTTTGGGCCAGAAAACGGCTGCTTGGGACCCCTTTGAGGGGCAATGCTCAACCCATCACTGGAGCACCATCCCCTGGACAGACACACATCCACACACATGCCCTGGAAACCAGAGGGGAAGCAGAAGGGGCAGGTCAGGTTCCAAGTGTACATCCCAAATTTTGGGGGCACCCTGGATAAGAAGGGCTGTGTGAGTGTTTGGCCTAGGGGCTCTGTGGAGAGGTCTGCCGCAGGAAGCTGTCAGAGGAAAGGACGGGTGCTGATTTGCTGGCAGAATGTCTCTTGAATGCAGAATTGAAATGTGAAATTATGAGAGACCATGGAGGCAACACCAGGCAGGGGATAAAAACTTTCTAGCTAATAAATTACTGGGTTCCTTGTGGACGCCAGGCAGCACCCAAGTTACACCCTTTTGTGTGGGAAGGAGATGGGCTGGGGACAGCAATTTTTCTGCCACACCCTGGACAAATCTGATTGGATGAAGTGTCAGTATTTTCATTTTACGCAAATTGTATCCATTATATTTATATACTTATTATATACTTCATTATATGCAAATGTGTCTGTATTCTGTGGGGATGGTGGCTGGATCAATAACACCTCTGGGGGAGATGTGACTAAAGTAAATCCCAGGAAGGGTTAGGAGTTTCACAAGACACTTGTAAACTGATGGACAGGACCAGACAAGACGGAATCATTGTGAGAAACAGAGCCCACCAGTCCTCAAAGCGACACCCTGAGGAATGAACCACTGGCTACAAAGCCCCATTTCTGGACCAAAGGCCCACCCTGTGTCACTCACAGATTCATGGAGGGATGTGGCTGGCCTTTATGAGCACAGAGAAGCCCCTGCATCGGGTTTGATAGGTTGCACCCCAGGCAGCCCTGGATCTGGGCAGTTCATTAGCATGCGGCTTCATTGATTGGTTTTACTGTTTTCTGCTGCACGTTCACTGTCGGAATCAAGGCGCTTGGTTAGAGAGAGCTGGCCTGTGCCATCGTTGTGGTCTTCACATTGTTTGTAGGCTCAGAGAAGGGAGGAAAGCAGCCATTTTAGCCAGTCTGACTTACTGGAGTTATCCCAATGTCAGCAGGAAACTGGGCAGCCTGCACCCCAAGCAGGAGAGCAAGGTGGGTTCCTTCTCAAGAGGGGTGGCAGCCAGGGCAGGAGGTCTAGGGCAGGTGCCGTTGCTGGCCCACGTAAGAGGACCACTGCAGATGCCAAAAGCGGTGACACCATCATTACACCTTCCTCACCTACATGGTTTTCCTGCTGGCTTCCAGCCTGGGGAGGCTACATCCCCTCTCCCCCCGCCCTCCTGCACCATAAGAGTTGACATCACATAGCGCACATCTAGCTCATCTCCCCAGCACATCTCACTGCACTGTGCAAGGGCGGTTGGGTCTTTTTGCCCTCTTCACTGAGAAGGAAACTGAGGCACTGAACAAGGCAGAGACTTGACCAAGGTCATCTCTTAAGCCACCCTCGTCTACACACAAAAGTTGAAGGAGTGTAAAGGCACCAGTCTATTAAAACATTACAGCCCTGGTTAGTACTATTTTATCATTGCTATAGGCTACAGCCATTGCTGGACAAGAAGGGCGACCGAATACAAGCCTGGTCCCAGGATCCTTTATCCTGGTATAGCTGCTCATACATGCTATTGTAGTGATAATAGCAGTAAACAAACCAGCCTCACCAGCCCACATAGTTACTCCAGGGCAAAATCTTTAGCGTAACTGGAAATGGGGACAGGGACGTCTCTTGTTCTGTGTGCACAGCACCTGCTACGGCAGGGCCTGGTCTGTGTCACTGTGTGTCTGTGCAGCACCCAGCACAGTGCAGTGTTGTGATAAATGTAGAAATCCCACACACACCCCACCGGGAGAGGGAGGGGTTAAGAATCTGCCATGTGCCCCTGGGGCTCTGCTGTGCCGCACCTGCAGGGCACTCCCAGGCCAGAGGAGGACTCTGAAGGAACAGAGAGCAGCTGTGTTTATAGTTGCCAGGACTGATGAGGAGAGCTGGGGTCCACAGCAGCGGAAACAGAGTAGGATGCCCAGGAGATGCTCTGCCCATGCTACCAAGGGAAAAGGAGTCTCGATGCTTCCAAGGCCGCAGACACCTCCTTGGGTTTGGTTTGTTCACAGCTTTGCTTTTCCCTCCAGCTGGGGGAGGCCAGTGACTGCGATGGGAAGTGACTCGGAGGGGCAGCTCATGCAGAGCTGTCTTGGGCCAGGACTGTCACAGATCCACTGGCCCGGTGCTTTGCAGCAGTTCCTGGGAGGCCCCCTTAGGAGCCAGACCCCCTTAGGGTTTTACTATTCCAGTAGGGGGAACCATCTGTTTCACTGCCCCCTTGGAGCAAACCTCATAGCCTTCATCTCCCTCCTTCAGACGGTGATCTCCCTGCTGTGACCCCCCTGAGGTTGGGTAGATTTGTACCCCAAAGGGAGCAAAGCCACCCTTCTTCAGTTTGTGCAGGGACCCTCAGGCAGCAGGGCACAAGTGGCTGGATTATTAAACATCTGGCAAACAGTGTGGACCATCCTTGTGTAACACCCACATGGCCAGATTGAGTCTGCCTTGCAGGCGGCTCTGACCGGAGAAGGGTGTGCACGGGAACACAGCAAGGAGAACCCCTTTGCCCCAGGGGCACCTGTTCCAAACCCCCAGAGTGACCACACACACACTGGGATAGTGCAGGGATTATGGGAATGAGGAAGGTTTATTTACAGAGGTGCAAAGGGGAAACCAACAGGGGAGATGGGCCAGCAGTAACACAGAGTAACAGCTAACACAGGGCCTTGCAGGGCCCAACAATAGAGCAGGCTGGAGGCAGACGTGAGCTCTGCTTCTGCACCATGAGTTCAGGAGTCCCAGCACAGTTCCAGTCCAGGGTTCAGTCCAGCAACGCCTAGTCTTCGGCGCCAGCACTTTCCCAGCAAAAGAAAAGCCTCTGATGCCTCTTCTGCTGCTCTCTGTGAACCCAGAGCAGCCCCCTCCCCACTTAACTAACTACAACCTCCCCCCTGAGTTCCAGGTGCTGTACCCACAGCCCCACAGCTCCAGATGGCCAGTCACTGGATCCCGCTCTGTCCTTTGGCGATTCTCCCCAGCACGGTGTCCTTTTGTAGGTGCTGGCCTGGCATCCCAGGTCAGCTGCTCTGTCTTCCCTGGCTCAGGCAGGGCCTCTCTCTCTGCTTCCTTCCCAGGCCTCTGGCTGCAGCTCCAGCCCCCCTCCTCAGCTCCACAAACCCTCTCCCACAGGGCAAAGATGTAAAGGAACCATGCTCCTTAAAACCCCAGGGGAGTTACACTCAGTTAACCCAGATCCCTCTGGCCCCTCTTTTGTTCAGACCAGTCTCCAGCTTTCAGCCATATGCCAGATTGAATTAACATCCCCCTTCCTACACACACACCTGGCCTGTAAACTCCCTTTCCCCACCGCCTACTGAACTGTGCAGCCCATAAGGGAAAGGGAAACGCACTATTCTGGCAAACATATTAGAGAAAATACCTGTCTGTCACAAGGACTCAGTGGCCAGCCTTTGGGCCCAGCTGCAGCCCATGGACAGAGCTGGCCTGAGCTCCCTGGACAGCCTGGAGGTACACAGCCCACCACTCACAGCAGAGACTGAGGACTAAAAAGATGCCCCCATCCCAGAATGTCCTGATGCTGGGGCTTTGGCCTGGCAATGCCCAAAGCCCTTGCCCAGCAGTGGAATTAGCCGTTTTTGGACTCTTTTAGCTAACCCAAAGGGCATGTAAACAGTGTGCTCCCCAGCTGGAGGGTAAGTCCAGAGGAGACAGACTGAAGTAGCAACTGGCTGGGGAACAAGACAGGAAGCCGCTGTCATGCTATTACTTGAATACTTAGTGGGACCTTTCACTGCACGCAATCTCAGTCACACTGTGTCTGTGCGGCACCCAGCAAAATGGGGCCAGAGCTGGGACATGGAGCATGTCTAGAAGGATCAGAGCCAGAAATCTTGGCACACACTGGTGCAGCATTCCCCAGATTTCCATGCTCATTTCAGCTCTGTGCCCAGCCATGCCCAGAATGGGATGAAGGGATCATGAAGACAGACCAGAATTCCCCATCCCATTTGAAACACAAGCTGTCAGCTCTGATGCTGCTACAGATTCCCAAGACCAGTTACTAGAGCCCAGCTTAGTCTTAAGCAACTGCAGCCTCTAGCCAAATCCTCCCCCTCCTTCCTGGTTCCTGGATGGGCACCTGCCAGCATGGGTCTGACTGCTTATTAACCAACAAACTGATCTCGCCCCATTGCCCTCACAGGCATTTATATAGAGCAGCAGGTGCTGGTGACCACAGCTCACTTTCCTCCTGGCTTTTCAGAAATCCAGGTAGGTAGATGCCAGCCCCCTCTACCCTATGGGCGACAGTCTCCATTGAGCGGCTCTGCACCATGAGCACAACTCTCCTACCTACAGCCCCCAGCTAGGCAGGTGCTGTTAGTATGTCTGGGGTGACCCCCAAACCTGCTGGCCAAGGAGCTTTCATGGTGACTGGGAGAGACTGGGGAGGGTGGCGGATCTGGGCAAAGGTGAGATGTTGTGCTCAGGCTACGAGCCAGGCTTGGAGCCAGGGGATGCCTGCATGCAGGGGGAGGTGTTTGGCTCTGACCAGTAGCACCCCCGCCTAGGTTGGCAGGTCAGGTGTTATGGGTCATGTCTCCACAGGGCTGAGCAAGACAAGGAGGAGGATGCTGACAAGGGCCGTGTTGCTCTTAGCGTTCTGCGCCATGGTACTTGGTGAGTTTGGATCCCTCTGGGCAAGGGAAAGGAGGGAATGGCTGGGGCTCCCTGATGCTCAGAACTGAAGGGACAGAAATGCAGAAATGGGAAATTAATGATGAAAGGCACCTGTTTTGCCTGGCCCCTGGCCTGGTACCCAAAGCTGGGTCTGCCCATGCAGAGCCAGAGGTTCCTGTTAGCTTCCGTCCAGCCCGTCCCTCCACAAGGAAGGCTAGATTGTCCCCTGAAGCCAACCCCCAGAGCCCTAGTGCCCACAGGGAGCTGATCCCAGAGTGTCACACACCTCCCACCCAGGCCATGTCCCCTGCCAGCCCAGCTCCTTCCAAACTACCTTGAGGGTGGCCTAGCCCTCGAGTCAGAAACTCCAGCCCCCAGCACCCAAAGCAAGCTGAGGTTAGGTGAAAGAGGAGGAAGAGAGGTGGTAGCTGGGCCACGGAAGAGAGTGGGACAGGAGGAGCAATAACAACACTGACTGGTCCTCAGCTCCTAGCAAGGCCCCATTAGCAGAATTCGTGCTGATAATGTCCCTGCAGCATAGAAATCAGCCTCTGGGTCAGAGCAGGGGCCATATACCCTGGTGTCCCAGCAGAAGCAACAGGCAGTGCCAGATGCTCCAGACAGACAAAAGTTTGAGACACCCTAGTGGCCCATGATGGAATAAGCCAGCCAGAGAGGAATTTCCTTTCTGTTCCCCTAAAATCCACTGTGCAGAGCCCATCCAGCCCCACCTACCAAACGCTGTTTGGTCTCCTTCTCCCCAGAAACCTCTGATCCTGCATCAAGCACTTGGACTTAGTGGCTGGGACTGGCCCAACCATATAGATGAAGAAGGCAATTGCCTAGGGCACAGGGCTTTGGGGGACACCAAATTAGACAGAACTGAATTTTTTTATCTATTTGAAAAAAATATATTTTTATATTATATCTTATAAAATGTGAATGTGGGGGGGCACCAAAGTAATAGTTTCCTACAATGCGAAAAACCCTTGGACTGGCCCTGTCAGTGGCTGCCAGTGGCTGCAAGTTCCACAGGCCAACAGAGCCTTTTCTTGGGGTCAGATGTTCTGATCTGCCAGTTTCTGGGACAATGGGACCCGTGCTGATCTTCCCATCCTTGAGGGGATCTGGCAGGCAGGAAGGCGTTCAGCAGTGGGAATCCAGAATGAGACCCCCCTCCGATGGAGAGTGATTGGAAAGATTGTGGAGAGCAGGGAGAGACCTGGAGGATGGGGCAGGAGCAGAGGAGACAGCTGGGTCCTGAGCCAAACACCTTGGCCTGGAGCTTCCCTAGCTCTGCCCCTCATGGGTGAGTTGAAGCATCAGTTCCAGCTGACATGTCTAGTCCAGCTCTTGCTTGGTGTCCTGCCAGCCCAGCCCAGCTCCCTTTTGCCGCTTGTCCTCCCTGCACTGCACACGGTCTTTGCTGGCCTCCCAATGCCCACCTCACTGCTGTAGGCCTGGCCGCACTCAGCACCAGCCTTGAAACCAATCCTATTGCATGAACTGATCAGATGGGGGGGGACACCTACATTAATCCAGTCCTTTCTCCCCACCTCCCACATGGCACAGGCTGCCCCAGCATTGTCTCCCGCTCCCAGTGGGGGGCCCGGCCTCCAAGAGGCAGGACCCCGCTGAGGACCCCGGTGCCTGTCGTCATCATCCACCACACAGAAGGGAATCGCTGTACCTCACGGACTGCTTGCATCCAGCAGGTCAAGGGCATCCAGAACTACCACATGGACAACCGGGGCTGGACTGACATCGGCTACAGGTGAGCAGTGTGGGATGGGTTGGGGGCCTCCCCACAGCTGAGTGGTGGACTCAGTACAACCACATCCCAAGTAGCTACACGGAGGCAGCAAAGTCATACTCAGGGTAGAGCTGGGCATTACAGGGATTTGATCACAAAAGAGATTTGACTTTTATATTTACTATTTTTGGTAAAGAGGGGATGGGGTGAGGTGCACCAAGAGTCCCTTCTATGGGGGAAGGAGAAATGAGGGGAACAGCTCATTTTCATTTAGAGATAATGGGACCCACCCCAGCCATTTGGGGAGGAGAAAATAGGAGGTCCAGAGCCCCTGGCAAAGAGGTAGTGGTGCGTAGAGGGGCTGTGACAGTCCCTGAAGAGCAAGGGGATGGTAATCAGGCACTGATGGAGCTTGTGGGGACGGCTGCAGGGAAGCCCTGGGTTGTGCCACAAGCACAACAGGAAGTTGCCTCACAGCATGCACCCTCCTACGGGACACCACCTCGTGCTGATGTTGTTGATGCATTTCACTGGGCCCAGACCGATGCCCCAGAATGAAATCTGGCTGGGATAACTTGCTCTGTGAAAAAGCATTTTTATGATTGTGATGTTGGAGGATGGAAATGCAGCTGGGAATTTCCCCTAGGATGGAAGGTCCCTTCACTCTTCTTCTGCCCCAGATTTGGGCTGGCTGCAAACCCTGGCTTGTCCCAGTGGGGACTAGAGCTGCTTCAGTAATGGGTGTTGCACATATCACCACCTAAAGGCCAAACATGAAATACACAACAGCTTAGCTCCCCAGTCCAGTCTGGATCCTCCGTTGGTCTTTCACTCTGGGGCAGAGTTTTGAGCCTCTAGCTCTGATGGTCCCAGGGTCAAACCTGGGCAGGGTCAGCAACAAGCCACGGAACCTGCCACAAGTGAGGGAGATGGGAGGGTGCAAGTGACGTGCCTGTGCAGGTCTCACACTGCTTTCTCCCTGCAGCTTCCTGATTGGCGAAGATGGCAATGTCTATGAGGGCAGAGGCTGGCATACGATGGGGGCCCATGCCTATAACTGGAACGCTAAGTCGCTGGGATTCAGCTTCCTGGGCTCCTTCTCCAGTATGTGGCTCCCTCCTACATGGCTTTCCCCAGTCAAGCCCTGAGGGGAGCTGGGAAGCCTTTCTGCAGGGACCCCACCCACAGCAGCTCTCCAAGTAGAGCTGGCCTCTCTGCCATCCCCCTGGGCTCTGCAACCATTGAAATTCCCCTCTGTCTGGCACCAAGCTGGGGCACAGCATCAGGAAAATGGGGAGGACTGTGGCTCAACAAATGCAGTAGGTTGGAGGAATGCCTTGTGGAATACAACAGGAGGAGGGGGAGTGACACTGTTGTGACTAAGCAAGAGCATGGGGGATGTTATTTATAAGGGACACAGTCACAGGCTTTGCAGCAGAGAAGGGCCAGGGCAACATTAACAGGGGTTTGCTGTGTTCTGCAGGCCGAGCCCCCAACAGCGCTGCCCTGAACGCCGCCAAAAAACTGATCCAATGTGCCGTGTCCAAGGGCTACCTGAGCCGCAGCTACACCCTGAAGGGGCACCGCAATGTGAACCCGACCAGCTGCCCTGGGAATGCCCTCTATGCAATCATTAGCAGATGGCCCAGGTTCAGAGCCTGAGTCCCTACAGCCAAGGGGCAAGTCCAGCCGATGGCTTCCAGCTGCCCAGGCAGCTTCTTTGCCCTACAGCTTCTCGCCCACCTGCTACCCACCTGGGACCTGCAGAGCAGGGATCTAATAGTTGGGGTTATGCTCCCAACTCACCTGGGATCAGCTGCTCTTCCCCAGAGCTCAGCTTTCTAATGGTAGCTGAGAGTCATCCGCCTGCACCAGCCTGCTTCCTTCAGCAGATGTCAGGCCAAGACTCTAGCTCCCAGGTTGACCTGGCACATCACCTCCACCCAGCTCCACACACTCCCAGGCAAGGTTTTTAAAGGATCCAGAAGAGGTTTGACTTCGAGCTTCAGTCAAGATCAGCGGCCAAATGCTCTGCAAATCTGTGGGCAGCTTTGGAAATGTCACCTCAACTCTCATTTGAAAAATCTGTGATATTACTCATTAGAAAAGGGAAATCATCCTTTTCCCCCAAACCAGCACTTAAACCTGCAACTGAAATTTCTTCTTGAATCCTACCATAATTGGTCACTATTTAGCACAGCCCACACAAATGGAACCCCCAGAGTCCGCAGAATCTGACACTTGGCTCTGCTTTTCCAGCTGCAGCATCTGGCTCTCTCTCACAGCAGTTAGATCTAGCATCTTTCCCCCAACCCTTAGTTTCATGACCCTCTCTCACTAACGGGGTGGGGGGCAAAAAAGATTCTGATCATCAGCTGTCTGGTGACTGGGAAGGAGCTCTTCATGTAGCTTGCAGAGGCCCACAAAGCATTTCTTTAACTCAATTTGCAATCTGCTTTTAACCTATCACCCCCATGAGTTAGCACTTGGCTTGTTTGGATGCTACTGAGCAGTTAAAAATAAACCAGTTTCTAGCAGATGAAAAATTACAGCATAGTGAATCATTTCAGCTTCCATTTAATCATAAGCACCACCCCCCTCAGCCTTTGGGATGGGATTGAAGAGCACAGCAGGTGATTAGGGTCTATCAGTTCTGCACTGAGAAGCCCCATTGCACTAGGTGCTGTACACACAACATGGAACAAACAGTCACTGCCCCAAAGAGCTCCCACTCCTCTAACTCAACAAAAGGTGGAAGGGAAAACTGAAGCACAGGATGAGGAAAGGGTCTTACCCAAGTTCCTATGAGCCAGTAACAGTGTGGGAAGAGACCCCAGAGTTACAATCCTATGCTCTTCCCCCTAGATTGCTGCCTCTCCCCCCAGAGGGGGAGGTGGTGAGAAATCGAGGGGGCACTGCACCCACATGGGTTATATAGATAGCCTCGGCCACAAGCCCAACAACCCTGGTATGAAGGAAAGGGCAGAGGAGCTGGGGTCTGTTCCTGCTGATGTGACGTGGGACAACCCCACAAGGAGGTCAATCGGAGGGGACCAGAATGGAAGGAACAGCCTATCACACTGCCACAGCTCCTGGGACTGCCCTGCATGAGGGGGACCTATGGGAAGGGGCAGCAGCTCTGATGGGGCAGCTCTTTCCAATGACATTTGCCGTGCAGAATCCCCTTAGGGAAGCTGAGAATCCAAAGCCCATGGTGGAGGCCTCACAGTCCTGCCATACTCTACCCTAGAAAAGAGAAGTTGAAAGAAGTCCCCAAGACCAGAGCTGTGGAGCAGGACACAGCTAATCAGAGGGGCTGCAGAGAGCAGCCAGTCAAAGCCCATTTGGCTCATATAAAAAGAGATCCAGTGTAGGAACCAGAGCAGAGTTCAGCGACTTGCTAGACCTGGAGAATTGTGGATGGTTTGCTGGGCAGATGGAGGGACTTACAGAACCTTGGACAGAGCACTGTTAGCAGAGACCAGCAGAAACAAGAAGGCGCTTTGGGCTAGCAGCTGGGACTCAACTAGGACAGCGCCCAAAGGTAAGGATGAAGAATGTACTGGGTTCATGAGAAGTGACCCAGAGAAACATAGCTCCAAAACAGCTTATTTAAAGTGACACAGCAGATGCCTGCTATCTCTAGGATCCCTGAGTGGAGGGTGGGCCTGGGTCCCCACCACCAGCCAATAGAAAAGGGGTCTGCACTCCAATGCATCCCAGAAGGGGAACTGAACTTTCTAGTGGCCCAGAGGGAAAGCCGGGTCCCAAAAGGCCCAGAGAGGTGTGGGCATTGCCTCCAGGCAGGGAGTATGGAGTACATACAGCTCAATACCAGGGCTGAGGCCATTTTCCCAGAGAGGGCTACTGGGAAAAGGGGGGCAACCAAGGGGTACTGGGATAAACCTGCATGAAACTCTTTGGCCACTGTGGACTGTGTAATACGTGGCCAGGGGGTTGAGTCACTGAAGACACACTATAAATGGAGAGAGAGAGGGCGCAGGCACACACACATGGATGTGGGTGCTTATGAGAGGTGAGTGCAACCCCATTACCGGCAGAAACCTTCCCTCTTACTCTTCTCAAACTAGTGATCTTTGTATAGCCTCTCTTTCAGAGACAGAAAGATAAGGCCAGTACAGGTCATTGCTGAGGACATCTGAAAAATCTGACTCACTCCTTATCCAAAGCAACTGTCCTCCTCTGCACCAAAATCTCTTTGACAGGAAAGAGCCCTAGACCTGGAGGGCAGGAAAATCTGTGGCAACTGGAGGGCTCCATCCTGCTGCAGCCCACATGTGCCTTCACAGCCACAGAGCAGTGTTTCCCAACCAGTGTGCCACAGCACACAGGTGTGCCGGCAGCTCTGAGCAGGTGTGCCACAAGGTTTTTTGAAAAACTGCTCAAAGAGCTCTGGATTGGTTCATTGGCTCATGAATATACATGAGTTCATTTGGAAATTATATGGTGGTGTGCCTCAAATTAATTAAAGGTAGCAAGGTGTGCTACGGCAGAGAAAATGTTGGGAACCACTGCCACAGAGAACTGACAAGTCCTCAAATACACCTGTTGCGCTCATCTTCCAAGACAAGTGCTGTTTTCACAACTCACTTATGCTTAGAGGACTCATGGAGGACAGAGGAAATGCTAGAAAAGGGCTCTCAAACATGCGGCCTGCAAGCCGCATGTGGCCCCTCAAGCTATTTCCTGTGACCTCATGCGGCCCTCATGGTGGTTTGAGTTTGAGAGCCCTGTGCTAGAAGAACACCCTGAAAACAAAGCTTAAGGAGGGAAGGTGTTGACCCCACGAATGGAGAAGAGCTGCCTGGCAAGAGACTGCAATGGGATCACATTGGGCCTTGGCCCAATTTGAAAAGAACTGCCTTGCTGAAGAGGATGAGAAATGGCAGAGAGGAAGAAAAGGGTACAGCATCCTGGCCAGCAGTTGTGTTCCCACTGAGCAATCACCTGCCACATATGTGGAAAAATCCATAATCCATGAATTGGACTCAGACCTCAACCATCTCAATGACTTTTCCACTCGCAGACATCTTCCTCGTCTCGATAACGATGACGACCAAAATCTCCATGTCTTATGAGGGCGCATAGCCCATCTCAGGTGAGATGTAAAGCAGAAACCATGAGCACACCTGGCTGCTGGAGAGTAGCACAGCTTTCTTCCCAGTCTAGGGAACTACATTCTGCCCAATGAGTTACTCCTCACAGCCTCCTAGGGAGCTGGTGGCAGACAGCGTGAGTCTCATGTACTCACTTTAAAGCACTTCAGCTGACTTGTGATAGAGTTGATTATTTATTTCTCCTCTGGCTTCTGTTCCAGAGCTTCAGTCCTCTGTCTGCCTAGCAAGGATGGCCAGGAGGTATGCGGGGGGGGGCGGAGGGGCAGCACAAACTGGACATGACAGCAGAAAAAGGCATTTTTTTATTCATGCAATATGAGCTATAATAAGACTCCGGACCAAATCCCACATATCTTGATTGGAGAAATTTCCCACTGAAGCAAGCTGATTCAAGGCTGGAATAAGGTCTGTACAGTCTGGCTCTTGGGCTGACATCTTAGGTCTGTTCTGAAAACACTGCATCCTCTCGGCTTCCCAGTTCCCTTTCAAGTCATCCTTTATATTGAGAGATTTTGAGACCAGCAGAGACTATTCAATCATTACTCTAATGTCTGCCATATCAAAGGCCTTAGAAATTCACTCCCCCCCCCCAGCATTGACCCTAATGTCTTGTGTAAGGCAGGTCTAAAGGCTGGGTATTGTTTGGCTATGTCTATACTACAAGGCTTTATTAAGTCAGCTTAATAAAGTCTTCTTTAAACTGGCTTAAAGTAGACTGTATTAAGCTGGCTTAGAGCATCCACTCTCAAAATGCCAGGAGACTGCCCACGTCTACACTGGCAGTTGCTAGGTCAGCCTAGGAGTGTTGCATGCATAGCCGGCCCATAGTGCACAACAGCAAAAGTGCCCCCCCCCAGCTATCCCTTTACTACAGGAAGTGAATGATCACACCACTCTCCATACTGTGCGTGGCAACAGGGTGCCCAGGGAGGTCAGGGAGCGTGACGTGGCCCAACAATGTGCCAGCACACCACTCCACACCCTCCTTGCATTGCCCAAGCTCTTCTGGCCCTGGACCAGGTGCCGCAGGGCAAGTGCCAATCAGGGGCGTTACTGGAGGTGGTCAGGACCCAGGGCCCAGCATCCCCACACATGGGTCCTATCTTGCTTCAGGGCCGTATCTGGCTGCTGCCTCTTGCCGGCAGCAGCAGAGGCTCAGTCGAGCTCCAGGCCACTTCCAGCAAGCAGCTGCCACTTGTGAAAAGTGGCAGGGACCGTCTCCATCTCCAAGCCGCTTGCAGGAGGCTCAAGGCTAGATTGAGCACCTGCTGCTGCCAGCAAGCTGTAGGAGCAGTCTCTGAGCCTCCTCTGCTTGTAAGAATTGAGAGAGGGCAGTGTGGACAAGTAGCAACACAGACACACACAGGGCTAAATTGCTCTACAGTTGGATACACGGGGTAGTGGTGGGTAGGGCGACAGAGAGGGGATTTTTCCCCTGTATCTGTCCTTTGAGGAGATTGTGGATCCTGGGCCCAGGTCAGGTGTCTGCATGTTAAAAGGGACGTGGAAAAATTGTCAGGAGGCAGAAAAGAGCCACAAAAGCAACTGGGGACCTGAGGAAATGGCTCCTGGGGTGAGTGGGATAGAGGTCAGTGAATCACAGAGAAAGCTGAGAAGTGAGGTGGCCAAGTCAGTGATTACCAGACCCAAGCACTATCTTCCAAAGACAATGCGGAAACAGAAGGGTGCCTTAGGTAGGGTTACCAGATACCAAAGCACAGAAGGGAGGTCCGAAAAAGAGGACATTGGAGGATGTGGAGAAAATGTAGTATTAATATAACTTTTATTACCATATTATGTCATGGAAACTGGGTAATAATGAATGCAGCATTAAAACTGCACAATATCATGTTTTTTAAAATTATTTTAAAATGAAGAAAATTACCAAAATGTCTTCTTTTATCAAAAACTGGATTTTTTCATTAAATGAAAGTTTTTCATGACCCTTTCATTAATGTTCATGAGACTAAAGTTAAAAAAACTAAATTTTAAAATATAAACTTGAAAAGTACCTAAAAAGTTTAAAAAAAAAAAAAACAGGAAAAACCCCCCAATTAACTCACTCCTCATTTTTCATTTTTCACAGTAGACCATTTTTACAGTTAAAAAAAAAAGTCCTGAATTATTTCTGTCCAGTTCAAATCTGCCCCTTCAGGGGTTTTATTTAATTGGTCCTTGCTAGTAATTTTATTTGTGGTAGACTTTATTTTCCTTCATTTTATTAGTATCGCTATTCCCTTCCTCTCCCCCCAATTTAGCCATTTTGTAGGGAGCAAGGGCCAAAAATAAAAGCACCTCGAGCAGGTTTTGAATCCAAAATGAGAAGCCACCTACCTACCACCTAAGCTATTCAGGCACCTGTGCAAAACCTTCTTCCAGACTCGGGGGATACCTGCGCTCTTAGTGAGAAGGCCTGGTTTATGCTGAGCTGTGATTGGGCAGTGTGTGCATGTGACCAGCTCCGATCTCCAGCCTCTGGGGGAACATCCCCAGCTCCCTAACTCAGCTGTTCGATGGGTTTTTAACATTCTGTTCCCCACCTGTAAAAAGCCAGACAAAAGCACCTATTTTAAAATACCTGGAGGACGGAGGACATGAAAGCAACAAGGAGGTGTGGGGGACAAATTAATCAGGGCTCTCAACCTGGAAAGAGAGACCACTGATCCTCCCCAATGATGAAGGACCATTCCCAGCTGAGACTCGAATAAGCAAAGAACGAGGTGTGGTTCACAATTTATTATTCAGCTGAATAACAAAAGGAACTGCATCAGAGGGCAGCAAAGAAGTGCTAGCCCCTCCAAGCAGGCTCCCCCAACAACTCAAGTGCAAGAGAGAGCCCCGAGGGGCAGCATCACAACACTTTTATTCAGTACAGTATGATAATACTATGATAATACTTACATGATTGACAATGTTTTAGAGACCCTTATATGGTTATATTAACACCTATTTAATGCATATTAATAATTAAAGAATGCATATAATTATCCCCGCCTCTGTTTACTGTTGACATCATTTGCATTATCCTGGGCAGCCGCAGTACCTGCAAGCTCATTAATTTCTGCCTAGAGATGCTGACCTTACATTTTTGCAAGGCTGTGGTGCCAAGGAGGGTGAGCAGGAGATAGGAGGTAATGCTCCCTTTTCAGTTAGAACAAAGATGGGACAGTCTAGCTTACATTCCTTGTCCAGATGGTCAGGAGAAAAAAGCATGAGAAAGAAGAGATAACACACTTTAACTATTAACTCTAGGCCACTTGTTAATAGAACTTAGATATATAAATTGCCCAAGAAACGACCCCACTACCATAGCAACCTGCAGCCTCTATAAGGCCTATACTGTGGCACCTTCCCTACTATTCTACAAAGGAGATCACCTAATATTTCCCTCACAGAGGACATGTCCTCCTTTTGCCAGCCGGCCGGTAACCCTAGCCATAAGTGACAAGAAAAGCAGAAGAGGCACCAGGAGCTCAAGCCAGACAGATTTCCAGGGGAAATAAAGCCCAAATTTCTAAAAGTCACAATAATTAGCTAGTGGAGCAAAATACCTTGGGCCCCCAGAAGTGGATATTGCAATCCAGTATTGGGTCCAATAACACAAGAGATAGGTGATCCCAACCTCCATGCTCCTATTCAGTCTCCCCATCCCTATACAGACGGCTCCTGTTTTGCTAACCCTAAATCCATTTCTAGGTTGCTGCTTCCAGGCTGCAAGCCATACGTTTGGCCTGGGTTCTCGGGGCCCAGAAAACTGCCCTTGAGTTTGGCTGTCATATAGTTTGCCTGCAGATAGCCAGGTTACTCTACAGGAGTGACCCTGGAAATGGTTCTCCCTATCTCAGAGAAGAAGAGGAGAGCAGCTGTTCATGGGGACCCTGCAGAAGAGACTCCTAGCTCCCCTCGGGGCTTGGTTGGGAAAACTGTATAGAAGGAACCTATGTACTAGAGAAATTGCCAAGGAAGCTAAGTCCAAGTGATTTACAGTTGAACTGTCTGGTGTGGGCCCCCATCGTGCACCAGCCTCTGCCCTCACAGACCTTTCCATCCTCGCCAATAAGAAATCTGCGTGGAGAGGACAGTGTGAGACCCGCACAGACACATCGCCCATACTCTCCCTTCCCCATTCTTTGTGGCACCTCCTGTGGCTCATTGCTGGGTTTGAACCTGGCAGCATTGGAGCCAATCCCCTACCACACAGCAAAAGACCCCCTGAGGAACCAGACTGGAATGGGATACTCACCAGTATTGCACTGTTTGGCCATTAGGTAGTGCTCTGTATGACACCCCTGACTGAAGCAACTCTGGGCCCCCACCAAGACACAGCTGGGGGCCAAGTGAGGGCTGTCGCTGGCCCAGAGCTGGAGCAGGAAAACAGTACAGGGACCATCCACCACTTGGGAAGTTTCCAGCTGTTTCCATCCCCCAACATCACAATCTCAAAATGTTTCATGGAGAGAAACACCCCAGCCAGATTTTATTCTGGGGCATCAGCCCAGGGCCCAGCGAACTGCGCCAATAATGTTGGTATGGTGTAGTGTCACAGACAAGCAGGATCAGGCCACATGGCATCTGCCAGCTGACCTTCTGGCACAGACCAGGAGGTTCCTGTGGTCCTCTCCCAAGCTCTATATGTGTGCCCTTCCCTTGCTCTTTAGAGACTATCTCAGCCCCAGTTTCCCCCTGCCAGGGGTATGAACCTCCCATTCTCGTTAACCCCATGGCAGGGGTCCCATTATCCACAAATGCAAGGGGAGTGGTAGCCCCCAATTCTCTGGGTGCCCCCTCCTTGATCCCCTCATCTCTGCTCTAAGTATTAAATATAAAAATCAAACCATTTCTATGGACATTTGTTCCCTACCACCCCCAGTTCTACCCCTGAGTGTGATCTTTGCTGCCCCCATGTGACTGCCAAGGAACAGTGGCCCAGAGGCTGCCTTTAGCTATGCCCTCTCAGTCTCCCCCCCCATCCCAAACCACTCACTTGTAGGCAATGTCAGAGAAGGCCCTCTTAAAGATTTGGAAGTCCTGGATACGCTTGATCTCACTGCGGCAGGAGGCCAGTGAAAAACAGCAATTCCCCACCATGTGGTGGATGATGACAAAAGGTGAGAGGGATTTCAGCGGGTGCCTGATTTTGGGGGGTTGGGCCCCCCATTGGAAGTGGGAGACAATAGTGGGGCAGCCTATGCCATGAGGAGGAAGGAAGAAAGGGCAGGATTAATGTGGGTGCCTCTGCCCAGGCCCAGTCCAGGCAGCATCAGCCACGAGTCTGCAGCAGGATCAGGCCCAGGGCTGGTTCTCTGAGAGGGGTGGGGTTTGGGGGCTTGCAGCAATGCAGTGGAGATTGGCAGGCCAGCAAAGGCCATGCACAGCACAGGGAGGACATGCAGCAAAGGGAGTCAATGGGGAGCCAGGCCAGGCTGGCGGGATGCCAAGCCAGGACTGGGCTTGAGACAGCAGCTGGGACAGATGGTCCTACAAGTCATCCTTGGGGCTGGCAAATCTCCTGCCCAGGGTGTGGAGCTTAGAGCTCATCTGTCTCCTCCACCCCCATCTTTCCTCCAGTCATTTAAATCCCACCAGGGACTTCCTCCACTCGACAGCCTTTCCGCTCTTTCTCCATTCAAGGGGTCCTCCAGGCCCCGATCCTTTTGGATTCCTAATGCTGACCACTACCACCCCACTCCCAAGAGCATAGCCAGACCCCGTGCAATCAGAAGTAGGAAGTTCATGAAGTCAAGTGGCAAACCACTGGAGAATAAAGTTTCCCAGGTAACTAAGTGGCTTTTGGGTGGGCCAGCATTCAAAGTAGGTGGGCCCTGGCCCACTCATTGCTATGAACCTCTCCACTACCCTGCCCACCAGATCCCCTCAGGAATGGGATGAATAGGATGGACCCTGTTGTGCCAGAAATTGGCAGGTCAGAGTATGTGACGCTGAAAAAAAGACTCATTTAGCCTCTGAAACTCCCTGCCACTGAGGCCAAGTGCATGATACAGCAAAGGCTCAAAGGCTTCCAGGGAGAAGGAGACCAACCAGCATTAGGGGGCTGGGAATGCTTGGGCTCCTACCCATGGATTGAGGTGACCACTGACTTATGGGAACAGAAAGGAAATTCCCTGATGGCTGGAAATTCCCTATTCCATCACTGGCCATTGAGGTGTGTCTCACACCTCCACCTGGAGCATCTAGCACTGGAGCTGGGTCACCAGAGTAGATGGTCCCTGCTTGGCCCCAGGGGCTGCTTTCTAAACTTCAGGGACCTTCCCAGTATGAATCCTGCTGCTCCATCACAAGCCAATGTGGGGTGCCTAACACCTCCCTCTGGAGCATCTAGCACTGGAGCTGGGACACTGGGGTAGATGGGCCCTGCTCCGACCCAGGGGCTGATTTCTAGCCTGAATGGACATTACCAGCACAAATCCTGCTAATGGAGCCTTGCTGGGAGCTGAGGACCAGTCAGTGTGGTTATTACTCCTCCTGTACAACCCTCTCCCCTTGCCCCCCCCCCCACCTTATCCTGCTCTTCTGCCTAATCTCAGCTTGTTCTGGATGCTGGGGGCTGGACTTTCTGGCTCTAGGTTACACTTGAGGTAGTTTGGATTGAGCTCAGATGGCAGGGGACATGGCCTAGGTGGGAGGTGTGTGACACTCTGGGATCAGCTCCCTGTGGGCGTGAGGGCTCTCAGGGATGGCTTCAGGGGACCATCCAGCCTTCCTTGAGGAAAGACAGGCGGGACAGGAGCTAACAAGCATAACTGGCTTTGCAGGGCCAGGTCCAGCCCTGAGTAGCACACCAGGGGGCAGGTGAGATGGGCGCCTCCATTATTAATTTTCCACTTTTGCACTCCCGCCCCCTCAGTTCTCACCATCGAGGTTCCCCAGCTCCGCCTCCCTTTCCCCTGGGAAAGGGGATGTGAATTCACCAAGTGTCACAGCACAGAGCGCTAAGAGCAACACAAAACGCATCAGGACCTTTCTTCCCGTCTCTCTCAGCCCTGTGGGAACATAACCTGACAGCTGATCTGCCACCCCAGGTGGGGAACCTACTGGGTGAGAGCCAAACACCCCCAGACCTTTCGGGTGGCAGAACACCCTGCATGCAGACTTCCCCTGGCTCCAAGCCTGGCCTGTAGCCTGAGGGCAACATCCCAGCCTTGTCCAAATTCACCATCTTCCCTGATCTCCCCCAGTCACCATGGCAGGCCCTAGAACAGCAGGGTCTTGGGTGACTCTGGTTATATAAACAGCACCTGCCCAGCTGCGAGTCAGGAGGAGAATGAACTCTGGGCAGCTGCACCTGAAAGGGCAACAAGGCACAGCACCAGGTTCTTGGTCTGTAAATTACACACCATCGTGCCACTGTTGGTGGGGGCCCCAGCTACCGAGCAGGAAGGAGTGGGGGGTGAGAAGGGAGGGTTTCCCAGCAGGCCACAGTTGCTTAAGATCCGGGTGGGTTCATTTTGCAGCAGGATGTGGGGATCTGTAGCAACACTGGTGCTGACAGACTGCATTGCAAGTGTGATTTTGGGCTGGCATCAGGCTCCTAGGGGGCAGAACCTTCGTCCCATCTCTGTACAGCTGGTCACAGAGCTGAGCTAATCCTGGAAAGTAAGGGAGCTCAGGACCAGGGTGACAGCAGGTCAGTCATGCTCTGTGCCTCAGTTTCCTGCTCTGACCTATCTACGCACACCACACACCCCAGGTACCTGAGTGACTGCTAGGCATTGAGGCAGTGCTTGGAGTTCCCTGCCAAGATCTGGGCCCCATTATTCTGAGCACTGCACAGACAGTTATTCTCAACAGAACATAGGAAGCTCTCACATTAACATGCTCCTCTCATTTGGGTTAATTCCCCTGCTATGACAGCAGAATAAACCACTGCAACGAGGGAACTCAGGCTTATGTTGGTGTAGGTGGGGTGACCCAGGCATCAGCTGTCATTCTTGTCAATTTCAGGATTCCACGGGAGACAACTGACTAGACTTCCCCCCTCCCTGATTCTGCTGGAGAGCTGAGTGCCTGGATCCTGCCACCAGATTGAGCTGGATACGACCTCCGGACGGTTGGATCCCCTGGAGGATATAAGCCCTGGCCAATTTCCTCCATCTCACTGTCGCCAGGTCATTAGATACGGGTGGGGGGTAGCAGGGCTGTCCCTAGGGGGGAGTGGGGTCCAGGGCGAATCAGTTTGTGCGGGGCCCCCCATTTTAAACTTTTCAGACAATGTTCCCTCTAAGCCAGTGGTTCCCAACCTTTGGTCTGGGGACCCACAGAGGTCCACAGACACATTGCAGGGGATCTTCAGAGCGTCTCCTTACCCGGGGCCGGAATCGAGCTTGAGCCCTGATGCTCCCTGCCAGGGCTGCCTTTCTCCAGCTGTGGCTGTATCCTGGCAGGGGAATGGAGCCACAGCAGCTCTCCAGCAGGGGCAAGGGCAGGGGACCACAGCTGCTGCGGTTCAGCTCCCCGGTGGTACAGGCAATGGTGGTGACAGCTCTGCTCACCAGCTGTCCCACTAATGCGGGCCAGAGTCTGCCCATGCAGGCCAGATTACATAATCAGCTGGGGGAGAGGGGTCCTCAAATTTTTTTTTTTTTTTTTTGTTACAAAGGGTTCCCCAACCTGAAAAAGGTTGAGAACCACTGCTCTAAGCTGATGATGCAGCTGAGCAAGTTCCCTGCTGGTTCTCCACGTCCCAACTGGCTTCTTCCCTGCTGCCCACTGGCTCCCCAAGTGCACCCATAACTTGTTCAGCTGCATCATCAGCTTAGAGGGAACACTGGGCAGTGTCAATTTTTCTTTAATAAAATCATAAATGTCAAGCCCTCAGGCTAAAAAGTTGCAGAGAGAAGCAGAAAAACATGACCTGACTTTATCCTAAAGGCTCAAAACCCAGAAGTCAAAGGCTGTGCCTCTTATTTCGAAATAACAGAGGTTGTTTCGAAATAAGATTTAGGCTGTTCACATGACGCACGGTTGTTTCGAAACAACGGGTCCCATTGTTTCGAAACAAGTTAAACCTCATGCGGGGACGAAACAACGCCGTGTGAACACATTTCGAAACAACGGTGACTTGTTTCGAAATAACTGTTGCCTGAACCTGCTATTTCGCTTTGAGCTTTTCTCCTTAATTCGAATTAACAAACTGTTAATTCGAATTAAGTTATTTTGAAATAAGGCGTTATTTCAATACAAGTTGTTTCAAAACAACCGTATCAAAATAACCCCTTGTGTGTAAACATAGCCAAAGAAAATAGCTCCCCCTCATTTATTATTTCTTTAAACATCTCTTTATTTTTAAGTGAGTTTCAATGATATATTTAAGCCAGACTTGTGACTATTTTTGATGTTTGGGGTAGGCAATACTGACTGTGTCATAGTGATATTTCATCAACTTCACAGCCTAAGTGGACAGGAGCACCTGGAGGTACTCTTCTTTGTGGTTCTGGTTTTCTGTTCAAGATGCGCACACAATTTTACAAGTTTAATAATTTTTCTTAGATCAACTTTTTGTTAAATTGAAACTTCAGATAGAGAGAGAGATACTATTTTGGGGTAATGTCAAGAAATATATCCAGGTCCTCTCTCACCTTAAAGCACTTGATTCCAATTGTCTAATGCATGTTATTTCCTTTATGCTGCCTGACTCTCTCCTTTCCCGTCTTATTTTAATATACATATTCATACATTCCTCATTGCTTTGCAAGTGATCTAAGTAATGAAACTCAGGTATTGTTTGAGGATGAGAGGAAGAACAAGGGATCTTTGGCCTCCTCCCAGATACCCTGATGTAAAACAAACAAGAAGTCTTTTGGCACTTTTAAAGATTTTTAAGATTTTAAAAATTTATTTATTTGTTAGCTTGTAAAAGTGCCACAAGACTCCTTGTTTATTTTACATCAGGGATTCCTTGTTTGTTTCGCTAAACTAGACCCACAGGGCCACAGCTGCTTTCCTCTTTGTCATACTTTGGAACTGGTGGTCTGACTGCAATCAATGACAATGGGGCATGCTTACAGTGCAGAGGGAAGGACAAAAAACTTCTTTAATGTGTTGATTGATGGCCATTAACCCTAAAAACCCAGTATTTCCATATACATGCTAGCCTGGGATCTTCTCTCTCAGGTATAATAGATCATTATCTGCACAGAGAAAGTTGCTCAAAAAGACATCCCTGAAGACTGAAAACTCTTGTTAAGTGTAGAAGGAAAAAAGTTCCTTAATATCTCAAATGCTTTCTGGAGATGCTGATGTAAATTCAAAGAGAAGGTCCTGATTTGTAAAGCTTGGGGATGTGATATTCTCCTGACTTTGTCCCTGTTTGCTTGACTGAGGCTGGCTCCATAAGTTTTATCTCAACACTTGCCCTTTCTCTTTCCCTCAGGGAGCAGTTGTGGGAAGGTGGCTACTTAAGTCAAGAGTTACTGTAAATGAACGCTGCCTGTCTGAATTCCCTTCCCCCTTCCCTGACCAGCCGGAGCTGCGTTCTGGGCAGGGCTAGCTCCTCAGCTTGAAGAAGGTCCCGGCTCCTTTACTCCTGCTGGTTGTGTGGGACCCCCAAAAGCGCAAGGCCCCCCCAAATCACGAGGTCTAGGGCGGTTGCGCCTTTTAGCCCCCCTTAAGGACAGCTCTGGGAGGAAGGAAGTTTCTCAGCCCTAGTAACCAGGGTCCAAGTGTCTTCCCTTGGCTCCTGGAGGGAACAGCTCCCTGTGGGTAAAGGGCAGTGGTATCCAAGCTCGCCACACTGCCCCTGAGTTGGGGGGAAGTGCCTCAGGTGAGAATACCCACCACGGACCCCAAGGACAGTACTTGGGCACCAGTCACCACAGTAATTAATACGGTGGCTGTGAGTCAACCTAACATGAGTTGACTTATCTTGGGAGAATAGACAAGACCTGAGGTCTAACTGTGACCAGCTGTCTGGGGTCTAGACCCATAGAGGTTGTGAGAAGAGAGTGGCCAGTCCAATTGCCTGGACATTTGGTTCCTAGCACTAAAGGACTGAGGATGACCCACCTTGTGCAGAACACCAACTGGGTGTGATCTGCCTAAAGAAAAAAACACCAAGAAGGGATCAGGCATGGAGGGCTGTTAACTCTGGGCCACTGGAAGCTGGAGACTGGCCTGAACTGGGACAAAAGATGGGTCAGGCCGCACTGCATGCCAGACGTCTAATAATCCACCCACTTGTGTCCTGCTGCCTCAGGGTTGCTGCACACACTGGAGAAGGGGAAGCATTGCTCTCTTTGGGGTACAGAAGTCCCCCACATGTCCAGCTCAGCTGGGGCCACAAAAGGGAGCTCACAGCATGAAGCAGGGGCCTGAAGGTATGAGGTTTGCACCAAGGAGACAGTGAAAGAGGTGGGGTCCTAGCAGAAGAATGAGACCCTAAGGGAGGCTGGCTCCTAAAGGGCCTCCCAGGGGCTGTTGCAAAGCTCTGAGCCAGTGGCTCTGTGACAGTCCTGCCCCCAGGGAGCTCTGCCTCAGCCCTTCTCCCACCTGGTCACTTCCCATCCGCCTCCCCCAGCTGGAGGGAAAAGTGATGCTGTGAACAAACCAAATCCAAGGAAATGTCTGTGGTCTTGAAAAAGTCCAAACTCCTTTTTCCTCAGTCAGTAGCGCAGGCAGAGTGTCTGCTGAATGTCCTGCTCCTTCTGCAGTGCTGTGAACCCCAGGTCTTCTCACCTCTGCCAGCACCTTTAAAAGGAGATGGTATCCTCTCCCTCCAAGCTCCTCCTCTGTCCTTGGAGTGCCCTGCAGGCATGGCAGAGCCCTGGTGGCACAGGGTAGATCCTTAACCCCCACCTTCTTCCAGGGGAGGGGGGTTTCTACATCCATCAAAGGGCCTGTTGTGCCAGGTGCTGCACAGCCACACCCTGACTGAGATCAAAGCCCACAGTGGTGGGTATGGCACAGACACACAGTGATTGAGACCATGCCCTGGTCATATCAGGTGCTACAGTAGGTTATTGTTGTTGCTTTTTCACTATTACAGTTATACCAACACAACACCAGTCCATGTGAGTGAATTATAGCAGCAGTAAAAGGCTCTTAGACCAGCATTATACCCACACAGCCTTCTTATCTGGCAATAGCTGTAACCCGTATCAAGGCTAGAACTGTACCCCACCAGGGCTGTAATGTTTTAACTAGGCTGGAACCATTTTGCTCCTACAGCTTTTGTGTGTAGACAAGGCCAACTTGAAGGGTGACTTTGGCCAAGTCACTGCCCCAGTTTGAAGCAGGCATCATGACCCAGCCTTCCTTGCACAGCACAGTGAGATCTGCTGTGGAAAAGGGCTAGGCCAGGAGTCTCAAACTCAAATCACCATGAGGGCTGCGTGAGGACTAGCACGTTTGCCAGAGTGCTGCACCACTGAAGCCTTTTCATAAAGTGATATTGCAAATATCAGTAACAATCATGTCATTGTGGGCCACAGAATGTAGCTTTAGTGGCCGCCTGTTTGAAGCCCCTGAGCTAGGCATTGTCAGCTCCTACAGCACAGCAGTGTGGGCTGTAGCTGCCCCAGGCAAGAAGACAGCAGGAGAACTGTGTAGCTGAGGAAGGTGCAATGACAGTGTCACTGCCCAGGGAAACAACACTGGTCCTTCCCTTATGTGGGCCAATAAGGGCACCTGCCCTCGGCACCCGACCCTGACCACCACCTCTCTTGGGCAGAGATCCACCTTGCCCTCCATCCCTCTTGCCTGGGGTGCCCCAGGGTGCCCAGCTTCCTGCTTATTCTGTGATAACCGACCAAGTCAAACTGGTTAAACCAGCCTCATTCCTTCCTCCTCAGCATCTACAAACTATGTGAGGAGGCCCATAGGGGTGGGGTTCAGAGCGGGGTACACTTTACTGGGGCCCAGAGGCTATGGGGGGGGCAGCCCAGGCTACAATCCCCATTACCAGGAGGTCCATGTTAAAAGTTTGTACCAGGCCCAGAAAAAATTATCGTGGGGCTCTGAGTGTGTGCACCACAATGATAGCACAGCCGAGCTCTCTCTAAGCCAGTGGCTATGTCTACACTATAGGCTTAAGTTGATTTATGGAGGCTTAAGTCAACTTAAGCAAAGCCCCGTCCACATCTGGAGTTGATGAAGTCGACTTATGGGCTTCCTTGAGTTGACTTAATAACTTCTGCCCTTAAAGTCAACTATAGAGGTTAAATTGACTTTATTAAGTCAATGTAAGATAATGTGAACATTAAAGTCAATTTATTAAAGTTGACTTACTCCAGTGTGGCCATGTAAGTCAAGTTTAGAAAGTCGACTTAAGCCAGGGGACCCATTTAGTGGACTCACTAAGTTGACTTAAGAAGGTCTACTTAAAGTCAGCTTTAAGTAGACTTTATGAGGTCAACTTCATGAAGTTGACTTATCTTTTATAGTGTAGACAGAGCCAGTGGTTCCCAACGTTTTCTCCACCGCGGCACACCTTGATACTTTCCATTGTTTCAAGGTACACCACCATTAAAAACTCATGAATATTCAAATTAACTTATGAACATTCAGGAACCACAGCACACTGGTTGGGAAATGCTGCTGCCTCAGATGGTATGAGTAGCAGGGCAGGGGTGGTAAGACAGGGAAGGGAAAGTGGATCATTTTGTGGGGTGGTGGGAGAGAGTGTGGGGAGCACAGCAATGTAGCATTGTCAAAAGAGGGCAAGAGTGGCAATGTGGGGAGCAGGGCAGGGGTGATATGAGAGATGTGGTTATGAGGGGTAGCAGGGGGCACCTGGGGAGTGGAAAGGCAGGGCAGCGCAGGGGAGCATGGTGTGGTACCCCCTAACCCCCAGCAGCTCCCTGCTCCCCCAATGTGTGGGCCAGCACCAGTCCTCCAGCCCCCCAAGCTCATCAGAACCTTACCGGCCCCTTGCAGGTCTCACCATGGGGCCTCCATAGGACTTGCTGTGGACTCGCCAACTCCATCATCCGCGCCCCCCCCAACAAGGCCTCCATTAGCACCCCGCTATGAGAGGATTTTGAAGCTGCCCCTTGGGGAGGCAGCTCCAAAACTCTATCCTACCCTGCTCGATCGAGCTCCGGACACTGCGGCCAGGGCCTGATCCTGGCGCCACTGGTGTCCCCAGGTTCCAGCCAGGCCAGATTAGGTGCCTGGTGGTATCCTGAGGTCCCTGCTGGGGCTGGATTCCTCCATCACCAGCGCCTCCTGGACCCTGGGGCCAGATCAGGCTGCAACTGCTGGCGGCCCTGTGGCCAGGCTTGGGCCCGATCCTGGGACAGGCTGCCACTGCCCGCATCCCCAGAGCCAGGCCAGACCCTGGTGACAGCTCTGGGACCCCAACCAGGGCCGGATCCTGGCAGTGGCGGCTCCAGACTCTGACTGGGGCTGGATACCAGTGGCAGCTCTGGGAACCCAAGGCTGGATCCAGAGAGCCAGGGCACAGCCACCTGCATCCCCAGAGCCAGAGAACCAGGCCGCAGTCACCCACATCCCTGGAGCAGAGCCACCATCACCCAGGTCCCTTGTCCCAGTAGGCCAGACCCTGGCAGCAACCATTCTCTGCCTCCCCACAGAGGCAGCAGTGGGTCACAGCTGTGACTCAGGCTACTGGCCAGATTACCCTCGTTCCTGGCCAGGGCCCACTTCTGCCTCAGCACCCGCCCTCATTGGGGCCAGCACCACCCCTCCACTCCTCCATCCCCATTTCCCTCTGCCCCTTCAAAGCCTTATTCTCCCCCCTCCTCAAGCCCACAGCCAGGAGGTGCAACTGTGTAAGCTGCATTTGCAGTAAGCTTTTCCCTCCCTGTGCAGCCCATGTGGCTGGACTGCATAGGGTGGGAGATTTTAAATTACCCAAGCTCCCTCAGATCTCATGTCACACCAAGGAAGTTGCACAGCACACCAGTGTACCACAGCACACCGGTTGGTAACCACTGCTCTAAGCCAGTGGTTTTCAACTGGTGTGCCATGTTAACTGTTCAAGTGTGCTGTGAAATTTTATACAAAGGTAATGAAAATCAATGTAAAACTAACTCTGTTTCATCTTAAAAAATATTCTATTCAACTTAAATTATAACTTATAAAACTTGTAAAAATTAATAATCAAATTAAAAGTGAGGCGTAGGTCTTTCAATTCTAAAATGAAAACATTCTAAATGTAGGTGACCAAAGGGGAAAACTGAGATGACATGTATTTTTTTTTTCTGGTGGATTTGAAACATTAATATATTTCATCCTTCTCTAGCCTGTATGCACTGTGTTGCAAACCTCTCTAGTAAGACCATAACCATAGTGAATGTGTTGTTTAGGAGCAATCAATTTAGCAGAAAAAAGTGGGTGTGCCACGGAATTGTTTGTCTCATTGAAGTATACTGTGTTACTGAAAAGGTTGGGAACCATTGCTCTAAGCAAGAACCTTGATTCCCACAGTGAAAGTGCTGCACAGAAAACACATTGAAACCAATCAACAAACCTACCCACATAGTAACAAGCTGCCCAGCAATGTAACCCAGACTTAAGGATCCCTAGAAGAGATTGCTCCTTTTTAGGCACATGGGTTACACTGGCCCACACAGTGCAGCCTATCCAACCCCACCCAGGCGCTTTTCTGTGCCCATGTTATAAACTCAGCCCAGCTTGAGCTCTGAACATGCCCGACCAAGAATCTGTGACACAGGCTGGACCTTTGGTCTAGGAATGGGACCTTCATAGCCAATGGCCTTGTTCCTCAGGGAGTTGCTTCTAAGACTAGTAGCTAGGATGTACTGGCATTCGCTCCTGGCCAATATTTCCTAGGAACCCCTCCTGACTTTGTTTGTCCCAACATGGGAACCCATCATCTTAGTGCCTAGATGGGCTTATCATCTGCCAGGCATCTGTAGCATGGCCTGTTCTAAGTTCACATTTCTAGTTTGCATTTCAAAAGCATTCAGAGAGTCTCTGGAGCCAAGCTCTCACATGATCCCAGATCTTTGCCTTTACTCCTTCCACAACGGATTCAATTTTCCTAGCTTCCTACACTTTTCAGCTTTCCTATTTAAAGCTCAGACCAGCTCCACCATATCCTCCTGGTCCTGTCTGCACTCAGCATGTTTTACTGGTGCACCCAGCTTCACCACGACAAGCTGTGACCCAGGCCTCCTGGGATAACCTCCTGAATGTGCAAAATTCAGGGCAAGCTGCAAAACGAGGAGCCAAACCTCCAAACCATTGATGGGTGGCACTTAAATCAGTCCCCCAATCAGTAGTACACTATGCTTCTGATTCCCCATATTGGTCATAACTGAAGCATAACACAATATAAGCAGCCCCCTTTGTTGTACATCAGCTCCTCCAGTCCCCACCTAGCCCCTGGGTCTCTTGACAAAATAGGTTTTCCTGACCCCAAAGGGTCAGCCACATCACCCAGAACAATATAGGCTTTGATCTTACCTGAAATACCACACTGCCAGCCAATCCTTTAGTAACTACAATGGTGGGTTACTCTTCAGTAACCATCCTTCTTCGAGATGGGCTGCTTGGATCCATTCAGTAATAGGTGTCTCCATGCCGGAGCACTGGATTGGTCAGAAAAACTTGTCCTAGCCTGTCAGAAGAGGGGAGGTGGCCACCGCCCCTCACGCCACCCGTGGCTATATATACGGCCACCTCCCCACCCTCTCCTCAATTCCTCAGAGTCGTTAACTCCAGAAGCGGAGATGGAGGGAAGGGACCTGAATGGATCAGAGCAGCCCATCTCGAAGAAGGATGGTTACTGAAGAGTAACCCACCATTCTTTGAGTGCTGCTCGGATGCATTCAGTAATAGGTGACTACTAGCCATGCTGAAAGGACGGCGAGTGGAGTTGGTACTTCTGCCTACAGCACAGCAACAAGCCCTGTAGGGTAGAGGCCCACAGCAAGGCGTTCGCCGAAGACAAGAGGCGAACAGGCCTTGGCGGCCTGGAAGAAGCAAGGACTGAGGGTGAACCAGAACAGGGCAAAACCGAACCTGCTGAGGCAAAGCACATACGCAGGTCAGTGAAGTCACCAGAGTTGGAGAAAAAGGGGACACAACCTAAGAAGACCAGTTACGGGGGCGCCCCGCCCAGGAGGAAAAACATGGAATGTGATCGATAGACTACAATGTCTGGCCTAGGCCGTGAAACATGGCCTCGAAGGAGAACACTGAAAAACTGGCCAATGAGACTAGCTATATGGCCACGTCTTGCATGAGAACAAAGAAAGGGCAGGCATAGAGCACCCGAAGGCTTTTGCAGGAGCCACGTAGTCATGTACTGATCTGGTGTCTACTGAATATGCAAGGAGAAGTAAAGGAATGGACATGCCCCTTATCGAGGATGGAGCCAAGCAAGCTGTCTGGCTAAGGAGAGGGCAGGATACAAGGTTGTGAAGTGGGCTCAAGAACGACTGAGAAAACCACGGGACATTAGCCGCGA
Source organism: Podocnemis expansa (assembly GCA_007922195.1). NCBI lineage: Eukaryota > Metazoa > Chordata > Testudines > Podocnemididae > Podocnemis > Podocnemis expansa. The sequence goes on from ML682024.1 coordinate 12,183,565, forward strand.
CATATAGAGTCGAGCCAAGCAGGACGGGCCTACGGCATGCTCATTCACAACCTGGAAGCAAAGGAGCGCAGATTCCAGCTAAGCTGATACCAAGACCAGGCTCTCATAGGAGACAAGCCCCAGAAAGGTATTGACCGCATGGTGGCCCGAGGCAATATTGGCAAAAAACAGCCTACTAAGGGCCGCGGGGAGCTAGGACATAAGGTAGGGGCCCTGCTGGTCTAAGCTGATGGGGTTTCACCCCTCGAAGCTCTCACTAAGCGTGAGGGGAAGGAAAAAGGATGACAGAAAACTCTACTACCATCTAGACAGCCCTTCGGAAACAGAGAAATTGAAGGAGAGTCGAGAAGGACTGCGGACTTAGTACCTAAGGTGCATTCCTGAGGGAGAATGCTACCACTTTGCCATGTCAGGGCTGCCAGGGCAGAAAACTCTTCAATACATGGATAGTGAAGAACTCCACTACCAAGGGACGGTCCCTCTTGAGCTAGAGAATGGGCCATAACAAGGTGGCAGCTGCCATGCCTGACAGCCACCTCGGGATCAGAGAACCCAACGAAGTTTTCTCCCCGGGGAGAGCCAAAGGACGAATAAAGGGGTATAGCCCCAAACTGTTACATGTTGTACAGACTGGGTTCTGTGTGTCATGCCATCATAAAGGCAATGGGAGTAAGCAGATCCTTAAGAAGGGAAAGAGGGGCACCGCAGAGCTGCCAGGCATCACCAATGCGTATGGCGTAGTGGGATGGTCCCACAGGGGGCAGGGCAGAAGGGGGAGGGGCCTGTGTTAGGGAGTAAAACCATAGGTCAAGGGATGACGCAGGTGCCCTGGAAACAGGGAACCTTCTGTCTGCCATAGACAACTGTCCAGGGGGCAGTGGGTACCGAGGCGGGAGCCACATGGGAGGGCACTCTAAGGGATAGGCCTTACGCAGTTTCCCAACGTATGATCCACAGAAAGGTATTTCCCCTTCAGGGTTTGAAAAGGGCGACCCTGGCAGTACTTGGTGAAGTTGGGGAAGCGTGGGCTACCTCGGAAGTGGTAGACTAAGGTGAGGGTCCCCAAGAGAAGCCCATGGTTCCCACTAGATGACCATAGGGCAGAGACGAGGAACCATACGAGGGTGGGAAGGGGGGGTGGGCTGGGGCCCGTGCAGGGGTAACACCCCCTGTAGAGGTCTCTTCCTGATGAAGTAGCTATCCAGGTAGCTAAAAACTACACAAACGTGTCCCCTTAATGCAGAGAGGAAGGTCCTGTCGAAAAAAGGTGGGGGGGAGGGTTGAGTCACAGCACAGCAGACGGTGGTGTGACCGGGGACATCCCCTTCCCTTCCCCTAACCCGGAGCAAGGGGGCCTACCTGGGACACGCATCATGGCCACCGGCAGAGTCCTGTTGCAAGTATGTGCGCATCTTGGAGCCCTGTCATAGCTGGGCGTAGCAGAAAGGCCCGGCCCCCGTCAGAGGGAGACAGGCAGAACCCTCTGGCCGGCAGGAGGGCGGAGCCAGAGCCGGCCTGTCAATCAGGCCAGAAATGGAGGGGCGGGACCGGAACAGTAAGTAGAAAAAGGGCGGCAGTCAGCTCAGTGGAGCATCAGCTGCTGAAGGGGAAGGAGACACTCTGGTCTGCTCCTGACCCCATGCTGCCCTGTGGGGAAGCTGGGCTCTGGCCGTCAGACCTGGGCTCACAGGTCTGGCGGGGCCTGCCTGCAGCTGGGGACTGGGAACTGTCGCTTGGGTTCAGGTCCACCCCAGGCCCGCATGGAGAGTGGCCGCCAGCAAGACAGGTAGAGGTTCCTGAGCTGTACCCTACAGGGCCCCCTAAAGTGCCGCCATCCTCCTGCAACTTGAAGGAACTACCCCTAGCTGCTGGCAGCCCCGAATCCCCGCCCACCTCCTGTGACCTTGAGGAGTTGCCACTGGCGGAGGAGCTTGATGGACTCCCGACCTGCCCCCACCGGACAAGATGGAAGGCTTCTATAATCTACCCCTGGGGGATTACTCTGCAGGCCCACCAGACAAGGTACGGCGGGAACACAAGGCCAGGGGTGGCCCAGGGGAGTATGGGCCGAGGCCCTCAACAGGGAGCCACATCTTGGGGGCAGCATGTTGCAGTTCGAACCCCGCTGACCCGTGTACCAAGGCCTCCGATCCCCTAGGGCCTATCTTGGGGTCAGCGTGTTGCGGCTCAGAGCCTGCTGACCCCTACACCAAGGCTGCAGGCCCCGTAGAGCCCACCTCGGGGTTGGCGTGTTGCAGCTCGGACCCTGCTAACCCCTGCTCGGAGGCCTCAGCCCCCGTTAGGGACCTTGGCTGGGAGACAGTGGATCTGTGCGACCCCACACCATTGTTGACCCCGACCCATGCCCTAGGCCACCTCTTGGGCCATGACCCTGGGAGGCAACCGTGTTCTTCTCTTTCTCCCAGTGACTGAACTGACACTGTAAAACTTTCACCCTGCCAAGGGGCTAAAGACTTGGCGGTCCTGCCTCACGAGGGGCCGGAGACCTGAACGAGCCACCCCTCCGCCTTGGGATAGTGGGCAGCTTACTTACACTGGGCTACAATGAGATACGTCTCCATCCCTTGACGAGGGGTCAGGGAGGGAGCGCAATGGGAAGTATTTGGGAAGGAGGGTTGTTAGGAGTAGGAGAGGGGCGGCTTTCATCCTCTGGAAAGTCGCTGCTTAAGGAGTGGGGAGTGGGGGGGTGGGGATGGTGGTGACTATGGTATTGGAATACCGGCACCGTAGGTGGGCATCATAGATTGTCAGCCCCGGCATCCCGGTTGAATCTTTGGTCCCGCAATCAAGGGAGGGAGAGAATGGGAAGGGATCGGGTGGTTCCCCGCTGGTCCATCTTCCCTATGGGGAAAAATGACGACAATAATGCTGCAGGGGGTCCCCTGCCCCCCAAGGGTAAAGAGGGTAATGGTTAGAGGGGCCCCTCCCTAGGGAGGGGTGACCAAAGGCCCTCTTTCCACCGTGAGTGAGGTGAAAAGGGGAAAAAAGGGAAGGTTGTCCTGCCCAGGAAATTGGCAAGCTAAGCGAGTGGGGGGGGGGGGTCCGGGAGGAAGGAGGCCAAGATACTTGGCTTCTCCCTGAGGATCCCAGGCCATACCCACCACAAAAAGGGTTTCCGGGGGAAATAGAATGTTCCCCTCAAAAGGCAGGTCAAGGACCACCTGCTGAGCGTTAGGAGGTGCTCTAGCCTCTCTGAGCCATGCTACCCTACGGAGGATAACTGCCAAGGCCATGGTGCAAGCTGCAGTGTCCACTGCATGGCGGGCTGAGAGAAGGAGGTCTTGAGATATTATGTTGCCTTCCTCCAAGAAGGCATCTTACTCATCCCTGGTCTCGGGCATATTACTAAATTTCCCAAGGGACTCCCAGACATCCAGCAAGTACCTATTGGTTATAGCCTGGTTGTTTGCCACCCACAGTTGAAGAGCCGACGAGGAGTATACCTTGCAGCCTAACAAATCCAGTTCCCTGGTCTCCCTGGAGCCAGGGAGGGGGTTCATGGGGGGTTCTCCAGCCCCCATTGCCATCTGGATCATGTCCCTGGGGGGACTGGGTGGCCAACGAGCCGGGGGTAGTCCAATTCAGACACCCAACATTTCATGCTTGCCGTATCTGAAACCAGGGAAATGGATCTTGGACTTTGCCACTGGGAGCATGCAAGGTCCCACATGCTTGGGTGGGGTGGGATTGCTAAAGGCGCTGTGGAGACGAATGCCGGTACAACAAGGTATCGGGAGGAAGGTTCAGGGGTCCACCTGCATGCCTAAGTGGGCCATGGCCCGGCACAGCAGATCAAAATATGCCGGAAGGTTGCCCATGAAGGACTGCAGTGCCAGGGACAGCATGGCACTGGGGGTCCGCCACGGGGGGGGGGTGCCCTCAGGAGACCACTCTTGTGGTGAAAATCAGAAGGGTGACAGAGCTGATGTGTGGAAGGCAGGGGGGCTGGACGGCAAAGGTGAGCATCCCATGTGGACCCAGGCCTTCAAAATGAAGGCCGGTTTGCCCCTTCTGATTGGGAGTGGGGTAGGAAGAAGCAGCAGGGCTCGTGCTGCTTCCACCACTTCTGGGGTGGATGGGACAAGGAGCGACTCCGCGTTAGTCATGGGCAAGTCCTCACTAGGGGACGGAGGACCACTTGGGTGGGAGGGTTCCCGTTCTCTCAGTACCGGACTTGGAGGTGCCAAGGGTGGGGTCAGCTGGAGCTGAGGTGATGTCGGCACTGGAGAGGCCGGGATGTACCATGCCATTGGCAACAGAGATGATTTGACGTGGTGCCAAGATGAGCCTGGCGCTGACAGTGCCAGGCTGGCTAAGGGTGACCTCGATAGGTGCTGAGGTGCGAAGGCGCCGGGTAGGCGTTGTGGTGCTGGAGTCGGCACCAAGGTGGTGCGGCAGCGGCACCAGCTACCAGTGGCACGGTGCCGCATAGGGTCTCAGTGCCAGGCTCTCACCCGAGGCCTCAGGTGAAGAGAGCCGAGCCTCCTCCAAGGCTAGGGTGCAGTGTCGCTGTTCCCTCTCCTTAATCGTTCGAGGTTTAAAGGAGAGACCAAATGGAACATGCCAAGACCATGTGGTCTTTGCCCAGGCACCTAAGGCACTTCCCATGGCGGTCATCCCGGGGGAAGGCCTTGCCGCACTCAGCACAGGGTTTAAACCCCAGCATCGTCGATGCGATGTTCCGGTCCGGTGTTGGGCTCTCACAGTGGAATTAATCCACAAAGGAGATGTGCCCTGCTGGACAGTGAATCCAACGAAGAAACAGGCTGCTTGCAATTAGCAAGTAGCGGACATTCCAGATCCAACGCACAAGGCAGAAGAAATGAAACTGAGGAGGGGGCGAGGAGGTGGTTGTATATATAGCCATGGGTGGCGCGAGGGGCAGTGGCTGCCTCCCCTCTTCTGACAGGCTAGGACAAGTTTTTCCGACCTATCTGGCGCTCCAGCACAGAGACACCTATTACTGAATGCATCTGAGCAGCGCTCGAAGAAGAACTAAAGGTTTAAAATAAAAAGAAAAGAAACGAAATGAGAGGTGTTCAAGGGTCAAAATGAATCACAAACATACAAATGATTTAGAGTCCATATAAAGCAAATCCTTGAAGAACTTGGAGTTTGCAGGTTAGTTCAATTGCTTTGGTAGACACCCAGCACTTGGGTGAGCCTCAGCCTTTGTCCAGTAGCACAGGAATAATTCCAGAGATAGGTGTTGGTTGCAGACTGAAGACAAAATGGAGTTAAGGCTGGTGCCTTTTATCACCTCTGTCCTTCTTCATGCTGTGCAGAGTCTTTTCAAGATCAAAATGGAGTTGAGTCATATCCACAAGTCCTAGTGGCTCCACAGGTTTCCCTCTGGGCCCACTAAAACCTGGGAGCTTCCCTAATGAGTCATTAAGGAGACAATGGAATGGTTGCAGGCATCCATTCTGGGAGTGTCCCAAAGCCAAATAACTTGGAAGACAAACAGAACAAACATTCCTGACTTCTAATACAGATATGACACCTACACATAAACCAAAGAATCATTCTGAGCAGATTACACCCTTTCTGTTGGTACCAAATGTGGCATATTACATATGGGTAATTGCAGATATGAAATATTAATATGAAAGATAATCATAAACAATCCCCTAAACCCAGACAGCATCACACTAGCTGTTCCTGTTCTCTCTGACAGCCACTTCCATCCTCTTCCTCTTATTTCTGACGTCACTTTCATAGCATCTCTTTGGCCATTTCCATCTCACCTGCCCTCACCTATTCTTTCTAAACTATGCATCAGGGACACTCTCACCAGGGATCCAGGGCAGCCCAAAGCATGGAAACAGCAGGGTCTCCACCTCTGACCGGGATCAGGGACACTGAGTCTGCTGCGAATCTCTCCCAGATCTATGACACCATCCCAGGCTGGGAAGTGCCCAAAGAGAGGGTAACATAGTTGCTTGAGAGATGACAAGGGTAAGCACAACCAGGGAGGAAGTAGGGGAAGCATCTCCTCAGGCTTTGCACTCCTTGTGGACTGTGAAAATGGAAAGTTCCTTGAGCTGGGTCAGGGAGGGAATTCTGTTCCCCTTTGCTTGGAGTGTTGGGAACAAAAGGCCACTTCAGTAGGGTAGTGAAGACTGTAGCAGGCCTGGCCAGCACCAGATATCCCTCTTAGCCAGCAGGCACTCTGTAGCCCTTCACCACACTGAGATATCTCCTTCACAGGGCTCCCTACCCAGACTCACACCAGTCCAAAGGAAGTTCAAACACTCCCCATGTCAGGGCCAATTCATTCACTTACTCCTTAAAGTCCCCCAGACCCTCCAGGCCAAGCCCAGTGCAATTCCCTTCTCACCTGCATTGGCGGATGCCCAGACCTGGGTGCCCAAATGCCAAGTCTCTGCCAGATTAGCTGAGCTCAGCTACTCTATCTTAGAATCATAGAATCATAGGGTTGGAAGGGAGCTCATGAGGTCGTCTAGTCCAACCCCCTGCTAGAAGCAGGACCACTCCCACTAAATCATCCCAGCCAAGGTGTGACCTAACAGGACCTTAAATGTTTCCAAAGATGGAGATTCCACCACCCAGGGGTGTTGCTGGGGCAGGGAGGGACCCGGGGCATGGGTCCAGCCCCCGGCCCCCAGAGGGCAGGCCCTGGCCCCAGCCAGAAGGCCACGCCCCCTGGCCCGGGATAGGGCCAGGGGGAGGCTGCGCCGCCGCCGGCAGCTAGGCCACGGTGTGGTGCAGCGCAGCCCAGCCTGGCCCAAAGTGGCCATTGGAGGCCGGTCCCGCAGCTGCAGCCCTGGATCCCTGGCTGGGGATGGGGCCGCCATGGCCCACCGGGGATTGGGCCCTGGAACCTCAGCCTGATTGGGCCAGAGATCCAGGGCACTGGTGTTGGGACCCGGGGCATGTGCCCCGGGGTGCCCAACGCCAGCAACGCCACTGCCACCACCTCCCTAAGTAACCCATTCCAATGCTTTACCACCCTCCTATGTGAAAGTTTTTCTTAATATCCAACCTGGACTGCCCCCGCTGCAACTTGAAACCATGGCTCCTTGTTCTGTGCTCTGTATCTACTGAGAACAGCCTAGCTTCCTTCTATTGGGTATTTCCATACTGTGAGTTTAAATTGACTGAATGAGGCTTAAGTCAAGTTAAACAAAGCCCTGTCCACATTTGAAGCACATTGGCTACGTCTACATTGTAAAAGCTAAGTTGACTTAATAAAGTCTACTTAAAGTCAACTTTAAGTAGACCTTATTAAGTCGACTTAGTGAGTACACACTACATTAAGTCGACTTTATAAAGTCGACTTTAAATGGGTGTCCTGGCTTAGTTCAACTTAAAGGAAAAGTCGACTTTATAAGTGGACCTTATAAAGTCAACTTTACTGGACCCTAAAGTCGACTTTATTGCCCTGCCGTGTAGACAGGGCTCTGTTTAAGTCAACTTAAGGGCCCTTATGTTGACTTAAACACATAGTTTAGACGTACCCACAGTGTGGAAATACCCAATAGAAGGGAGCTAGGCTGTTCTCAGTAGTTACAGAGGACAGAACAAGGAGCAATGGTTTCAAGTTGCAGTTGGGGTGAGACAGAGGAAGGCAGCTGGCTCTGAGGAGCTTGGTGAGTCAGTCCCTGGCCTGACCCTTCAGCCGTTGAAAGCAAGGCTGGGAGCTGCTTCCCAGGGGCTTTTCCCACCTGTCCCTCTCTTTGGGCCAGAAAATGGCTGCTTGGGACCCCTTTTGGGGGGCAATGCCCAACCTATCACTGGAGCACGATCTCCTGGACAGCCACACATCCACACACATGCCCTGGAAACCACAGGGGAAGCGAAAGGGGCAGGTCAGGTTCCAAGTGTACACCCCAACAGTTTGGGTGCACCCTGGATAAGGGGTGTGTGAAGTTTGGTCCAGGGGCTCTACGGAGAGCTCTGGTGCAGGAGGCTGTCAGAGGAAAGGGCAGGTGCTGATTTCCTGGCAGAATGCTTCTTGAATGCAGAATTGAAAAGTTAAATTATGACAGATCATGCAGGAACCGCCAGGCAGGGAATAAAACTTTCTAGCTAATAAATTACTGAGGTTCTTGTGGATGCCAGGCAGCACCCAAGTTACACCCTTTTGTGTGGGAAGCAAATGGGCTGGGCACAGGAATTTTTCTGCCACACCTTCGACAACTCTGATTAGATGAAGTGTCAGTATTTTCATTTTTATGCATATTATATCCATTATATTTATATCCTTATTATATACTTCATTATATGCAAATGTGTCTGTATTGTATGAGGATGGTGGCTGGATCAATAACGCCTCTGGGCAAGATGTGACTAAAGTTAATCCCATGAAGGGCTAGGAGTTTCGCAAGACACTTGTAAACTGATGGACAGGACCAGATAAGAAAGAATCATTGTGAGAAATAGAGCGCACCAGCCCTAAAAGCGATGTCCTGAGGAATCAATCACTGGCTGCAAAGGCCCCATTTCTGGACCAAAGGCCCACCCTGTGTTACTCACAGATTCATGGTGGGATGTGTGTGTCTGGCATTTACGAGCACAGAAAAGCTCCTGCATGGGGTTTGAGAGGTTGCACCCCAGTCAGCCCCAAATCTGGGCAGCTCATTAGCATGCAGATAGCTTCATGGATCGGTTTTAATGTTTTCTGCTGTATGTTCACTGTAGGAATCAAGGAGCTTGGTGAGAGAGAGCTGGGCGTGCCACCGTTGTACTGTTCACATGGTTTGTAGGCTCAGAGGAAGAAGGAAAGCAGCCATTTTAGCCAGTCTGACTTACTGGGGTTATCCCAATATCAGCAGGAAACTGGGCAGCCTGCAACCCAGGCAGGAGAGCAAAGCTGGTTCCCTCTCAAGAGGGGTGGCAGCCAGGGCAGGGTCACTAGGGCAGGTGCCCTTACCAGCCCACATAAGTGGACCACTGTGTTGGGAGCATGGACGCTGGCAGGCCACGCCTGTGTTCGCAACATGACCCCAGAATTCTGTGTGCTAAGGAAAAGTACAAGCATGTTAACCCTACGCCCCTGGCTTGTGGGAGAAGGGTCTGGAGGAGCTCATACTCCCCTTTCTGAGGAAGTAAACAAGTATATTCATCATTTATAATGATTGCTAGAGATATGCTAAACTGTATAAATAAAGGACACCGGGATTTTCCCGGGACGCTTCTTTGCCGTGATCCACGACTCTGCCTGGTTTCTTCCCGCATCTGGTGACCCCGACGTGATCCAGCCCTCCGTCTCATCGGCTGGCAAAGCCTTGGTGCACCACAGCGTTTTCGCTCTCTCGTGAGTATGGGGGGGGGATTTATCCGTGCAGCAAAAGGCTCATGCGAAAGAGCTTTTAAAACTTCTCAAGCAAACCGGGAGTGTGACTGCCTCTCAAAAACAGCTGGAGGATTTCCTCCGTATAATTGAATATAAATGTCCATGGTACCCTGATAAGGGCTCCTTGAGCGTCTCCGATTAGCAAAGCATAGGGGAGCGGTTATTCCGTGAGCCCCGGGCTGAAATCCAGCACATTCTTCTTTGGCAGCACTGTGCAGATGCATTAGGGCGATTACGGGCAGAAGCGTCCCCCATTGCATCTCCCTTACTCGAGGGACCGGCTCCTCCAGACTATCCCTGCGAGTTGCCCCCACCCCCACCAGTTGATCAAACCCCGAGCGCGCCCTCTGCTCCTCCGGCTCTCGCCCCCCCTGAGCCATCTCCGACTCCGGTGCATTCAGGGGCTGTCCGTGCCGCTCTTCAGCAGGCACAGCGTGAGGGACAACATCCCCTTCTGGAGCAATGGGACGGGGAACTCCCGTCTTTGTACCCTCTTACATATACCCAGGGTGAAGGGGGAGAGCAAGTGACCCACACTGGACTTAATTATTCTGTTTTGAGGGAGTTAAATAAAGGCATACGGGAATCTGGTCTCCACTCCATTTATGTTAGTGGATTAATAGAAGCACTGGCTAAGGGTTATACTATGATCCCCCAAGATTGGAAAGATCTTTTCCGAATGATCTTGTCCCCTGCTCAATATGTGGTTTGGGATAATGAGTTTCGGCTTGCTGCAGTAGCGTGCCAGCACGCGGGGGCTCTCCCCGATCAAATTTACGGTGCAGGACAGTTTGCCACCATCCAACAGCAAATGGAGCTTGGTATGGAACATTTTCACCGTACTGCGCTCTGCGTGCAGCGCGCCTTTCGCAGGGTTCCTGCTTCAGGCAAGCCCCTCTTATCCTTTACCGGTGTTAGACAACAGGCATCGGAACCATTCCATCAGTTTGTAGATAGGTTAAAGGAGGCCATACACCGACAGCTTGATAATCCCGAAGCTCAAGCAGAGCTTCTCCTGCGCCTGGCGCACGAGCAAGCCAATGCTGACTGTAAGAAAATTCTCCAATCTGTTGTTCATCGGGCTCAGTACACGCTTGCTGACATGATCCAAGCGTGTGCTGAGGTGGGCACTCAGACCCATGCAATGGCCCTGCTGGCCGGTGCGCTCCGAGCTGGTAACAAGCCCACGGGCAACTGTTTTAACTGCCGTAAACCGGGCCACTTCCGTCGGGAGTGCCGAGCGCCCGGGGGCGGAGCCCATGGTGCGAAAAATCAGTTCCCTACTGCAAAGAATGGGAGTCGCCCTTTTAAAAAATGTCCCCGTTGTAATAAAGGCTTTCATTGGGCTAACCAGTGCCGTTCTAATCCACCGGGAAACTCCCCAACGGGCCACCCCCAGGCCCAGGCATAAATCAGGGGGGCGTCCTCACCGCGCTCCCGCAGCCAGCCACCAAGGGGAGCACCAGCATTGACCTTATTAACAGCAAAAGCATGGCCACCGCCCTCCCGGGGGAAGTTTTGCTCATGCCCACTCAACTCACTGGCCCCCTCCCGGAGGGAACAGTGGGTATTGTTCTCCCGCGCTCTTCCGCTCATAAGCGCTCGATCATGGTGGTGCCAGGGGTTATTGACTCTAATTACACAGGAATAATCTTCGTCCAGTTTTGGAGCAGCCTCCCCTTGGAGCTCCACCAAGGGGAATCGTGGGCTCAGCTCCTCATCCTGCCTTACTGTTCGCCGGGAGGCCCCGGGCTCGCAGAACGGCACGGCGGTTTCGGTTCCACCAGATCGGACGACACTCAGGTACCTCCGTTTCATCCCCAGGTCGCAGCGCTCCTCCAACAAATACAGGTCCGCAAGCCGACACGTACGTACTACATTAATGGTAAAGCGTTGGATGGGCTCCTAGACACCGGAGCTGACGTCTCTGTTATTGCTCAACAACATTGGGACCCCGGTTGGCCCTCTGAAATTGCTCCCTCCGTATGGGGGGTGGGTGGTGCTCAAGCTTCTCGCCGCAGCACTAATTGGCTCTCGGTGTGGGATAACGAGGAGGCTAAAGAAGTTGCACAAATCCGCCCTTGCATTTTGCCCATCACAATTAATTTGTGGGGCCGAGACATTTTGTCACAGATTGGAGCCACTCTTGTCACGCCATGAACCCCCCAGTTGCCCTGGCACTACAATGGAAGCCACACGCTCCCATTTGGGTTGAGCAGTGGCCCCTTCCCTTGGAGAAATTGGAGGCGCTGACGCATTTAGTACAGGATCAGCTGTCAGCACAACACATTGAACCCTCCACTAGCCCTTATAATACCCCGGTCTTTGTCATTCGTAAAAAATCAGGTAAATGGCGGTTGCTCCATGACCTTCGTGAAATAAATAAAATTATTGAGCCTATGGGCCCGTTACAATGTGGCACCCCAAATCCAAATTTAATCCCTCATGACTACCAGTTAGCTATCATAGACTTAAAGGACTGTTTCTTTTCTATTCCCCTTAATGAACAGGATAAAAAATACTTTGCCTTTACCGTCCCGGTCCTTAACAATTCCCAACCCACCAAAAGATTCCAATGGAGAGTCCTGCCCCAGGGCATGTTAAATAGCCCCTCCCTCTGCCAACATTTTGTTGCCCGGGCGTTACAACCCTTTCGTGATAAATACCCCCGACTTTTGGTCTATCACTATATGGATGACATCTTGGTCGCCGGCCCTACCTTACCGGCCTCCTGGCGCCATGATCTCCAATCCAGTTTGCACCTATTCAGCCTCCAAATAGCCCCCAAAAAGATTCAGACCATGGAACCCTTTTTGTACTTGGGCCATAAGCTCTTTGCTGCATATTCAGTTCCAGTTATCCCTGCTATTCGCCTTCCCTCGCCTGTGACTTATGTTGTGTTACAGCAAGTCCTGGGGGCCATCAATTGGTTGCGCCCTTATTACCGGCTTACTACAGAAACTCTCCGACCCTTGTTCCTAGCCCTTAAGAATGGCAAGCACCCCTCTGATCCCATCTCTTTACAGCCATCACAACTTGCCGTTCTTGATCATGTTAATTCCATCATAGCCCAGTGGTGGGTGGATCGGGCCGCCGCAAATCTCCCTCCTGAGCTTATCTGTCTTCACGACACACTTCAACCTTGTGCAGTCCTGGCCCAGGAGCCTGCTTCTGCCCCCCTCCGTATTCTTGAGTGGCTTTACCTTCCCCACGCCCCTCCTAATACCCTGACCCCGCTGGATAGTATGATTGCTCAATTGATTACTAAGGGCCGAATGTGTTCTCTGGCTCTGATGGGTCTTGACCCTACTGAGATTGTCCTTCCCCTCCCGTTGAAACGCCGTGCCATGACGATTGCATTTTCGGAGTCCCTGCAGCTTGCCTTAGCTGGGTATGTGGGGCGTCTTTCTTATCATATTTCCAAAGATCCACGCCTGCACATTGTGCAGCACATCCCTGTTCAGCTCGAGCGTTTACTTGTTCTTACCCCCATTCCCGATGCGCTCACTGTTTTTACTGACGGCAGCCCTACCCGCGGTGTTATCGCTTGGTTCGCCGATGGCCAGTGGTCCTCACGTTTTACCCCTCCTCAAACCTCGCCTCAGCGCCCCGAGTTAGCTGCAGTCTGTCTTGCCTTTTCTCATTTTTCTGCTCAGCCTATTAATGTTATTACTGATAGCCTCTATGTTGCTAATATTGCCTCTTGTATAGTTGGCAGCTATGTTTCCCCAGCTACTGATCCAGCGCTTCTACGTCTCTTCCTTGCGCTTCAATCCCTCATCCGCTCTCGTTCCCACCGTTTTTTTATTGCCCACATTCGTAGTCACCAACCACTGCCTGGCTTTCTTTTGCAGGGCAATGCCCACGCAGATGCGCAATTGCGCGCCCTTTGCCCCTGCTCTGCTATTGATAGCCATGAACTCCACCATCAGAATGCCAAGGCCCTTGCTCATCAGTTTTCTATTCCCCTTTCGGATGCTCGTGCTATTATTCAGCAATGCCCTCAATGCTCTCTGCATACCCCCTTCCCTCCTGTCGGCGTTAACCCCCGGGGCCTGGGCTCGAACCAATTGTGGCAAATGGATGTCACGCAGTTTCCCCCTTTCTCCCCTTGGCGCTACCTCCACGTTTCCGTGGATACCTATTCCGGTTACTTGTGGGTTACCCCGCACAAGGGTGAAAAGACTAAACATGTTATTAATCACCTCCTCCGTTCCTTTGCGGTCATGGGTGTTCCCAAGCGTCTCAAAACAGACAATGGTCCTGCATATTGCTCCACTGCCTTTGCGGACTTCTGTGCTCGCTGGGGCATCACTCATACTTTTGGCATCCCCTATAATTCTCGCGGTCAGGCCATTGTTGAACGCACTAATCGCACCCTTAAAACTGCCCTTGACCGCCAAAAGCAAAAAGGGGGAGTACCGGTCAGCCTTCCCGAAAAAGAGGAATGGCTCGCTAGTGTTCTGTTCACGCTTAACCACTTAAATCTCCTTCCCCATGATTCTCGAATGCTTTCTCGTATGCAGAAACATTTTCAGCAAACAGAGGTCCTTCCTGCCCCAAGGGTAATCTACCGTCAACTGCCCGGAGAGACGTGGAGCAAACCTGTGCCCCTCATTACCTGGGGGCGAGGATACGCAGCGGTCGCAACCGACAGCGGGCCAGTGTGGGTTCCAGCGAGATACGTTAAGCCGTGGGTGGCAGATGGCGTGGCACCAAGGTCTCAAAAACCCCATCCCGAACTTCAATCTGCACCTGATGCCCGACCCGACCGCCCCTCTGACCACCCAGCGTAAGCGCGGGCAGCACAACCCTCCGGTTACTTGGGGACAGGTCAAAAACCTCACTAGACAGGCTGAGGGGACATTGGATAGCAGTGGCCTGGAGAAAACAGCTGAAAATTATGTTATCGCAATTATTGCCTGTTTGCATGCTAATTCCTGTATGATATTGTGCCTGTTTACCCTATTATCGTGTCCTTCAAGTTGCGCTAACCCCCTTCCAACTGCAACGCCCAATATGTGGGAGGCATTCGCCTCCATTCTTAATCAATCTGGTTTTTGCTTAACCCAGCAAGTGGCAGTGGGACAACTATTGGGTACCTGTCTCGTCCCTGTCTGCCACGATGCCTCGGAGATTGAAAATAGTACCTGGTTTTACCAAAGTCTGGAATCTAACACCAGTATCCGGAATTTGGGGTATTCGGCCTATCATAATTGGGGAGTCCAAACCTTGCGGCCACCCTACGGTGCTGTGGTTCTCAACACACCATATATTGCTAGCCATAATGTTTCCTGTGCCCGCATGGTGAACTGCACCGGGAAGTGTTATCTGCCCCAGACTCATTCACTTAATTGCTCCTTTTATCAGAATATATCTTATATGCATAAACATGTTATATTGCCTCCGGGGTGGTTCTGGACATGTACAGGGCTCACCTTTAATTATATTCCAGCCAATATTACTCATGGCACCACTTGTTGCTTAAGCAGGCTTTCCCTTGTTATGCCCTCGCGGACCCACCTGTCTCGTAGTAAGCGGGCCGCTGCCCCCTTAGACTCCTCCTGTAATAGTCATACCTCCTTGCTCTCGAAAACTGAAACCCTTGCATTAGCCTTTTCTTTGGTAGGGGTGCCTGGTCTCGCTGCTCGTGATAGTCTGAATGTCAATGCCTTAGCTTGTGCGGCGGCAAAAGCCTTAAATGCTACGTCCACGGCTATCTCCCTCCTAAATACCGAGCAAGCGGAGATCCGGCACGGCCTTTTACAAAATCGTGCGGCCATTGATTATCTTCTTCTAGTGCACCACTATGGATGTGAAAAAGTGAAGGATATGTGTTGCTTTAACCTTTCTGACCACTCTCACGCTGTTAATAATCAATTGCTGATTATCAAAAATCTCACCTCGCAAATTCGAATTGATTCGGACCCCTTTTCAGGGTGGTGGAGTTGGCTCTCCTCCCTCCTCCCCAGCTGGGGCTGGCTTCACCGCCTTATTACCTATGGTGGCTTGGCCTTGCTTTGTTTTCTTTTCCTCTGTTGCGGCATTCAATGTATCCCCTCCCTTGTTGCTATGTGCTTTCATGGCTGCCCCTGGTCCTCCAGGGGGGTGACCAAACCCCCTCTTGTCAAATTCTAAAAGACAGGGGGAGATGTTGGGAGCATGGACGCTGGCAGGCCACGCCTGTGTTCGCAACATGACCCCAGAATTCTGTGTGCTAAGGAAAAGTACAAGCATGTTAACCCTACACCCCTGGCTTGTGGGAGAAGGGTCTGGAGGAGCTCATACTCCCCTTTCTGAGGAAGTAAACAAGTATATTCATCATTTATAATGATTGCTAGAGATATGCTAAACTGTATAAATAAAGGACACCGGGATTTTCCCGGGACGCTTCTTTGCCGTGATCCACGACTCTGCCTGGTTTCTTCCCGCATCACTGCAGCTGCCAAAAGTGGTGACACCATCATTGCACTTTCCTCAGCTACATGGTTTTCCTGCCGGCTTCTAGCCTGGGGAGGCTACATCCCCTCTCCCCCCGCTTTCCTGGACCCTAAGAGCTGACATCACATAGCGCACATCTAGCCCATCTCCGCAGCACATCTCACTGAACTGTGCAAGGGAGGTTGGGTCGTTTTACCCTCTTGACTGAGAAGGAAACTGAGGCATTGAACAACTCAGGGACTTGGCCAAGGTCATCTCTTAAGCCATCCTCGTCTACACACAAAAGTTGAAGGAGTGTAAAGGCACCAGTCTATTAAAACATTACAGCACTGGTTAGTGCTATGCTGGATGAGAAGGGCGACCAAGTACAATCCTGGTGCCAGGGTCCTTTATCCTGGTATAGCTGCTCATACATTGCTATTGTATTGATACAATATCAGTAAACAAACCAGCCTCACCAGCTGCATAGTTACTCCAGGTCAACAGTCTTTAAAGTAACTGGAAATGGGGACAGGGACATCTCTTGTTCTGTGTGCACAGCACCTGCTACCACAGGGCCTGGTCTGTGTCACGGTGTGTCTCTGCAGCCAGCTCTGTACAGTGTTGTAATAAATGTAGTCAATTTCAAAAGGGATAGCCCTGTTAGTCTAGTCCAGCAGAAAAATACAAGGAGTTTTGTGGCACTTTAGTCTTAAAGTGCCACACAACTCCTTGTTTTTTTCTGTAATAAATGTAGAAATCCCACACAAACTCCACCAGAAGAGGGAGAGGTTAAGGATCTGCCATGTGCCCCTGGGGCTCTGCTGTGCCACACCTGCAGGGCACTGCCAGGCCAGAGGAGGACTCTGAAGGAACATAGAGTAGCTGTGTTTATAGTTGCCAAGACTGATGAGGAAAGCTGGGGTCCACAGCACCAGAAACAGAGCAGGATGCCCAGCAGACACTCTGCCCATGCTACCAAGGGAAAAGGAGTCTCAGTACTTCCAAGGCTGCAGACATCTCCTTGGGTTTGGTTTGTTCACAGCTTTGCTTTTCTTTCCAGGTGGGGGAGGCCAGTGACTGCGATGGGAAGTGACTGGGAGGGGCTGCTCACACAGAGCTCTTTCAGACCAGGACTGTCACAGATCCACTGGCCCAGTGCTTTGCAGCAGTCCCTGGGAGGCCCCCTTAGGAGCCAGACCCCCTTAGGGTCTTACTATTCCAGTAGGGGGAACCACCTGTTTCACTGCCCCCTTGGAGCAAACCTCATAGCCTTCATCTCCCTCCTTCATACGGTGATCTCCCTGCTGTGACCCCCCCTGAGGTTGGGCAGATTTGTACCCCAAAGGGAGCAAAGCCACCCTTCTTCAGTGTGTGCATGGACCCTCAGGCAGCAGGGCACAAGTGACTGGGTTATTAAACATCTGGCAAACAGTGTGGACCATCCTTGGATAACCCAGATCCCTCTGACCCTTCTTTTGTCCTAGTTCAGCTCCAGTTTTCAGCCATCCACCAGATTGAATTAACACCCCCCTCCATCCCCACACACCTAGCCTGTAAACTCCCTTTCCCCACCGCCTACTGAACTGTGCAGCCCATAAGGGAAAGGGAAACACAGTATTCCAGCAAAAAATATTAGAGAAAATACCAGTCAGTCACAAGGACTCAGTGGCCAGCCTTTGGGCCCAGCTGCAGCCCATGGACAGAGCTGGCCTGAGTTCCCCGGACAGCCTGGAGGTACACGGTCCACCACTGACAGCAGATACTGAGAACAAGAAGATGCCCTCATCCCAGAGTGTCCTGATGCCAGGGCTTTAGCCGGGTGATGCCCAAAGCCCTTGCTCAGCAGTGAAATTAGCGGTTTGGACTCTTTACCGAACCTGAAGAGCATGGACACAACGTGCTCCCCAGCTGGAGGGTAAGTCCAGAGGAGACAGACTGAAGTAGCTACTGGCTGGGGAACAAGACAGAAAGCTTCTGTCATGCTATCACCTGAATGTTCAGTGGGACCCTTCACTGCACCCAATCTCGGTCACACTGTGTCTGTGCAGCGGCCAGCAAAATGAGGCCAGATCTCTGCTGGGCACTCCAGGACTGTCTCTATGCCCTGGAGCTGGGACATGGAGCGTGTCTAGATGGATCAAAGACGGAAATCATGGCACACACCGGTGCAGCATTCCCCAGATTTCCATGTTCATTTCAGCTCTGTGCCCAGCGATGCCCAGAATGGGATGAAGGGATCATGAAGACAGACCAGAATACACCGTCCCATTTGAAACACAGGCTGTCAGCTCTGATGTTGCTACAGATCCCCAAGACCAGTTACAAGAGCCCAGCTTAATCTTAAGCAACTGCAACCCCCAGCCAAATCCTCCCTCTCCTTCCTGCTTCCTGGATAGGCTCCTGCCAGCACGAACTTGACCGTTTATTACCCAACAAACTGGTGTCATGCCTTGTTGCCCTCCGAGGCATTTATAGAGAGCAGCAGGTGTTGGTGACCAGAAATCACTTTCCTCCTGGCTTTTCAGGAATCCAGGTAAGCAGATACCAGCCCCCCTACCCAATGGGCAACAGTCTCCATTGAGCAGCACTGCAACACCAGCATGACTCTTCTCCTTACAGCCCCCAGCTAGGCAGGTGGTGTTAGTACAGCTGGGGCGACCCCCAAACCTGCTGGCCAAGAAGCTGCCATGGTGACTGGGGGAGACTGGGAAGGGTAGTGGATCTGGGCAAAGGTGAGATGTACTCAGGCTACAAGCCTGCCTTGGAGCCAGGGGAAGCCTGCATAAAGGGGGATTTGCCACCTAAGGGTTCAGGGGGGAGTGGCTCCTCCCCAGTAGCTCCCCCACCTAGATTGGCAGGTCAGGTGTTATGGGTCATACCTCCACAGGGCTGAGCGAGACAAGGAAGAGGAAGATGACACGGGCCGTGTTGCTCTTAGCACTCTGCACCATGGCACTTGGTGAGTTTGGATCCCTCTGGGCAAGGGAAAGGGGGGAATGGCTGGGGCTCCCTAATGCTCACAACTGAAGGAACAGAAATGCAGAAATGGGAAATTAATGATGGAGGCATCTGTTTTGCCTGGCCCCTGGCCTGGTACCCAGAGCTGGGTCTCCCCTATTAGCTCCCGTCCAGCCCGTCCCTCCATAAGGATGGCTAGATTGTCCCCTGAAGCCAACCCCCCAACGCCCTAGTCCTAACAGGGAGCTGATTCCAGAGTGTCACACACTTCCCACCCAGGCCATATCCCCTGCCAGCCCAGCTCCTTCCAAACTACCCTGAGGGTGGCCAAGCCTTAGAGTCAGAAACTCCAGCCCCCAGCACCCAAAGCAAGCTGATATTAGGTGGAAGAGGAGGAAGATAGATGGTAAGCAGGCAGGGGAAGAGAGTGGGACAGGAGGAGCAATAACAACACTGACTCGTCCCCAGCTCCCAGCAAGGCCCCATTGGCGGGATTCATGCTGATAATGTCCCTGCAGGCTTGACTGCACTCACCACCAGCCTTGGAACCAGTCCTATTGTGTGAACTGATCAGATGGGGGGGAGGCACCTCGATTAATCCAGTCCTTTTTCCCCACCTCCCACATGGCACAGGATGCCCCACCATTGTCCCCCGCTCCCAGTGGGGGGCCCGGCCGCCAAGAAGGAGGATCCCACTGAAGACCCCGGTGCCCGTCGTCATCATTCACCACACAGCAGGGAATCGCTGCACCACCCGGACGGCTTGCATCCGGGAGGTCAAGGCCATCCAGAACTACCACATGGTCAGGCAGGGCTGGTCTGACATCGGCTACAAGTGAGCATTGTGGGATGGGTTGGGGATCTCCCCACAGCTGAGTGGTGGACTCAGGACCACCACACCCAAGTAGCCACAGGGAGGCAGCAGAGTCATACTCAGGGTAGAGCTGGGCATTACAGGGATTTAATCACAAAAGAGATTTGACTTTTATATTTACAGTTTTTGGTAAAGAAGGGAATGGGGTCAGGTGCACCCAGAATCCCTTCAATGGGAGAAGGGAGAAATGGGGAGAATGGCTCGTTTTCATTTGGAGATAATGGGACCCACCCCAGCCATGTGGGGAGGAGAAAATAGGAGGCCCAGAGCCCCTGGCAAGGAGATATTGGTGGGTGGAGGGACTGTAGGAGGTCCTGAAGAGCAGGGGGATGGGAAGGAGGCACTAATGAAGCTTCTGGGGAAGGCTCCAGGGAACCCCTGGGTTGTGACACAAATTCAACAGGAAGGAGCCTCACAGCGTGCACCCTCCTATGTGACACCATCTCATGCTGATGTTGTTGATCCACTTCACTGGGCCCAGACTAATGCCCCAGAATGAAATCTGGCTGCCATATTTTACTCTGTGTTGAAGAATTTTATGAGTGTGATGTTAGAGGATGGAAACGTGGCTTGGAATCTCCCATGGGATGGAAAGTGCCTTCACTGTTCTCCTGCCCCAGATGCCAGCTGGCTACAGCCCTCACTTGAGCCCCAAATGTGTTCTGGTTGGGCTTAGAGCTTCTTCAGTAACGGTTGTCACACATAGCACCACCTAATGGCCAAACATGCAATACGCTACTGGTTAGCTCCCCAGTCCAGTCTGGCTCCTTGGTGGGGCTTTCACTCTGGGGCAGAGTTATGAGCCTCTAGCTCTGATGGCCTCAGGTTCAAACCCAGGAAGGGTCAGCAGCAAGCCATGGGAACTGCCACAAGTGAGGGGGACGGGAGAGTGCAAGTGACATGCCTGTGCGGGTCTCACACACCGCTCTCCCTGCAGCTTCCTGATTGGGGAAGATGGCAACGTCTATGAGGGCCGAGGCTGGCGTACGATGGGGGCCCATGCCAAAAACTGGAACCATAAGTCACTGGGATTCAGCTTCCTGGGCTCCTTCTCCAGTATGTGGCTCCTTCTATATGGCTTTAGCCAGTCAAGCCCTGAGGGGAGCTGGAAATCCCTTCTGCACAGACCCCCACCCACACAGGCTCTCCAAGTACAGCTGGCCTCTCTGCCATCCCCCTGGGCTCTGCCACTGTTGAATTTCCCCTCTGTCTGGCACCAAGCTGGGGCACAGCATCATGAAAATGGGTGGGACTGTGGCTCAACCAATGCAGTAGGTGAAGGAATGCCTTGTGGAATACAACAGGAGGAGGGGGAGTGACACTGTTGTGACTAAGCAAGAGCATGGGGGGTGTTATTTATAAGGGGCACAGTCACAGGCTATGCAGCAGAGAAGGGCCAGGGCAACATTAACAGGGGGTTGCTGTGTTCTGCAGGCAGAGCCCCTAACAGCGCCGCCCTGAACGCTGCCAAGAAACTGATCCAATGTGCCGTGTCCAAGGGCTACCTGAGCCGCAGCTACACCCTGAAGGGCCACCGCAATGTGAACCAGACCAGCTGCCCTGGGAATGCCCTCTATGCAATCATTAGGAGATGGCCCAGATTCAGAGCCTGAGTCCCTACAGCCAAAGGGGCAGCAAGCCCCACCCATGACTTCCACCTGCCCAGACAGCTTCTTTGCCCTACAGCTTCTTGCCCACCTGCTACCCACCTGGGACCTGCAGAGCAGGGATCTAATAGTTGGGGTTATGCTCCCAGAGCACCTGGGATCTGCTGCCCTTCCCCAGATCTCAGCTTTCTAATGGTAGCTGAGAGTCATCTGCCTGCACCAGCGTGCTTCCTTCAGCAGACGCCAGGCCAAGACTCTAGCTCTCAACCTGAGTTGGCACATCAACTCCACCCAGCCCCACACACTCCCAGGCCAAGATTTTTAAAGATCCCAGAAGGGGTTTGACTTCGAGCTTCAGTCAAGATCAGTGACTAAAGGCTCTGCGAATCCCTGGGCAACTTTGGAAATAAAAACAAGGAGTTATGTGGCACTTTAAGACTAACAGATTTATTTTTCACATGAGCTTCTGTGAGCTAAAATCCCACTTTGTCAGATGCTTCATGCGAAAAATAAATCTGTTAGTTTGAAAGTGCCACACAACTCCTTGTTGTTTGGGTTTTTTGGGGGGGGATTGGTTTCTGGACTAGACTAACATGGCTATCCCTTTGGAAATTGACAACTTTGGAAATATCACCTCAACTCTCATTAGAAAAATCTGTAATATTACTCATTCCAAAGCGAAACCATCCTTTTCCCCCAAACCAGCACTTAAACCTGCAACTGAACTTTCTTCTTGAGTCCCCCCAAAATTGGTCACTATTTAACACATCTCACAAATGGAACCCTCAGAGTCCCCAAACCCTGACACTCGGCTCTGCTTTTCCAGCTGCAGGAGCTGGCTCTCTCTCACAGATGTTAGGTCTAGCATCTTTCTTCCAATCCTTAGTTTTATGAACCTCTCTCACTAATGGGGGGGGGGGGGGCAAAAAAGATTCTGATCATTGGATGTCTAGTGACTGGGAAGGAGCTCTTCACATAGTTTGCAGAGTCCCACAAAAGGTTTTTGAATTCAATTGCAATCTGCTTTTAACCTATTGCCTCCATGAGTTAGCTCTTGGCTTATTTGGATGCTACTGAGAAGTTTAAAAGTAAACCAGTTTCTAGCAGGTGAAAAATTACAGCACAGTGAATCATTTCAGCTTCCATTTAATCATAAGCACCATCCCTCTCAGCCTTTGGGATGGAATGGGAGAGCACAGCAGGTGATTAGGGTCTATCAGATTGGTACTGAGAAGCCCCACTGCACTAGGTGCTGTACACACAACATGGAACTGACAGTCACTGCCCTAAAGAGCTCCCGCTCCTCTAACTCAGCAAAAGGTGGGAGGGGAAACTGAAGCACAGGGTGAGGAACGGGTCTTACCCAAGTTCCTATGAGCCAGTAGCAATGTGGGAGGACACCCCAGAGTTACAATTCCATGCTCTTCCCCCTAGATTGCTGCCTCTCCACCCAGGGGAGGAGGTGGCGAGGAATTGAGGGGGCACTGCACCCACATGGGTTACATAGATAGGCTCAGCCACAAGCCTAACAACCCTGATATGAAGGAATGGGCAGCGGAGCTGGGGTCTCCTCCTGCTGATGCAAGCTAGGACAGCCCACAAGGAGAGCAATGGGAGAGGACCAGAATGGAAAGAACCCCCCATCACACTGCCACAGCTCCTGGGGCTGCCCAGCATGAGGAGGAGCTATGGGAAGGGGCAGCAACTCTGATGGGGCAGCTCTTTATTATGAGATTTGCTGTGCAGAAGCCCCTTAGGGATGTTGGGAATCCAATGCCCATGCTGGAGGCCTCACAGCCCTGCCACGCTCTGCCCTAGAAAAGAGAAGAGGAAAGAGGACTGCAAGATTAGAGCAGTGGAGTGGGGTGCAGCTTATCAGAGGGGCTGCATGGAGCAGCCAGTGAAAGCCCAGTCAGCTCATATAAAAGGAGCTGCAGTGTAGAGACCAGAGCAGAGCTTAGTTCCTTGCTGGACCTGGAGGATTGTGGATGGTTTGCCTGGCATATGGAGGGACTTACAGAACCTTGGAGAGAGCACTGTTAGCAGAGACCAGCAGAAACAAGAAGGCGCTTTGGACTAGTAGTTGGGACTCAACTAGGAGAACACCCAAAGGTAAGGATGAAGAACATGCGGAGTCTGTGGGAAGTGGTCCAGAGAAACACAGCTCCAACACAGCTTATTTAAAGGGACACAGCAGATGCCTGCTATCTTTATGGTCCCCGAGTTGCAACCCAGAGTGGAGGGTGGGCCTGGGTCCCCCACAACCTGCCAGTAGAAAAGGGGGCCTGCACTTCAAAGCATGCCAGAAGGGGAACTGAACTTTCTAGTGGCCCAGAGACAAAGGTGGATTCCAAAAGCCCGGAGAGGGGTGGGCATTGCCTCCAGGCAAGGAGTGTGAAGTACAGCTCAATACCAGGGCTGAGGCCATTTTCCCAGAGAGGGCTACTGAGGAAAAATGGGCCAACCAAGGGGTTCTGGGATAAAGCCTCTGTCAGACTCTTTGGCTACTGCAGACTGTGTGAGACTTGGCCAGGGGGCTAAGTCATGCTATAAATGGAGAGAGAGTGTGTGCAGGCACACTCATACAGATTGGGTGCTTATGTGAGTTGAGTGCAACCCCATTACTGGTAGAAACCTTCCCTGTTACCCTTCTCAAACTGGTGATCTTTGTCTAGCCTCTCTTTTAGAGGCAGAAAGTGAAGGTCAGTACAGGTCGTTGCTGAGGGCAGCTGAAAAATCTGACTCACCCCCATCCAAAGCAACTGTCCTCCCCTGCACCAAAATATCTTTGACAGGAAAAAGCCGAGACCCATAAGGCAGGGAAATCTGAGACAACTTGAGGGCTCCATCCTGCTGGAGCCCTCATTTGCCTTCACAGCCACAGAGCAGTGTTTCCCAACCTGTGTGCCACAGCATACAGGTGTGCCATCAGGTATGAGCAGATTTGCCACAAGATTTTTTTGAAAAACTACTCAAAGAGCTCTGGATTGGCTAATTTCCTCATGAGTATTCCTGAGGTCATTTGGAAACTATATGGTGCTGTGCCTCAAATTAATTAAAGGTAGCAAGATGTGCCACAGCAGAGAAAATGTTGGGAACCACTGCCACAGAAAACTAACAAGTCCCAAATACACCTCTTCTGCTCATCTTCCAAGACAAGTGCTGTTTTCAGAACTCAGTTATGCTAAGAGGACCTGCGGAGGACAGAGGAAATGCTAGAACAGGGGTCTCAAACACACGGCCTGCGAGCCGCACATGGCCCCTAAAGCTATTCCCTGTGGGCTGCAACAACACTATCATTACAGATATTTGCAGTATGAAAGGGTTTCAGTGGTGCGGGCCTCAAGTGAATGTACTAGTCCTCACGTGGCCCTCATGGTGGTTTGAGTTTGAGACCCCTGTGCTAGAATTACACCATGAACACAAATCTTAAGGAAGGGATGTGTTGACCCCACAAACGACGAAGAGCTGGCTGGCAACAGACTGCAATGTGCTCACATGGGGCCTTGGCCCAATTTAAAGAGAATTGCCTTGCTGAAGAGGCTGAGGAATGGCAGCAGAGGAAGAAAAGGGTACAGCATCCTGGCAGGCACTCATGTTCCCACTGAGCAATCACCTGTCACATATGTGGAAAAATCCATAATTGGACTCAGACCTCAACCATCTCAGTGACTTTTCCACTGGCAGACACCTTCCTTGTCTCGATAAGGATGATGACCAAAATCTCCATCTCTTCTGAGGTGGCGTAGCCCTTCTCAGGTGAGCTGTAAAGCAGAAACCATGAGCACACCTGGCTGCCGTGGAATAGCACGGCTTTCGTCCCAGGCTAGGGTACTACATTCCACTCAGTGAGTTACTCCTCACAACCTCCTGGGGAGCTGGTGGCAGAGAGCATGAGTCCCATCTGCTCACTTTAAAGCACTTCAACTGACTTTTGATAGAGTGTTTTATTTATGTCTCCTCTAGCTTCTGTTTCAGAGCTGCCGTCCTCTCTCTGCCTAGCAGGGATGGCCAGCAGGTGTGCATGGGTGTCGCAGGGGCGAGGACAGCACAAACTGGATATGACAGCAGAGAAAGGCATTTGTATATTTCATACAACATGAGCTATAATAAGAGTCCCGACCGAATCCCTCATATCTTGATTGGACAAATTTCCCACTGAAGCCAGTTAACTCAAGGGTGGAATAAGGTCTGTACAATCTGGCTCTTGGACTGACACCTTAGGTGTCTTCTGAAAACACTGCATCCTCTTGGCTTCCCAGTCTGCTTTCAAGTCATGCTTTATTTTGAGAGATTTTGAGACCAGCAGAGACTATTCAATCATTTATTCTAATGTCTGTCACATCAAAGGCCTTAGAAATGCACTCCCCCCCCCCAGCATTGAGCCTAATAGCTTGTGTAAGGCAGGTCTAAAGGTTGGGCCTTGTTTGGCTATGTCTAAACTACAGGAGTTTATTAAGCTGGTTTAATAAAGTCTACTTTAATCCCAGGAGACTGCCCATGTCCACAGTGGCAGTTGCTAGGGTCACCCTAAGAGTGGTGCATGCGTAGCTGGCCCACAGTGCACCACAGCAGAGGTGCCCCCCTCCCAGCCTCCTCTTTACTTCAGGAAGTGAGTGACCACACCACTGTCCATACTGTGCATGGGAAAAGGGCGCCCAGGGAAGTCAGGGAGCCTGACATGGCCCAGCAATGTGCCAGCACAGCACTCTACACCCTCCCTGCGGGCAGCACCAGGAGCCCATTAAGGCACCCAGTCATGTCCAGCAAGTGGATGCCGCTCAGAGACTGCTTCTGCCACTTGTGAAAAGTGGCAGGGACCATCTCCAGTTCCGAGCCATTTGCAGGAGGCTTGAGGCCAGATTGGGCCCCTGCTGCTGCCAGCAAGCAGCAGGAGCAGTCTCCAAGCGTCTGCTGCTTGCCAGAAGTGTCCTGGAGCCAGATCCAGCCCCTTCCAGCTGTGCTGTGGGCCAGAAATCCAGGGCCCATGCCCTGCTGACCCCAGCACAATGACGCCCCGATGCCCACACAGTGGCAGGGCGCAGCAGTTGTTAAGATTCAAACACTGGGAACCAATACAAAGAGGAAAGGAAGTAAAATCACCCTTTGTAACAGGAAAAAAAATCCACAGTCACAATTTAATCCTGCTTCCACACAACCTAATCTAAAAGAAATAGCAAGTTTTCTTTCTTTCTTTCTTTCTTTCTTTCTTTCTTTCTTTCTTTCTTTCTTTGGCTATGTCCACACAAGGGTTTTATTTCAAAACAATGACCGTTGTTTCGAAATAAAAGATG
>ML682024.1:12210160-12220695 GCA_007922195.1 Podocnemis expansa
CCAGTGTGCTGGAGGAGGTTCAGGAGGGCGTAGCAGGTGCGGGGGGGTAGGGAGTTGCAGCCCTGGCAGGTTGCCGGTTGCAGGACCTGCTCGCCCCCCTTCAGCCCTGGAGCTGCTCCATCTCCAGCAGGGTAGCGGGTGTGGGACCCACTCACCCTGCTGCAGCCCAGACCTCCCAGCATCCCCCTCTCCTGAATTGAAATAGCTAGTCCTGTGTCTGGACTTGCTATTTCGATTTGGCATTTTTCCTTAATTTGATTTAAGTTACATCGAATTAAGAGCTTTATTTCGAATTTGCTTATTTCAAAATTAACTTATTTTGAAATAAGCATTTAGGTGTGGACATAGCCTATGTGCTGTTTCCCAGTGTTTGAATCTTAACTGCTTCGATTTGCTGTTACACTGTGACCTGATCCTATGTCTTACATTCTCCTGCATCTCTTTTCCTCCCATTCTGTAAATTCCCCCATCTTCAAAGCATCTGATGAAGTGGGATTTTCTCCCATGAAAACTCATGCAATAAAAAAGGCTTAAAAAGTGCCACAGGACTCCTTGTTTGTTTTACAACAATATCAGAAGGGTTGGGCTGAAAAGGGCAAGGGGAGAGAGACAGGCAGGGTTGGGCTGGAGAAGGGCATGCATGGAGGATCGGGCTGAAAATGGTAGAAACATGGGATTGGGCTGAGAGGGGGAAAGATGCAGGGCTGGGCTGAGAGGGGGAGAGATGCGGGGTCTGGCTGAGAAGGGGGAGACATGCAGGGTTGGGCTGAGAGGAGGGTTAATGCGGGGTTGGGCTGAGAAGGGGAGAGCTGTTGTAACAGGTCCAGTGAAGGCAACGTGGGCTGTAGTGTGAGGATGCAGGGCTGGAGCTAAGACATGGGGGGGGTTGATACATTGTACACAGCTTGGAATGCTCCCAACTGTGGTTTGCCTTCTCTCCATCCCCCATCCCTATGTTTCACTTAGCTAGGAGGCCAATCAAGTCAACTTAAGCCAACTCCTGGGCAACGCTGGCTTAAATCCACTTAATAAAGTCAGCTGAAAAGCTGACTTTACAAGTGAGAGTTATTAACTCAACTTAAGCAAATGCTTAAGTCTACTAATACCTTCTCAATGTGGCCAGGGTTTTGTTTAAGTCGACTTATTCCCATAGCACCCTTTGTGCCTAACAGCTGAAGAGGACGGCAGCTAATCTGCATGGGCTTTATTTGTATGAGCACAATTAGGTATTAGCATAGTCTCACCATGTGGGTGCAGGGCATGATGTCAAATGTATGTAGGTTGATTTGATCACAGATTTGTCAATAGCTGTAATTTTACTGAAGAGGAAATGAAATACTGACTTTTTATAGAATGCTGCCCTTTTGATTGTATAAACTGTGTTGAGAGAAAAGCTCGTTCTCTGCTCTGGTCAATGAAGGAGCCGGACAACAGGGGGAAGAATCACAAGTTTATTGACACTCAGAGCTACTGAGTGCGGCCGGCCCCGAAGGACCGGTGCTAAAGGGTTTTATACACAGGTACAACAACTTAATTCAAGGAAATCCAAAAATAGCTAATATATTCAAGGTAAACAAGATTAATACACTTATTAGTACCATATAGGGATAGTTTTCATACATATTCATATAAAATAGGAGAATTAGTAAAGAAGGTCAGGCTGGCTCCTCAGAGCCTGGAAATGTAATAAACAGGAGAAATTGTTGATTAATAAGTGACCTCGAGACTGGTGCAGTTTCCCTTGTCTCCTGCTTATAGACTGTTCAAGGATGAGAGGAGCCCTATACTTTTGTTAGTCAGGCTAGAGGTTGAAATAATATTAAGGGAACAGTGCTAAGATGGAGTCACTTATGCTCACATGTTTGTGGGTGGTCTCATTACAAATCTCACAACAACTGTTTAGTCTATTTGGTGGAAAACTCACCATCAGCAGCAAGGAACTGAGAGAGGGACCAGCCCTGTTTTCAGTCTGGCAAAAATAGAAAAAGGGTGGGGGTTGGGGGGCGTGCATTAGCCCTATCAATGAGCTAATGCCTGTTAAAAGATACATTTGAGCTGGTTCTTTGGTGAGCCTCCCTTTGTTATTTTGATCAGAAGAGCTGTCTGTGGTGCTCTGAAGTCAAGAGCTAGAATCAGTGAAGAGTGACCACCAGGGGGTGCCAGTGAATGGTGCAAGTGGCCAATGGAGAGCTAGAGAGTGGAGTGACCAGCGGGCACACCTAGCAGGCAGAGCCAGCAGATAGTGTGAGGGGCTAGCAGAGAGCATGAGTGACCAGTGGGTGGTGCAAGTGGAGATTCTCATATATACTGGGGTGGCGTGAATGCTGTGTTGGGTTTTGTGAGAATCCTGTTTTGCATGGGTTCTCCAAATCAGTACTAGTTTTGCTACTGTGTCTATACATTCTTTTAAACTACTACTGGAAGTCCTGTGTACTAGACGCAGACTCATGCTTGCAAGTGAGGAAGCATTACCCCTTTGGGGTGCCCAGGGAATAGTGCATGATTTCCCAGAAGACTGGGTGGAGGCTCGAGCTAGTTGGTGCTGTAACATTATTTGGAAACTCCTAGATACAGAACCTGGCCCTTGCTGTGCCATCTTGCCTGGCAGAAGGGTCACACTTGTGTTCTGGCTAAAGGAGCTGCCAGAAAAGCATCCAGAGCAGATTCCAAGATTTCAAAAGATGGAGACTCCCCCACTTCCCCTGCTAACTTCTTCCAGTGGTTCATGCTGCATCATCTCAGGCTGCAACTACTTGCCTATAGGTGTTTCAGCAAGGGTGTCCTGTTCACCATCTTCCTCCAAATGGTACAAGTGAGTTTCAGTCCCAGGAAGGAGAAATGAAGCCAGCAGTGAAACAGCAGCCCATAAAGGAAGCTCTGGAACGAGCAAAGGGACACACTCCAATTGCTACCACCTGTGAAGAGGCAGACCCAAGAGATTAATCAGGCAAATGGTAAGTGTAGGCTCTAAAATGCACTCATGGTCTTGGTCAAACAGGGCATGGACAGAGGTGTCCTCTTGCACTGAGGTGTCTCACCAAGAGGGGTTGTGTAGAAATGTAGGGAAGAAATTGAAAGCCAAAGAGGAAATGCCACCACTAGCTTAGTTTTATCACCGCTGCTGGTGTTCTGTCAAACGGGCTGTACGTTGACACTCGGTACCCTGCCAGGAGATTCGGCTGGTCAGAGCAGCGTGAGTATCCCGCTCAAAGCCACCCCACTGCTCAGGCAGCTGTATTGATCACAAAGAAATCATGTTTCTCTAATTGGGGCTGGACATTTTCTTCCCATTCCCCAAACATGACAGCAGAATCTCAGCTTTCATAGCCCCTTCTTAGCAGCTGTGCTGCAAAACCCAGGCATGGGAGACATGAGTGCAATGAATGATCCACACAGGCAGCAAGCGGCTCAGCTCTTCAGCAGAGACAGGAACTGGGATAGGGGACTGGGTCCTCAGCACAGGGCCCCCCTCATTTTCCATGCAGGTGCAAGGACACCAACATGTTCAGAAAGTCAGGGACTTTAATCACTAATCTTGCAAATATTAGGTGATTTTTCTTAAGGCCCCATCACCCCATGGCTGGAGGCAAATGAGAATCTCAGCTTTCATTTCCAACAAAACCAAATAAACCAGCTTCTCTCTCTTCTGGCTGGGGACAGAAACCATGGCTCAACGTGTCACCTAAAGACTCATAGAATAGAAGACGGGGGGGGGGGTGTGAAAAAAGTTGGATCTTTTTTGAATGTACGTATTAGAATTTTAAGCCAGTCTGATGGATCTTGGGGTCTTATGATTTCTGAACATCTGGGATTGGCAGTACTCCAGGGAGCAGGGATGGGGACCAGGAGCAGTTGTAGCTGTGAACCAGCATCTTCTGCCCTGCCTGGCAAAACAGCTAAGACTGTAGGGACTTATCCAAAGGGGGTCTTGTTCCTGGGAGAGGCAGGCATTAGCTCCTCCTCACATAGCCTGGAAGAGAATCTTTATTCATATGATTCTTGTCTAGCTTCATTAGCTGAATTCTACTTGTCTTATTCAGTCCTATTTTACATGTGGCAGCTGCGGTCAGAAGTTTCACTACCTGAACTGCAGAGCCAGCTCCCCCCCCCCCCCCCCATCCCATCATCCCTTGCTAAATTGACCTGCAGGGAGTGGGAAAGTCTGCCAGACCATACCCCCCTCTCCCCCATGCCCTGGTGACTGGACTAAGCTGCACAGAGTGAGAGAGACAGCCAGACGTTTGGCTGCTGATGCCCACAGCGTTCAAGCCCTCATAAGCAAATTCCTCTGGTGTCTTCATACAGAGGTTGGCAGTCATGTTAATGGAAACAAAGAGAGGCAGGACACTCTAGAGTTGGGGACAGAGAGGAGTTATTGCCTGGATTTTTTTTTTGTTGTTGTTTTTTGTTTGTTTGTTTTTTGTTTTGGTTTGGTTTGGTTTTTTTTGCATTCTGACACAATCTCTAGACTGGATCAGCCGGCTGGCCACCAGAGTCTTCAGAAGGCAGCCAGTGAAGGCCCAGTCGCCTTCACTATGATGCCATGAAAGTTTCTCACCCCAGTCCAAGTACTGAAACGAAACACAGAGGAAGGGAAGGGGCAAGTCAGATCCCAGCTTGGTCACTCCTTGTTCACATCTTCTCTTTCTCTCATTCTGTCTTGCCCACTTTCAACTTTCCTCTGTAAACTATGAATCAAGGATACACTGAATGAACGTGCATTCTCCATTTGCAGTTTGATTTCTGCATTTTGAGCCTTCTGTTGCTTTCATTACCTTAATTTATGATTGAAAGCCTCATGTGTCAAGTACTGACCAGGCATCCCACTGAACACTCTCTCCTCAGTTTTCTTTTCTACCTCAGAAACAACCAATATAACCATGTGAATCCATGGGCTAAGCTTAAGTCTTCTTGTGCTGTTACAGAACCTCCATGCATAATGACATATTTCTTTACAAACAATCTAAGCAGTCCTTTATTACTGTTATTTATATTAGCCCATATTGCACTCTTTACAGTGTTTTTCCAACTTAACCTTTTGTTTTATTTATTCTTAGATATCCTATTTAAACTTCTTCCCTGCCCTGAAGGTGCTGATTTCAAAGGCACTGTTGTTCTGTGCATCTAGATTGTCCCAAATCTATGGTCAGGTCTTTACCCCTGACACATAGTTTGAGCCCTGCCCTGTCATATCCCAGCCTGACAGCCAATAAACTTGGGCGTGAGGTTCACCACCCAGGAAAGCTAATTTAACATTTCAAGTTCAATCTTACTTAAGAAGACTTCAAATGTCGAAGCCCTCACCACTATTTATTCATTACTAGTGCAGCACACAAACACATAGACATAGATATTACCAGGTCTGTGGAACCACAGCTTGCCACCAGTGACAAAAACGGCAGATCGATACCCCGGGATAGCTTTCTGCACAGCTTGCATACAGCTTGGTCTACTTATAGCCAACTTATTTCCAATTTATGACTTCCCTTTCCCAATGGTTAACTAGAAATACCTATTTCTCTGGTAAATTCCATGGATTTCTCAGAACAGCAGTGGCGTCACTGGAGGGGGGGGCTCTGGGGACCTCAGCCTCACTGAAACTCAGAGCCAGCCCCTGAACAGCAGGCATCTAAATTGCACAGGGGTGCATTGTCACACCCCAGTTCTGGGAACACTGCCCGGACAGCTGGCAGCCGTGGCCTCTACCCGGCCAGAATACAGAGTCTTCCAGCTGGGAGGTTGCTGCCCCAGGCTGGGCCTGGGAGTTTTAAAACTCTCTCCCTGGCATAACCCAGCTGTGAGCATGTTCAGAGCAGGGTCATGCCAGGAACCTCACCCTATGTCTCAGCCCTGCTCTCCCTCCAGCAGCCTAGTAATGGAACTGGGGGGGGAATCTGGGGGCAGACATGCTGGCCTGGCAGGGAAAGGGTGGGGAGCGGGGGTCAGCCCAGGGCAGTGGGGGCCAGCGGCAGGACTGAAGGGTTAGAGAAAGGCTCAGGGGCCCGGTGGAGAGGGGGCCTTGGGAAGGGCTCAGGGAACCAGCGGAGGGGGGAGAGAACGAATAGGGGCCCTGGCCACAGGTGGGGGCTCGGACCCCCTAATATTTATGTGTGGTGACACCCCTGCAGAACAGAATCACACATTTGATACTTAAGCATAAATTTTACTATAAATACATTATTTATACATTTCCATTTACCACATATGCTGCTTAAGCATAAACTTTTACTGATGTAAGCAAGGTTTTAACCTACTCCCCCTGCTCAGTCAGCTGAAAAGGAGGCACCTTATTTGCATAGGCTATCTATTTGCATAAGTACAATTAACTGCTTAGCATAATTTCACTGTATAGGTATAAACCCACCCAGATGCTTGGCATGATGGGAAATTATTAGTATGGCTGTTTTTTGGGTTACAGATCACTTTTGTGTGAACCACAGGGGCAAATGAATGTTGTCCTTTGATTATATGAACCGTGTTCAACCTGTTTTGATGAAAAATTCACTTTCACCCAAAAGAGCTCAAAAGCATGGTGGGCAGATGTTCCAGCATTGTAAGAACAGCTGGGAGAAGTTGAGGTGTTTCCCTACTGAGTAAAGGATTAACCCTTGCCTGCCATTATTAAATGGTAGGCCCAATGATTCTTTTTAGATTCTTCTGTCTTGAAGAAGGGACAGCAGAAAGGTTTTCTCATGAGTTGAAATTCTCTGAGAGTTGAAATCATTAGAGAAAGTGGGAAACCTTCACTGACAGCCAGAAGTGGTTGGTGCCTGCAGATGGTGAGAGCCACAAGTGGGCAGTGCTTGCAGGGAGCCAGCACATAGCTGGAGCCAAGTGTAATCCAGCAGATGGCTGGAGCTGCATGCAATTGACAACAGCAGATGGTGTGAGCCATGAGTGATCGACACCTGCAGTTGGCAGGAGCTAGCAGGAGGGGACTGGCTGAGCCCTCCCCCACCAAAGTAAGAAATGGACACTGCAACACCAGTGGTCTATACAGGGTAAAACAGGAAGGCAAAAGCCAAAGGTATGTCTCATGTACTCTAAGGTGGGGTGGGTTCTGCTCTTTGGGTTTATGAATTCTGCATTGTACCGTTTTCCTGAACCAGTGCAGTTCGAATATTTCTCTCCTTTTGTTAAAAAGGTTTACTTTTCTACACTTGGACTCAGTGCTTGTGGGAGAGGAAGCACCTTTTAGGGCACCTAGAGGATAATGTCTGATTTCCCAGGAGACAGGCTGGGTGTTCAAGCGTCTTGGTGTTGTATCACTGATAGGAACCCCTAACTAGAGACCTCTTCCCTTTCCTGCTGCCTGCTCTACTGATGGAAGGGTTATATTCTGGGGTCTTGTCCAGGACCTCTGGGGAGTACCCCTCACAAGCACATGTTGAGTGATCCAAAAAGTAGTGAAACCCATGCAATTATAGTTGGAGCAAATCACATGGTATGATGGGTAATATGCCAGGTGGGTTGGGTCCTGGCTCAGCAGCCCCAGGTTTGGGGGGCTGCAGCCTTGGCTGATGAATGGGCCAAGGCCTTAGGGCAAACAGTGGAAAGAGGAGTGCTATCCCAGTCTATGACAAGACTATGTAAGTTAATTATGTAACTGTGTAAATTAAGGTTATTTGCTGGAGGTCCCATCTCACTAACAGGAGAAGAGGAATTTGACACCCGGTTGGAATATGCTCCTGACGTGCTGTAGGAGTCGGCAGCCCTGCAGGCAGAGAATTGAAGACTTCTACTGGAGAACCTCAGCGGCCCAGAATTAGATGTGATTTGCACCCTGAAACTCACTAACCCTGAAGCCCGTGTGAAGGAGCCCCAACTCACACCTTTGGGAATACAGAGAGCTCTGAAGACATCTGTTGTAAGTTCTTAAGCACCAGATGGCAGAAGGGTGAAAAAGTTTCAGTTGACATACAGAGGGTGGAGAAACCATTGCGGAGTGCTGTTTGAGGGAGCAGTGACTGCTGAGCAAATGGGCCAGGCTAGATTGGCCCCAACTATGTGAGGAGTTCAGTGTCTGAGCCCAGTTCTACTTCATCTCCAGTTAAAAGCACGACTGGAAAATCACTCCCACCCCAATTACTCTCAGCTGATGAAGGAGGTCAGAAAGACAGAAGAAAAGCAGGGTGCCAGTGAGCTGTGGGAAGCCCAACCAGCTGAGTCAGCCTAACCAGCACAGCACTCCTGCAGACAGCCAGTGTGCTGGTGGTAATCCCTAGAAAGGAACTTGCCCAGCAAGAGCAGGTCCTGACAGAAGAGTTACCTGAGCCATATAGTACTAGGGACTGAGCTGAAACTGCCAGGCCAAGGGACCTCCCTGGCTATGGTGAGGGAGGAGTCAGCAGTTAGAGCTGCCATCCCTCTTGAGTGAACAGGAAAGCGGCCATCCTTCTGCTACTGGTGTGTCTGAGATGGACACATTACAGCCAAGTGTCATAATGCACAAAAATTCCTCATTATTAGAGAAAACTGACAGACCATTGGAAGGATTCAAGAAACTTCCAGACCAGCTTGGAAAGGAGGCCAACTAGGCCCAAGGGATTTGAAAACTCCTCTAGAGATGACTTTTTGGCTGGGATCCCACGAGGGCCGACAGGGCTTCAATCAGAGGTCACAGTGAGGACTGAAGGGACAGAATGTGGAGCGGTGCTTAACCCTGGATCTCAAGTGACTTATATTTCAGTCATTCTACCAACAGAGCCTTGTGCACCTGCCTATACAGTTCCCAAATGGGCTTGGTCTGTGCAGTCTCAGCATGGATGAATACATCTAGCAGGGATATGTCATAGAGTTTCAGGAATTTCCTGAGGAAGTTGCTGCGGTGGGGGAGGAGGTGGACACTGCCGCCTTAATATGGTCTGACTTCAAAGGGGACTTTGAAGTGTCACTGATAGGGACCAACTTAATCTTTTCAAAAACTCACTGACTACCACAGACCCTGTGCTGGAGATCAGTACCTAAACACCCTGATGATCCATTTACTTTGTGCTAAAGCCTTTTGGAAAACAGAACACTAAGAAGGCGATGTCTGAGCTACCAGTTGGAGCACTGAAGTACACAGATGTGATCCTTCACTCAGGCCCAGATTCAGGGCCCTCCGTGTCCTGGGCTCTCCCCCGCTGTGCACCCCACCTACCCTCCTGGCCTGGGGCCCCACCAGCCCCCTCCCCCAACACCATGGGGACCTCACCTGGGCCAGTGCTGGGGAGGCAGAAGCCATGCTCCTGCCCCACCCCTGGACCTGCTGGTCCTTCCCCTGGAGCAGGCCAGGCTGGTGCTATTCACTTCACTCCACTCTGGGAAAGGGGGCAGGGCCAGCTGGTGCACAGTACAGCTCCAGGGCAGTCTTCCAGGGCCATGACCCTGGAGGGCCACACAGGAGGCCATACTGAGCGCCAAGCAGGCCTGGCCCAGCCCTGCCCCCCGAATGGAGTGGAAGAAACAGGGCCAGCCTGCCCCACCCCTAGGGGTGGACTGGCTGGCCCAGGGGTGGCGTGGGAACAGCTCTGGTCCAGGGCTCTGCCCTGCCCCAGTACCAGTAGGGGATCTACTGGGGCAGAGGAGACGGATGCAGCAGTGGTCATGGGGGCTGGAGCCTGGTGTCCCCTTTCAGGCTAGGGCCTGGACCAGCCCCTGTAGCCTTTTTGTTAATTCAGCCCCACCACTAGTAGAGGCTGCAAGGGCAGAACAGGAAGTGCCTGTCATGAGCACCTGTTTAAAAGGCAATAAGGGAACATTAGCCATGGTAGAGCTGCCAGCTGAAGGAGGTCTTCCTGAAGGAGTGATGGTCCCCAGTGGATTCATAACCATAGCTGCGAAAAGCCAAGAGAAGGTGGTTATACTGATGACTGATGAAACAGGCTGTGATGTCACCATGAAGTAAGCGCAGAAAATAGCTGACCTCTTTGAACCTGAAATTATTGCGAGACTCTAGCGTGAAACTAAAGTTCCAGCAACAGATCCTGCAAGGTTTGACCTTCTGAGACACACCATTGTCTGAAGCAGTGGTTCTTAATCTTTTGCAGGTTGTGACACACTGGGTGTTACATTGCAACCCTACAGGACACACCAGCCCCCCCCCAGGCCAAATCCAGTCATCTCTCTGGATGTCCACAACACATTTACCACTGTGTGGAGGTACAGTAATGTGTCCCAACACAGTGGATGAGAACCACTGGTCTGAAGAGTGGAAGGATCACCTGAGGAAGATTTGTGAGAAACTGAGAATATTCTCACTCCATGGCTGTGTTCACACAGCACTTTTGTTTTGAAACAACCTCGTTGTTTCGAAACAAAAAAAACCATGTTCACACGACGCACTGTTGTTTCGAAACAATGGGAACCCGTTGTTTCGAAACAAGGGCGTTGTTTCGAAACAAGTTAAACCCAATTTGGGGTCGAAACAACCTTGTTTCGAAACACTTGTTTCGAAACAACGCATGTGAACATGTTGTTTCGGAACAAGACGTTCCGAAACAACATTTAAAGGGCTGCCCCTTCAGCACCCTGGCCAGGGAACACTCAGCACC
>ML682024.1:12221095-12244909 GCA_007922195.1 Podocnemis expansa
CTTATTTCGAAATGACTTTTTTTGCTAATTCGAAGTAAGTCATTTCGAAATAAGGTGTTATTTCGAAACAAGTTGTTTCGAAACAACTTGTTTCGAAATAACCGTGTATGTGTGAACACAGCCCATGAGTGGGACTTGTGATGTGCAAAAGGAGTGGTTTGCAACATCAAGCTTCAAGACTCTTGACCTTTCAGGAAGAAATCTAGGAAGATTGCTGTCTCAGGCATGGAAGACGTACAACACCATTTCCAGGAGCTATTTGTGAATGACATCATTACAGAATCCTGTAGTTCACATGCTTCTCCTATTGCAGTGATCCATAAAAAATGTGGAAAAATCCAAATATGCATTGACTACCATACCTTAAACTGATGCAGTAGAGTTGACCAGTACACCATGCCTTGAAACCAAGATGCCTCAGACTGTTTGCTGAGAAGTTAGTGCTTCTCAGGATTGGGTCTTGAGAGTGGATGCTATCAGATCCGTCTGCGAGAGAATGATAAACAGAAGACAGCCTTCATTTGTCCATTAGATTTTTGTCAGTTGAATGCATACCCCACAGACTTTCAGGGGTACCTGACATATTACAATGTCTTACGTAGAGAGCTGTTGCAGACATGAACTTGCTGCAAGGCTTAGTTTATCTAGTTGACCTGAGTGTGTTTGGAAGAACTTTGGAAGAGTATGAAGGAAGATTTCAGTATTAGATGGGTTGGAGGCTTATGGACTGAAGCTCTCAATTGACAAATGCCAGTTTTGTAGAAAATTTAGTAAGGTGAATGGGCCACATAGTGTCTCAGGAGGCTGTGCATACTGATCCTGATAAAATAAATGCACTCACTACATAGACTTATAGACACCAAGGTCAGAAGGGACCGATATGATCATCTAGTCTGACCTCCCACACACTGCGGGCCATAAAACCTCACCAACCCACTCCTACAATGAACCTCAAACCCATAACTGGGCTATTAAAGTCCTCAAATCATGATTTAAAGATGTTAATACAGAGAATCAGACAGCAAGTGAGCCATGCGCAATGCTGCAGAGGAAGGCAAAAAAAAAACAAAAACCCAGCACCCAAGCCAATCTGCCCTGAGGGAAGATTCCTTCCCAACCCCAAATATGGTGATCAGTTAAACGCTGAGCATGAGGGCAAGTCCACAACAGCCAGGTCAAGAAGCACTTCTCTGTAATTAAGTCAGAACCCACTCTATCTAATGCCTCTTCCCAGGTCACTATCATACCCCTCACCAGTAGTAAAAGACAGACAATGGCCAAGCTACATTGTACATCATATCATTCTCTCCATAAACTGATCGAGCTCGGTTTTGAAGCCACCTAAGGTTTTTGCCCCCACCACTTCCCTTGGTAGACTGTTCCAGAACTTTACTCCTCTGATGGTTAGGAATCTGCGTCTAATTTCAAGCCTAAATTTTCTGAAGAACAGCTTGTGTCCATTTGTTCTTGTGTTCACATTGGCACTGTATTCAAATAATTCCTCTCCCTCTCTTGTATTTATCCCTCTAATGTATTTATAAAGAGCAATCATATCTCCTCTCAGCCTTCTTATAGTCAGACTAAACAAACCAAGCTCTTTAAGTCGTCTCTCATAGGAAAGATTTTCCATTCCACAACTCATCCTTCTAGCCCTTCTTTGCACCTGTTCCAGTTTGACTTCATCTTTCTTAAACATGGGTGACCAGAACTGTACACAATATTCCAAGTGAGGTCACACCAGCGCCTTGTATATTGGTACTAACACCTCCCTATCTCTACTGGAAATACCTCTTCTGATGCACCCCAGGACCGCATTAGCTTTTTTCACTGCCACAGCACATTGGCTACTCATTGTCATTCTGTGAATCAACCAGTACGCCCAGGTCCTTCTCCCCAACCATCACTTCCAGCTGATGCATTTGCAGTCTAAAAGAAAAATTCCTGTTATTTGTTCCTAAGTGCATGACCTTGCACTTCCCATTGTTGAATTTCATCCTATTTCTAATGTTCCACTTTACAATGTCATCCAAATCATTCTGTATGCTATCCCGATCCTCCTCTGTATTAGCAATACTTCCCAGCTTGGTGCCATCTGCAAACTTAATTAGCACATTCCCACTTTTTGTGCCAAGGTCAGTAACAAAAAGGTTGAATAAGATGGGTCCCAGGACCAATCCTTGGGGAACTCCACTAGTAACCTCCTTCCAGCTAGACAGTTCACCTTTCACTATGACCCTCTGTAATCTCCCCTGTAACCTGTTCTTTATCCACCTTTCTATTTTCATATTTCATATTTTCATCTTTCCTAATTTAACTAATAATTCCCTGTATGGAACTGTATCAAATGCCTTGCTGAAATCTAAGTAAATTAGGTCCACCGCATTCCCTTTGTCCAAAAAATTTGTTATCTTCTCAAAAAAGGAGATCAGGTTGGTCTGGCATGATCTACCTTTTGTAAAGCCATGCTTTATTTTATCACAGTTACCATTCTCCTCAATATCCTTAAGTACCTTCTCCTGCACAATTTTCTCCAAGACCTTGCATACTGCTGAGCTCAAACTAACAAGGCTGTAGTTACCTGGATCCCTTTTACTCCCTTTCTTGAAAATAGGGACTACATTGGCAATTCTCCAGTCATAAGGCACAACCCCTGTGTTCACTGATACTTTAAAAATTCTTGCTAAAGGGCTGGCAATTTCATGTGCAAGTTCCTTCAATATTTTTGGATGGAGATTATCCGGACACCTGGTTTAGTTCCATTAAACAGCTGAAGCTTGGCTTTCACCTCAGGTATGGTAATTTCCACTTCTACATTCTCATTCCCATTAGCTGCCCAACCTCTGTCCTCAATCACACCATCACCCTCATTAAAGACAGAGGCAAAGTACTTGTTGAGGTATTCAGCCATGCCTAGATTATCCTTGATCTCTACTCCATCCTCAGTCTATAGTGGTCCAACTTCATCCTTCTGTGTTTTCTTTCTATTTATATGGCTGAAGAACCTTTTACTATTGGTTTTGATTCCCTTTGGAAGGTCTAACTCTGCTTGGCTTTTGGCCTTCCTCTCTTGACCCCTACCTGCTCTGACCTCTAAAAGGTAGCCCTCCTTTCCTATCCCTCCCATCTTCCACTCCTTGTAGGCCTTGTGTTTCCGCCTAATCACCTGTCTAAGATATACATTCATTCAGCTTGGTTTAGAACCCATGCCTGAAAATTTTTTCCTCTTTTTTGGAATGCTGGCTTCAGATAGTTCCTGCAGCTCTGTCTTGAAGCAGTTCCAAGCATCCTCAGTGTTCACGTCCATGAATTCTTTGGTCCAGTCCACTTCCCTAACTAATTCCTTTAATTTTTGGAAGTTAGCCCATTTGAAGTCAAAGACTCTGGTCACAGATTTATTTTTGTTTACCTTTCCATTCAGTTTAAACTGGATTAGCTCATGGTCACTAGAACCTAGGTTGTCCCCTACAACTAATTCTTCTGTGAGGTCCTCACTACTGACTAATACCAAATCTAAGATAGCATCTCCTCTTGTTGGTTTGGAAACTGCTTGATGGAGAAATTCATCTGCTATCACCTCCAAGAAAGTCTTTTCCCTTTCATTGCTGCGAGCATATATCCTCCAGTTTATATCTGGGGATTTAAAGTGTCCCATAATCACACAGTCCCCAGTAGTGAGGAGTGGTGGAGTGGGATCTCTACGTCCATGCCCAAGAAATTACAGGGAGCTAAAGACCTTTCTTGGATTTACTAGCTACTGTCTCAGGTTTATGAAGAATTATACTTCCATTGTATACTCTTTGAATGATCTTACCAGGGTAAACTCATCCAGCAAAAACAAATCAAAGACTAAGAGTACAGGGTGGTCTTCAAGTCCTCCTGTGCTGATACTCTATGGATGCTTAGGATCACTATGAGATGACAAATGTGAAAAGCCTTTCTAGAAATCATTAATGGCCTAACTCATACTCCAATCCACATCTTTGCTGACCCAGGCAAATGGTGGGTTACTTACCACTAACTGTCCTTCTTCGAGATGGGCTGCTCACATACATTCAGTTACAGGTGTCTACGTGCCGCAGTGCACAGGAGCTCAGAAAGTCTTCAGCCTTAGCCTGTCAGGTCAGGGCACGCGGCCAACATGCCTTCCCCACTGTGACCACGGCTATATAGGTGACTGTGACCCTGACCCTCCCAGTCCTCTATACCTTCGCCAACTCCGTTAGCGGGGACGGTGAGAAGGGCCTGAATGTATGTGATCAGCCCATCTCGAAGGATGGTTACTGGTAACTAACCTACCCTTCTCCTTCAAGCGCTGCTCACATCATTCAGTTACAGGTGACTGCTAGCTGTACCTGTGGATGGTGG
Organism: Podocnemis expansa; assembly: GCA_007922195.1. Lineage (NCBI taxonomy): Eukaryota > Metazoa > Chordata > Testudines > Podocnemididae > Podocnemis > Podocnemis expansa. The sequence goes on from ML682024.1 coordinate 12,225,461, forward strand.
GAGGAGTTACAGTCTACCCACATTGAGTACAGCTCTACCCAGAGCGGCATCATCTCTACCCTGCTGGGGGATAGCGTGGTCTGTCGTGAAGATATGAATCAATGACCACGTAGCAGCCCTGCAGATCTCTTGGATCAGGACCTTGGCAAAGAAGACTGTAGAGGATACTTGGGCCCTGGTAGAGTGGGGTTTAACAGTTCCAGGAAGGGACGTTTTCAACCTTCCGTAACAATCCTTGATACGGTTTACAATCCATTTAGGGGTACACTGAGAGGATACTAGTAAACCTCTCTTATGTTTGGCAACTGCCACAAACAGCTGGAGGGTCTTGAGAAACAGCCGGATGCACTTGATGTAAGTTAGGAGCGCTCTCCTCACGTCCAGTGTATGCCACTTCCTCTGGTTCTGCATAACCTGGAGATCTGGGTAAACAACTGGCAAACAAATTTCTTGGTTAAGGTGGAAATGGGTAGCCACCTTAGCAAGGAAGGATGGGTGGTGACACAAAACCACCTTATCCAGGTAGAACCTTGTGTATGAGGGTTCCGAGGAGAAGGCTTTTAAATCTGAAAACCTTCTGGCAGCGGTGATTGCTACTAAGAAGGCCACCTTCCAGGAAAAGACCAGGAGGGTGGCTGAATCCAAGGGTTCATAGGGCGGCTCTGTCATTGCTGGGAGGACGATATTCAGGTCCCAAGGTTGGGCGGGCTCACGAGGTTGAGGAAAAGGTTTCTCCACCCCTTTTAGGAATCTGATGGAGGTAGGATGGGAGAAGACTGATTGCCCATCCACACTCTCGTGGAGAGCAGAGATTGCTGCTAAATGGATGCTCAATGAGGAAGGAGAGAGGCCTCCTTCCCTTAGGTCTAGCAGATAGTCGAGAGTCAGATGAATCGAGGCTGATATAGGGCAGTTGTCCCAGGCCAAAATGCAGAATCACTTCCATTTGGCTGTGTACGTGGACCTACCAGCCAGGACCTTCTTAACCCTATCTGAGCAAAGCCTCTCCTGCCCACTGAGCCAGAGAGCATCCAAGCCGTCAGGTGTATGCGGCCCGGGGCTGGGTGCTGAAGGCGCCCCAAGTCCTGCGTCGAGTAGGTCCGCTCACGGTGGGAGGCAGAGTGGGATCTCTATAGACATGCCCTGCAGGAGTGGGAACCAATGGTGTCTGGGCCAGTCCAGAGCAATTAGCATTATGTTCGCTCCACCCCTGTCAATTTTCAGGAGCACCCTCCATATCAGGGGAACCAGTGGGAAGGCATACATCAGGGGCCCAGACCAGTTGATGAGGAAGGCATCCGTGAGGGAACCCTCCCCCTGGCCCCTGAGGGAGCAGAACTGGGGGCATTTGCGATTCTGTCGTGTTACAAACAAGTCTATCTGGGGGAGACCCCATTTGTCTACCAGGAGGGAGAACACCATGTCATGAAGGGACCACTCGTGGTTTGCTAACGATTTTCTGCTTAGAGAGTCCGCCAGCCCATTGTCCACCCTGGGTAGGTGGGAGGCCACTGGGCAAAAGTCATGTCATATTGCCAATTCCCAGAGTTTGCATGCCTCCTCACAAAGTGGTGTAGAACGGACACCCCCCCCCTTGCCGATTCATGTAGAACACAGCTGTGGTATTGTCCATGAGGATCTGGATCGACCTGTCCCATATCTTGTTGGGGAAGGTCAAGCAGGCTAGCCTGATGGCCCTTAGTTCCTTCATGTTTATGTGGAGAGGACCGTCGGCATGGGACCAGAGCCCCTGAGTGGAGAGACCCCTAGAGATGTGGGCCCCCACCCTGTGTTCGAGGCGTCTGTTATTAAGGTCACTGAGGGCATAAGAACGTTGAAGAGAATGTCCCCCATGGCAAAGCGGAGATCCCTCCAAACCTGAAGTGTCCCCAGAGTATACTGGGGGACAGACAGCACGTTGTTCAGGGAGTCCCTCCATATGTGGAACACTGGAAAGCCAGATTTGGAAAGGCCTCATCCTCAGGCGTGCCATCTGGATCACTGAGGTGGAGGCTGCGATGTGACCGAAGAGCTGCAGGCACCGTCGAGCCGTGGTCATGGGGGACGTTTGCAGCTCCAAAATGATGGTACAAATGGACCGAAATCTGGAGCAGGGTAGGGATGCTAACCCCTTGCAGACATCTAGACGCGCCCCTATGTACTCTATGTTTTGGGATGGGTGGAGCTTTGACTTCTCTTGGTTTATATGGAGGCCTAGGTAATTGCAGAACCTCACTACTGCTTTGACATGGAGCTCTGCTTGGGAGCTTGATTTCCTGACTGTTAACCAGTCGTCTAGATAGGGATAAATTCTTATGCCCCGTCTGTGCAAGTATGCCGCGACCAGCTCCATGCACTTTGTGAACACCCTGGGGGCCAGGGAGAGCCAGAAAGGGAGAAAGGTGAACTGAAAGTGGTTGTTTGCCAACATGAACCTTAGGAACCACCTGTGGTGGGGCTCTATGGCTATGTGAAAGTAGGTGTCTTTCAGATCGAAGGCTGCGAACCAGTCCCTGGGAGACACAGACGGAAGGATTTGTGATAGGGAAACCATGCAGAACTTTGTTCTCGTTATGTGTTTGTTTAAAGCTCTGAGATCTAGAATGGGTCGAAGGTACCCGTTGGATTTCGGGACCAGGAAGCATCAGAAGTAAAATCCTTTTCCCCACTCCCGCTTGGGAACCTTTTCTATGGCTCCGTGGGAAAGGAGTTTCCGACATTCGATCTTGAGAAGGTAGGACAATTCCTGGTTTCCGAAGGATGAATGAGGGGGTAGTTTCCTGTCCCGAGGAATCAAAAGAAACGGAATATAATACCCCTCCGTGACCGTCTCGAGGACCCACTGGTCGGATGTGATGTTGGCCCAGTGGTGTGTGAAGCTGTGTAAGTGGTTGGGGACCAGTCAATTTATGGGTTCACTGGCCATATGGTAACTGTCAAAAGCGCTGTTTCTTCCCTGATGAGCATTCGGAGGCCTGCTCACACCTACCCGATTGGGGAACGTGGGACTTCTCACTCTTCCCCGAACGGACCTTGTCCCTATCCATGTCCCCAAAGTGGCACTAGGAAAAGGGGAGGGACCTTGGGAATGTACTCTGCAGTTGGATCTGTTGTTTTAACTGCTGAAGTTGTTTTTGGAAGAGTTGATGGGGTTTTAGAGAGCATCTGTTAGGTTGCGGGGTATAAATTCCCAGCGACCGGAGCACGGTCCTCGAGTCTTTCATGCCATGGAGCTTCACATCCGTGGACTCTGCGAAAAGGTCAGGGCCTTCGAATGGAAGGTCGCTCATTCCCAATAGTGAGCTGCAGCTGCAGATATAGGCCCAAACCCTGGAGCCAGCCCAAACGACGCATTACTACAGCTGATGCCATCGTATGGGCGGCTGTGTCCATGGCATTCCAGATGGCCATCAGAGCGTCTCTGGATGCCATTTCCCCTTCTTCAAGAATCGTTTCAAAGTCTCTAAGATGATCCTTTGGGATAACAGCATGGAAGCCTTGCATGGCATTCCAGAGATTAAAAATATACCTTGTCATAAGGGCCAAGTGGTTTGCTATGCGCAGCTGGAGGGCTGCTGTGGAGTAAACCTTCCTGCCAAGCAGGTCGAGTTTCCTCGCCTCCTTAATCTTAGGGGTGGAACCCAGTTGACCTTGCCTCTCTTTCAGGTTCACAGTGTCGACGACCAGTGACCCCAGAGTGGGGTGCTGGAACAGAAAGGAGAATTTGTCCTGAGGGACATGGTACTTGCTGTCCACGACCCTGGATACCGGTGGGATCGAGGACTGGGTTTGACAGCGCACCTTGACGATGCTGTATACCCCTTCGTGGAGCATTACAAACACCTTAGCAGGTGGAGCCCTCCAGCCAATGTTGAAGAGGGGATTCGCCTCCTCTTGGATGATCCCGAGCTCCAGATTCAGGTTGGCTGCCATACAGCGTAGCAACTTCTGGTGGGCATGAGAGTCCTCGTTACAGTCAGTCATTCTCTCAAAGGTGTATTCATCAGGCAAAGAGGAAGAACAGGCCCATGATCTACTCTGACATGTGAAGTTGGGATCAGGTTCATCATCCGAGAAGTCCGAATCCGTGGTCTGTGAGGGGGACTGGACGGAGTGGTGCCATGAGGCTAAAGTATCAGCAGCAGCCATGTCCAGCCAGTCGTGTGACCAGTCGTTAAAAGATGCTCCAGCCTCCGTGGAGGGGAGCAGCCTCGGCTAGGTTGCGGTGTGGGATCCGAAGGGGAGGGCCCCATTTGTTCAGGCAGGCCTGAGGATCTGTGCTTGCAACAAGGCGAGGGAGAGCACTTACGGCGCTGTTTCCCCAAATGTTCTCCTACCCTTATTACCATCTTGAGAGAAGAGCGTACCAAGGCTGGAGGCGAAGTTGACACCGATCCATGGGAAGGAGCCCCCGAGGCTTGGAAGCACGGCACCAACACATCTCAGGAGGAGTGTGGGGAGGAGGCTGGAGAGCATTCATCCCCTGAATGCGATACCGAAGCTGGGCTAGACAGCACCGGATTGGGAGAGCAGTCCCCAATGCCGGATTGCGGTGCCAGCAATGGGCTAGGTGGTGCCAGCTCGGTGGGCAGAGCCACTCTCTGCGCTGACTGGGCTTCTGGTGCCGCGGTCGGCGTCGAGCTGGTTATCTTCTGCAGTGCCAGTATGCGAACCGAAGGATGCATCTGCACTGACGTGGATGTCTGCGATGTCAGCAGTACCGCTGGTGGTACTGCCTTGGCTTCAGCACCAGGTTGATTCAGCAACCGTGGTGTTCGAGAGAATGGGGCAAATTGAAATGGATTCAGGGTGTACTGCACCAGGTCATCATCGACCTGTTGCAAAAGCAACAAACATATCTAGTACCATCAAAGGAGTTGAGAACCAAATGGCTGGTGGTGGTGCTTATAATGTTTTAGTGTATGAAATGATTTACTGCACTTATTATTCATTTTTGTAGAAACTGCTTTATTTTTCATTGCTCAGTATCATACAAACAAAGCAAGTGCTAAGCTGCAGGGGCAGTGAGTTAAAAGCAAACTGCAACTGAATTAAAAAATCGTCTGTGGGACTCTACAAACTATCCAAAAAGATACATCCCAGGAACCCGTTGTGTGATAATCAAAATATTTCTTCCTTCCCTCATTGGAAGAGGGTCAGGAGAATGTCTGGTAAGGGAAGAAAAGGAGTGTGGTCTAGCAGCTGTGAGAGTCTCATCCTGGGACTGGAGAGCTAGCGTGGAGTGTCAGGTTTCAGGAACTTTGGGGGGGATTCCAATTGTCGGCTGTGTTAAATTGCAACATACTTTGGGTGGGTCAAGAAGAAATTTTAATTACAGATTTAAATGGGGGCATACTGAGAAAGGATGGTTTTAATATGGAACAGATAATTTATAGATTTTTAAAATGAGAATTGAGGGGACATTTCCAAAGCTGTCCTGGGATTTGCAGGGCCTTCAGCCACTGATCTTGGGTGAAGATCAGACCCAAACCCCTTCTCGCTGCTTTAAAAACCTGAGCCTGGGAGTGTGTGGAACTGGGCTAAACTGATGTGCTGGGTCAGGGCAGCATGGGAGCCAGAATCTAGCCTTGGCACCTGCCGAAGGAAGCAGGCTGGTGCAGGCAGGTGACTCCCACAAATCTGATGACTGGGGAAAGGCCACAGATCCCACGTGAGTCGGGAGCATACCCTCAACTATCAGATCCCTACTCTCCAAACCCTAGCAGGGCAGCAGGTTGGCAAGAAGCTGCAGGGCAGAGGTACTGTGTGAGGAGGCAGAAGCATGGGTGGGGCTTGTGCTGGGCACCAGGACTGCCCCTTGGCTGCAGGGACTCAGGCTTTGAACCTGGGCCATGTGAGGATGATTTCATAGAGGGCGTTCCCAGGGCAGCTGGTTGGGTTCACGTTGCGATGACCCTTCAGGGTGTAGCTGCGGCTCAGATAGCCCTTGGACACGGCACATTTGATCAGTTTCTTGGCAGCGTTCAGGGCAGCGCTGTTAGGGGCTCTGTCTGTAGAACACAGCAACCCCCAGTTAATGTCACCCTGGTTCTTCTCTGCTACACAGTGGCTGTGACACCCACCCACCCCATGCCTCTCAATTAGCCACGCTGCCTCAGCTAATGCACTTAAATCCTCCACTGCATTTGCTTAGCCAAAAAGTCTCTTTCTAACCTTGAGCCCCAGACTGGTGCTGCATGGAGGGGAAGCTCGACTGTGCCAGTGTTCAGCAAGGCAGTAGTGTGGCCAGTTGTGTTAACCCGGGGGAAGCTCACTTGCTAAAACCCAATCCCTGCCCCACAGCTCTGAGCTGGGAGTCGGGCACAGGGAACCCAACACCTGCTACATCAGCCCTGTGAGTGCTGGCCTCAGGTGTTCTCTGCCTGGCGAAGCCTGGACATCCTATAATAAATCAAATGCATGTTTTAAATTTGCTAAACACACAGTTAAACCTCTAAGTACACATGCCCTGCCTGCAGGCTATATCCTGGGGGCAATCAGGCTCTGAACAGGATCTAGAGAGGGCAGTGTGGACAACTAGCAACACAGAGACACACAGGGCTAATTTGCTCTTAAGTTGGATACACGGGGCAGTGATGGGTAGGGGACAGAGAGGGGATTTTTCCCCTGTATCTGTCCGTTGAGGAGATTGTGGATCCTGGCCCCTGGTCAGGTTTCTGCATGTTAAAAGGGACGAGGAAGAATTGTCTGAGAGGCAGAAAAGAGCCACAAAAGTAATCAGGGACTGAGGAAATGGTTGCTGGTGTGAGTGGGACAGAGGTCAGCCAGCTCAGTGAATCACAGAGAAAGCTGAGAAGTGAAGTGGCCAAGTCAGTGATTACCAGATCCAAGCACTGCCCTGCAAAGACAATGCGGAAACTAAAGGGTGCCTTTGGTGACTGCAGAAAAGCAGAAAAGGCACCAGGAGCTGAAGCTAGAGCCCTGCAAATCCGTGGATATCCGTGGACATCTGCATTATATCCGCATCCATGGATACAACACGGATAACTGCGGACCATTTCTTGTGGATGCAGGTCAGGTACGGATCCACATATTTGTATCTGTGCAGGGCTCTGGCTGAAACCAGACAGATTTCCAGGGGAAATAAAGCCCAAATTTCTGACAGTCACAATGATTAGCCAGTGTAGCAAACTCCCTTGGGCCCCCAGAAGTGAATATTAGCATCCTGTGTTGGGTCCAATAACACAAGAGATAGGTGACCCCAACCTCCCTGCTCCTATTCAGTCTCCCCATCCCTATACAGCCTGTTCCTGTTTGGCTGATATCCACCTTGGCACTAGATCCTTTTCTGGGTTGCTGCTTCCAGGCTCCAGACCATATGTTTGGCCTGTGTTCTTTCGGCCCAACAACCTGCCCTTATGTTTGGCTGCCATATAGTTTGCCTGCAGATAGCCAGGTTACTCTACAGGAGTGACCCTGGAAATGGTTCCCCCTATCACAGAGAAGAAGGGGAGAGCAGCTGTGCATGGGGACCCTGCAGAAGAGATTTCTAGCTCCTGTCGGGGCTTGGTTGGGAAAACCGTATAGAAGGAACCTACGTACTAGAGAAATTGCCAAGGAAGCTAAGTCCAAGTGATTTACAGTTGAACTGTCTGGTGTGGGCCCCCATCGTGCGCCAGCCTCTGCCCTCATAGACGTTGCCATCCTCACCAATAAGAAAGCTGCAGGGAGAGCACAGTGTGAGACCTGGACAGGCACGTCGCCCACACCCTCCCTTCCCCATTGTTTCTGGCAGCTCCCATGGCTCATTGCTGGGTTTGAACCTGGGAGTACTGGAGCCAATCCCCTACCACACAGCAAAAGACCCACTGAGCAACCAGACTGGACTGGGATACTCACCAATATTGCACTGTTTGGCCATTAGGTAGTGCTCTGTATGACACCCCTGACTGAAGCAACCCTGGGCCCCCACCAAGACACAGCTGGGGGCCAAGTGAGGGCTGTTGCTGGCCCAGCTCTCGAACAGGAAACAATGCAGGGACCATCCACTCCATGAGAAGTTTCCAGCTTGGTTTCCATCCCCCAACATCACAATCTCAAAATGTTTCATGGAGAGAAACACGCCAGCCAGACTTTATTCTGGGGCATCAGCCCAGGGCCCAGTGAACTGTGCTAATAATGTTGGTATGGTGTAGTGTCACAGACAAGCAGGATCAGGCCACATGGCATCTGCCAGCTGACCTTCTGGCACAAACCAGGGGGTTCCTGTGGTCCTCCCCCAAGCTCTATATGTGTGCCCTTCCCTTGCTCTTTAGAGACTATCTCAGCCCCAGTTTCCTCCTACCAGGGGCTCTGAACCTCCCATTTCCTGTTCACCACATGGCAGGGGTCCCATTATCCACAAATGCAAGGGGAGTGGTACCCCCCCCCAATTCTCTGTCCCACACAGCAAAAGTGCTGGGTGCCCAATCCTGATCCCCTTGTCTCTGCTCTAAGTATTAAATATAAAAATCAAACTGCTTCTATGGATATTTGTTCCCTGCCACCCCCAGCTCTACCCCTGAGTGTGATCTTTGCTGCCCCCATGTGACTGCCGAGGGACAGTGGCCCAGAAGCTGACCTCAGTTATGACCCCACCCCCACCCCCCCATCCCAAACCACTCACTTGTAGGCGATGTCAGACAAGCCCCTCTTATCCATATGGAAGTCCTGGATGCGCTTGATCTCACTGCGGCAGGAGGCCAGTGAAAAACAGGGATTCCCTGCGGTGTGGTGGATGATGACAAAAGGCGCTGGGATCTTCAGCGGGTACCTGACTTTTGGGGGTCGGGCCCCCCACTGGGATCGGGAGACAATAGTGGGGCAGCCTGCGCCAGGAGGGGGAGAGAAGAAAGGGCAGGATTAATGTGGGTGCCGCTGCCCAGGCCCAGTCCAGGCAGCATCAGCCACGAGTCTGCAGCAGGATCAGGCCCAGGGCTGGTTCTCTGAGAGGGGTGGGGTTTGGGGGCTTGCAGCAATGCAGTGGAGATTGGCAGGCCAGCAAAGGCCATGCACAGCACAGGGAGGACATGCAACAAAGGGAGTCAATGGGGAGCCAGGCCAGGCTGGAGGGATGCCAAGCCAGGACTGGGCTTGAGACAGCAGCTGGGACAGATGGTCCTACAAGTCATCCTTAGGGCTGGCAAATCTCCTGCCCAGAGTGTGGAGCTCAGATCTCGACTGTTTCTTCTGACCCCATCTTTCCTCCAGTCACTTAAATCCCACCAGCCTCTTCCTCCACTCAACAGCCTTTCCTCAATTTTTCCATTCAAGGGGTTCTCCAGGCCCCGATCCTTTTGGATTCCTAATGCTGACCCCCACGCCCGTCCAAGAGCATAGCCAGACCCCATGTAATCAGAAGTAGGAAGTTCATGAAGTCAAGTGACAAAACACTGGAAACTAAAGTTTCCCAGGTAACTAAGGGGCTCTTGGGTGGGCCAGCGTTCAAAGTAGGTGGGCCCTGGCCCACCCATTGCTGTGACCTTGTCCACTACCCTGCCCACCAGATCCCCTCAGGCATGGGATGAATAGGATGGACTCTGTTGTCCCAGAAACTGGCAGGTCAGCATTTCCGACCCTGAAAAAAAGGCTCATTTAGCCTGTGAAACTCACTGCCACTGAGGCGAAGTGCACGATACAGCAAAGGATCAAAGGTTTCCAGGGAGAAGGACATCAACCAGCATTAAGGGGATGGAAATGGTTGGGCTCCTACCCATGGATTGAGGCAACCGCTAACTTAAGGGAACAGAAAGGAAATTCCCTGATGGCCGGAAATTCCCTGTTCCCCTACTCCATCACAGGCCAGTGTGGGGTGTCTCACACCTCTGCCTGGAGCATCTAGGACACCTGGGACACCAGAGTAGATGGTCCCTGCTCGGACCCAGGGGCTGCTTTCTAAGCTGCAGGAACGTTCCCAGCACAAATCCTGTTACTCCATCACAGGCCAATATGGGGTTGTGTGGCACTTTAAGACTAATAGATTTATTTTTGCATTAGCTTTCGTGGGAGAAGATCCCACTTCCTCAGATGCTTCGAAGATGGGTGAACTTACAGAAAGGAATGCCTCACACCTCCCTCTGGAGCATCTAGCACTGGAGCTGGGACACTGGGGTAGATGGGCCCTGCTCTGACTCAGGGGCTGATTTCTAGCCTGCATGGACATTACCAGCACAAATCCTGCTAATGGGGCCTTGCTGGGAGCTGAGGACCAGTCAGTGTTGTTATTATTCCTCCCGTACAACCCTCTGCCACTGCCCTCTCCTTCTGCTCTTCCACCTAAACTCAGCTTCCTTTGGGTGCTGGGGGCTGGACTTTCTGGCTCTGTTATACTTGAGGTAGTTTGGATGGAGCTCAGATGGCCAGGGACATGGCCTGGGTAGGAGGTGTGTGACACTCTGGGATCAGCTCCCTGTAGGTGTGAGAGCTCTGGGAGATGGCTTCAGGGGATGATTCAGCATTCCTTGAGGAGAGACAGGCTGGACAGGAGCTAACAAGCATCACTGGCTTTGCAAGGGCAGGCCCAGCCCTGGGTTCCAGTTCAGGGGCAGGTGAGTTGGGTGCCTCCATTATTAATTTTCTACTCTTGCACTCCCGCCCCCCTCAATTCTTACCATCAGGGATTCCCCATCTCTGCCCTCCTTTCCCCTGGGGAAGGGAATCTGAACTCACCATGTGCCACGGCACAGAGCGCTAAGAGTAACACAGCCCGCATCAGCATCCTCCTTCTTCTCTCACTCAGCCCTGTGGGAACACAACCGTCACAGCTGACCTGCCACTACAGGTGGAGAAACTACTTGGTGAGAGCCAAACACCCCCAGACTTTCCGGGTGGCAGGTCCCCCTGCATGCAGACTTCCCCTGGCTCCAAGCCTGGCCTGTAGCCTGAGGGCAACATCCCAGCCCTGCCCAGATTCACCATCTTCCCTGATTTCCCACAGTCACCATGACAGGCCCTAGAGCAACAAGTTCTGGGGTGACCTGACTATACTAAAAGCACCTGCCCAGCTGGGGGTCGTCGGGAGAAGAGCTCTGTTGGGGGCAGTAGAGCTGGGCAATTGGAGATTGGTGCCTGTAGGGTGCAGAGGGAGGCTGACATATGCCTACCTCAAGGAGTCAGGAGGAGAATGAACTGTGGGCACCAGCACCTGAAAGGGCAACAAGGCACAAGGCAAGGTTGTTGGTTTGTAATTTATAAGCCACCATGCCAGTGCTGGTGGAGGACCCAACCAGCAAGCGGAAGGAGTAGGTGAGAGGGGAGGTTTTCCCAGCAGGCCACAGTTGCTTAAGATCAGAGAAGTCTCATCTTGCAGCAGGACTTGGGGATCTATAGCAACTCTGGGGCTGACAGGCTGCATTGTGAGTGTGATTCTGGGCTGGCATCAGAATCCTAGGGGCAGAGCCTTCATCCCATCTGTGCACAGCTGGGTACAGAGCTGAGCCAATTCTGGAAAGTCAGGAACTCGGGACCAGGCTGAAAGCACGTCAGTCACGCTCTGTGCCTCAATTTTCTGCTCTGACCTACCTAGGCACACCACACACCCCCGCTACTTGAATGGCTGCCAGGCTTTGAGGCAGTGCTTGAAGGTCCCTGCCAATATCTGGGCCCCATTACTCTGAGCACTGCACAGACAATTATTCTCAACGGAACAGAGGGAGCGTCCATACTAACATGCTCTTCCCAATTGCCATAAGTCTCCTGCTACACCAGCATAATAAAACCACCTCAAGAAGGGAGCTCAAGCTTATGTTGTAGTCAGGGTGACCCAGTGTCAGCTGTCATTCTTGCCAATTTCAGGATTCCACTGGAGACAACTGACAAGAATTCCCCACTCCCTGATTCTGCTGGAGAGCTGAGTGCCTGGATCCTGCCACCAGATGGAGCTGGATACAACATCCAGATGACTGGATCCCATGGAAGGCATAAGCCCTAGCCAATTTCCCCTCTCTCTGGCTGGAGCCAGGCCATTGGGGGGGGGGGGGAGTTTCTCAGCCTCAGCGAGTGTCATCCAGGTGTCTTCCCCTGGCTCAGGACCCTTGGAGAGTGTGAGAAGACAATGGCCAGTCCAGTTGTCTGGACATTTGGCTCCTAGCACTTAAGAACGGTGGTGGCCCACCCATTGGAGGACACCAACTGGATGTGATCTGCGCAGACAACAGAAGATGGAAAAGGAGCCAGGTGGGGGGGGGGGGTTGGCTGTTAATTCTAGGCCACTGGAAGCTAGAGCCTGGCCTGAACTGGGGCAAAAGGGGGCTCAGAGGGCTCTGGGCTAACCAAGGACAGTCCACACTGCATGCCAGGCATCTAATAACCCACCCACTTATGTCCTGCTGCCTGAGGGTCCCTGCACACACTGAAGGAGGGGGAACATTGATCTGTTTGGGGTACAGAAGTCCCCCACATGTCCAACTCAGCTGGGGCCACAGGAGGGACCTCACAGCATGAAGCAGGGGGCTGAAGGCTCTGAGGTTTGCACCAAGGGGGGCAGTGAAATAGGTGGTTTCCCCTAGCGGGACAGTGAAACCCTAAGGGGGCCTGGCTCCTAAGGGCACCTCCCAGGGACTGTTGTAAAGCACTGGGCCAGAGGGTCTGTGACCGTCCAGCCCCTAGAGAGCTCTTCCTCAGCCCCTCCCCCACCTGCCTCCCCCAGCTGCAGGGAAAACGAAGCCGGGAACAAACCAAATCCAAGGAGATGTCTGTGGTCTTGAAAATGTCCAGACTCCTATTCCCTCAGTCAGTAGCACAGGCAGAGTGTCCGCTGGGTGTCTTTCTCCTTCTGCAGTGCTGCGAACCCCAGTTCTTCTCACCTCTGCCACCACCTTTAAAGGGAGACAGCATCCTCTCCCTCCAAACTCCTCCTCAGACCTGGGAGTGCCCTGCAGGCGTGGCAGAGCCCTGGGGGCACAGGGTAGATCCTTAACCCCCTCCCTCTTCCAGGGGAGGGGGGTTTCTACATCCATCAAAGCCCACAGTGGCGGGTATGGCACAGACATACAGTGTTCGAGACCATGCCCTTGTCACATGAGGCACTGTAGTAGGGTGTTGTCACTGCTTTTTTACCATTACGATTATACCAGCACAACACCACTGTGTGTTCATTATAGCAGCATAAAGGCTCCTGGGACCAGCATTATATGCCCTTCTCATCTGGCAATAGCTGTAGCCCGTAACAAAGCTAGAACCGTACTCCAGGGCTGTAATGTTTTAACTAGGCTGGCACCATTTTGCTCCTACAGTTTTGTGTGTAGACAAGGCCAACTTGAGGGGTGACTTTGGCCAAGTCCGTGCCCATTCAGTGCCTCAGTTTCCCTCCCAGTGAAGCAGGCATCATGACCCAGCATCCCTTGCACAGCACAGTAAGAGCTTGAAATGGGCTAGGCCAGCACTAGGCATTGTCAGTCCCTACAGCAGTGGTTCCCAACATTTTCTCTGCCATGGCACACCTTGCTACCTTTAATTAATTTAAGGCACACCACAATATAGTTTCCAAATGAACTCATTAATATTCATGAGCCTATGAGCCAATCCAGAGCTCTTTGAGTAATTTTTCAAAAAATGTTGTGGCACACCTGCTCAGGCCTCATGACACACCTGTGTGCCCTGGCACAGTGGTTGGGAAACACTGCCCTACAGCACAGCAGGGTGGGCTGTAGCTGCCCCAGGCAAGAAGACAGCAGGAGAACTGTGTTGCTGAGGAAAGTGCAATGACAGTGTCACCTCCCAGGGAAACAGCACGGGTCCTCCTCTTTATGTGGGCGGGTAAGGACGCAGGCTGTAGGCATCCCACCCTGACCACCGCCCCTCTTGGGCAGGGATCCACTTTGCTTTCCATCCCTCCTGTCTGAGGTGCCTCAGGGTGCCCAGCTTCCTACTTATTCTGTGATAAGCCAGCAAGTCAAACTGGCTAAACCAGCCTCATTCCTTCCTCCTCAGAGGCTACAAACCAAGTGAGGAGTCCCATAGAGGCGCAGGGGGGTACACTTTACTGGGGCCCAGAGGCCCTGGGGGACCCAGCCCAGGCTACAATCCCCATTACCAGGAGGTCCATGTTAAAAGCTTGTACTGGGCCCAGAAAAAGTTATCTTGGTAACCTGTGTGTGAACACCAAGTGATAGCACAGCCCAGCTCTCTCTAAGCCAGTGGTTCCCAACCTTTTCTCCACCGTGGCACACCTTGATACATTCAGTTGTTTCAAGGCACACCACTATTAAAAACTCATGAATATTCAAATTAACTCATGAACCACAGCACACTGGTTGGGAAATACTGCTATGGGAGATGTGGGAGTAGCAGGGAAGGGGTGGTAAGCAAGTGTAAGCGGGGGGGATGGACCTGCTCTTGTGGGGAACTTCCCAGCCTTTGTATACCACCCCGGTGAAGGTGGGTAGAAAAAGGATCAGAGTCCCTGCTCCCACTTCCTTTACCCCGAGGCCTGCCTGACCTCAAAGGCTCCCCTCCCCATCTCCCAGTTTGGAGGAGTCTCTGTAACCCCGACAAGGCTGGGCCCCAGGATTTCTGGGGGCTTGACCCCCGACTCTTATCGTGGTCTCTCAGGACAGGGCTAGGGTGTCCCCACTCCGGGGTGCTGACCACACTGACCACTCTTCTGGCCCACCAGTTACTATATACACTATATACAATTAATTTAAGCATACAGAGATAAAAAGAATAACCCAATAAGAAAATAGAAAAAAAGTGGAAAAGGGCGAACAGTAAACCCCCAGCGCCACCGCCTGGCGTGGGAGCACTACAAACAGAGTCTCTGGGGCCTGAGAAACAGTCTCACAGGCTGTCCTCCACGTTGCAAGCCCTCTGCCCAGGCCTGGCTGCGACTGGATGATCCAGGGGGCCAGATGCAGGCTCCAGCTGTGGCCACACGTCCCCAAGCTCCAGGGGCAGGACTCTTCTTCCCAGCGTCAGCCCCCCTTCACTGCTCCCCAGCTGCTCACCACACCCAGCTCCAGGTGGCTGCAACTCCAGCTCCCAGCTGCTGCTCAGGTTCAGAATGTCTCCTCTGGCCCTCCTGCTGTGGGGCGGCACAGATGAGCTCAGCATCTTGGGCTCCTTCTCTGGCCTCCTGCCCCAGCTTCAGGCACCTCTGGCTCTGCCACTGCCTCCAGCTCTGCTCTGCTCAGCCCCACTTGGCTTTCTGCTGGTCCAGCTGCTGTGGGTCTGCTCTGCACAGATCAGATCAGCCTGGCCTCCCTTCCTGGGTCCTCTGGCTCCCAGCTGCTGGCTGCTTAGTGCTTCCTCCTTAGCTCGGCCCCACGCACATACACACTGACTTGCCCAGGCATGGAGCACTTTCAATCAATCAGGCCATCCTGGGACACTGGCCTCTCCCACTGGCCCTGGGGCTGTCTGTTTCAGAGTCCTACTTCCAGGCGGGAGTGGCCAATCAAAAGGCCCATTCACTCTCAGTAAGGGGCTATCAGTCCCCTTACAAAAGGGAAGGGAAGGTGGGTCATTATATGGGGTGGCAGGAGAGAGTGTGAGGAGCAGAGCATGGCAGGGGTGTCAAAATAGGGCAAGGGTAGCAATGTAGGGAGCAGGGCAGGGGTAACAGGAGAGGAGTGATTATGTGGGGTGGCAGGCGGGCACCTGGGGAGTGGGGAGGCAGGGCAGGGCAGCTGAGCATGGTGTGGTACCCCTTCCCCCCAGCAGTTCCCTGATGCCCCCACTGTGTGGGTCAGCACTTGTCCTTCAGCCCTCCACCTCATCAGACCCTTACCCCTCTGCCGGTCTCACTGGGGGGGCCTTCACAGGACTTGCTGTGGCCTTGCCTGTAGAGATTTAGGGGAAATTATAATCCAATAATGAGCAGCCAAATGTGGGATGCATGTGTGTGGCCCCAAAATTGATGTCGGGGTCGATGGGCAGTGAGAAGTGTGAACGTCTTTCCCCACAGGTACTGGTGAAATTTCTGAACACCAAAAACAACGCCCAGTGCTTCGCGCTCAATTTGGGCATAGTTAGTTTCTGCCTTGGTCAAGGAGCGTGAAGCAAAAGCAATAGGCCTCTCTTCACCAGAAGGTCTAATATGTGACAATACAGCCCCAACTCCATAAGGGGAGGCGTCACAAGCCAACTGTAGGGGCAAAGATGTGTCAAAATGTGTCAGAACCCTAGAGTTTACAAGTGAGTGTTTAGCTTCATTAAATGCAACATCACAGGCTTCAGTCCAGTTCCAGGCCTTTTTCAGCCCCAGAAGCTCATGTAGGGGTTTCAGGAGTGTCGCTAATTGTGGAATAAACTTGCCATAATCGTTCAATAAACCTAAAAAAGAACAAAGTCAGCTTACGTTCTGAGGTAGCGGAGCATCCACAATAGCCTTAACCTTGGCCGGAGACTTATGGAGACCGTCAGCATCAATTATATGTCCTAAATATTCAACTGAGGGCTGGAAATCTTACATTTGTCTCTGTGAACATGTAGACCATACTCTTCCAGTCTTTGCAGAGTAGCTTCCAAGTTTGTAAGGTGTTCTTCCTCATTTTTGCCAGTGACCAAGATGTCATCCAGATAGCACTGTACTCCTGATAAACCACTCAAAATCTGATCCATTGCCCTTTGGAACAAAGCTGGGGCTGAAGTAATGCCAAAAGGTAAACGAAAGTATCTGTACAACCCTTTATGTGTTACAATTGTTAACAACTCTTGAGATTCTTCTTCAACATGCATCTGTAAGTACGCTTGACTCAAATCAATCTTGCTAAATTTTTGTCCTCCAGCCAAACCTGCAAAGATGTCCTCAATGCGGGGAAGAGGATATTGTTCTGCACATAACACTGGGTTGACAGTGACCTTGACATTTCCACAAATCCAAATGGAGCCATCCTTCTTCACTATTGGGACAATGGGTGTCGCCCACTGGCTATGAGTAACTGGCACTAAGACTCCCTCCTTGACTAACCACTCCAAGTTTTCTTCCACCTTGGGTCTGATGGCAAATGGCACCATCCTGGCCTTCAAACATTTTGGTTGGGCAATCAGGCTTTATATTTAATTTCACAGTGATTCCCTTCATACTGCCTAAGTCTTCACCGAAAACAGCAGCATGTTTTGTTAGTACCGCTGCTAGATTAATTTCTTCTTTAGTCACTTGATTCACTTGTGACCAATCAAGTTGGATTTTCCTGATCCAAGATCTTCCCATTAGGGCTGGGTAATTCCCCTTCATCACAAACAGTGGCAGCTTTGTGGTCTGTCCACTGAGTTCTACTTTCACATCAATAGTACCCAACAGGGGAACAGTCTCCCCAGTATATGTGTTCAAAACAACTACTGTCAGCTTAAGTGGCAGATGTCTAAAGTCCTTCTCATATACAAGGTTAGAAACTAACGAAACTGCTGTGCCAGTGTCCAGCTCCATGCGTATAGGTTTGCCTTCCAACACAGGTGTTACCCAGAATTTACGTGGGCCTGCTGTTATAGACAAAACATGGAGGGAATCTTCATCTTCTGCTTAGGTGTCACAATGATCACCTGTATTCTGCTCTACTGCATGCAGAATTCCCTCTTAGTCTGCCAGACCAATGGCCCTTTTTTCTTAGGTCTGCCTCTTCTGTTTGGGTCATCCTCCTTTGTTTGCAGGCACATTCAATGTGCCCTCTCTTACCACATTGTCAACACAGTAGTTCCTTAAACTGGCACTCTGATGCGAGGTGACCCTGCTTCCCACATCAGTAACATGCCTGTCTCCCCTGTGCCCTGTGGGCAGGTTGTAGGGATACTTTATGTACGCTGACCCCAATCTGCTGCATCTCTTGGGTGATGCGTTCCATGGAGACTGCAATTTTCACAGGCTTCTGCAAGGTGAGTTCACCTTCAGTCAATAGGCGTTTCCGCGTTGATTCTCTGTGCAGACCACACACCAGCCTGTCACCCAGCATTTCCTCTAACATGTTCTTGAAGTCACAGTGTGCTGCCAGCTTCCGCAGAGCTGCTACAAACTGTACAACTGATTCACCTTTGTCTGTGACTCATAGCAGTTACCTTGATGGCCGCCCCTCCCAGGCCATCACTAAAGTACACAGAACGTGTGAAGTGAACAATGGCTCCTTCACCTTAACCAGATGGCCTTCACCTTAACTAGATGGCCCCCTTGAACTCAACTGGATGGCCGTTACCACCCTGGGGGCCCATTGTTTTGCAGGGCTTGGTGTAGGTGGGCTCTGCCTAACTGCAAGGTTCTGTAGGGCATGACTCATACCCCCATTGTTCCCCACATTCCCTATAATTAGGGAAAGGTGGGAAATAGTCTTTAAAAGCTGAGGTTCTGGGGTGCTCAGGCAGGATGGTTTTCAACATCTAGCCTGGCCTGATCAACCAGAAGCTGCCTCCTCCGCTCACGCGTTCCCCCTAGAGCGTATCAACGAGTTTCCCCCACGAGTACCACTGCCAGCCGATTAGGAGTCTCCTTTCTCTTCCCTGTAATGCTGCTGCTGCTAATAGGAGTGGTAAGAGCCTGCCCTGCAGTTTCTCTTTAAAAGGTTTTCTTAGTGCTGCTCTGAAACTGCCTTGTCCCAGCTTTACAGGCTTGTGTGTGTGTTCTCCTTTATGTTTACTTGCTATTTCATTTTGTGTTAAGGAGCTCCCCTGTCTGTAACTGTTTGCCCCTACTCTGTGTCACTCAGTGTATCTTTTCTTTCTGGGTTCTTTGAACTTGTTCTAAAAGTATCCTTGTAAGTTGCAACATTGTATGAAGTTAATTGGTAGCCTTTGAAGTCTTAAGTTAGCTGTTAAGATTGTTTCCTTTAGTTTTTAGCCTTTAGAATTGTTTGGTTAAGTTGCCTTTGCCCTCCCCTCTGTAACCT
The DNA here is from genome assembly GCA_007922195.1 of Podocnemis expansa. Classification (NCBI taxonomy): domain Eukaryota; kingdom Metazoa; phylum Chordata; order Testudines; family Podocnemididae; genus Podocnemis; species Podocnemis expansa. The sequence goes on from ML682024.1 coordinate 12,244,273, forward strand.
CCCCAACTTAAATAAACCTTTTTCTCTTTAACTTTACTTGTTCCCTCTTCATTTCTGGGATCCCCCGTGCACCTCAACTTTCCTTCTGTCCCTGTCCCTGTGGCTCCCAGCTCCCGAGCCGCTCTCCCCGCCCCACTACCCTTGCAGCTCTCTGCGGCTCCCGGCTCCCGAGCCGCTCCCTCAGCCGCTGCCAGTTCCCCCGATCCCCGCCGGACTCTCCAGCGGCCCCGCCTCTTTTTTCCCGGCTCCCGCGGCAGCCCGCCAGCCCTCCCCGTCCTCCGCTGCTTTCTGCCGCTCCCTCACGGCTCCCACCACTCTTTCTGCAGCTCCCCGCGGGCTCCCCGCCATTGCCGCTGCTTCTCTGCAGCTCCCCCAGTAGCCCCGCCACTTTTCCTGGCTTCCGCCGGGCTCCTCAGCTGCCCCACTGGCCCCTTTACTCGCCGCCACCGCCTGCGGCTGCCCCAACCCCTACTCTGCCAGCTCCACCACTTTCCACGGCTCCCCGCCTGCCAGCCGCTTTTCTGCGGCGTGCCGGGCTCTTCTGCCTTCCCGCCAGCGGCTTCCCCCGAACCCCTTCTGCCTTCCCGCCAGCCGCTTCCCCCAAACCCCTTCTGCCTTCCAGCCGCCGCTTCCCCCA
>ML682024.1:12244919-12277706 GCA_007922195.1 Podocnemis expansa
GCCGCTTCCCCCAAACCCCTTCTGCCTTCCAGCCGCCGCTTCCCCCAAACCCCTTCTGCCTTCCCACCAGCCACTTCCCCCGAAACCCTTCTGCCCTCCCAGCTACTGTTCCCCGAGACCCTTCTGCCTTCCCTACCATTTTGCCCTCCTCTGCCTCCCTCGCAAATCCCTGAATCCCCTTTCAGCCTCTCCTGCTTCTCCCCATTGCCCACACTCCCACGCACCTACAGCCCCTCTCCTGCCTCTGTCCCCTTACCCCAACCCCCCAAGCACCTCCTCACCCCGCTGCCTTTCGACACCCCCCACCCACTTGCCTCCTCTTCAGCCCCCAGCTTCCCTGTTACTTATCTTCTCTGCCACTGTAGCACACTAATTTGCATTGTACCCCCCCTTTTCCTATAGTGTATTAAAGTAGCCTTTAGGTTATAGTGAGTAGGGCCATAGTGTTAGTAGGTTAGTTGAAGAACCCCATTGTTCCCCAACCTGTCCCCACTCCCTAGAGTTAGGTACCCCCCAACACTTTACAGAAACCACTGTGACAAACATGACATACACCGACCACCACTCACCTTACCCTATACTCATTTTAATAAAGTGTACCCCGAATCCACCCCGTACCCCACGGGTGCAGTGGTTGCCCCCCAAGATCCTCAAATCTCCAAACCTGCTGGCAGGGTCAACCTTCACCTTGGTTCCTTTGGTGGAACCTATACCTCTCTGCAATTACTAGTCGCTTCGGGGGAAAATGTGCTCCCAGAACTTCCACTAGTTCCCCATAAGGTTTCTGCTCTGGCTTCTCCGGATAAAGCAAATCACATAGCAAATTATAAGTCTTAACTCCAATGACTGTATGAAAAACTGGTACCTTCTTCTCATTAGTTATATCGTTTGCCATTACAAATTTGAAATTGGGCTGTATATGTCTGCCATGATTCTGCCAAATGATCAAATGATTCAAGGGTTGTAGTAAGTAAAGCTATGATGCCCTCTTGTGGTTATTGTTTGTCTCTTCACTTAACAGCAAGCAGATCAGCTTTCAGAATAGCCAGCCAGCCTTATTTCTTCCTTGTACTTAACAACAGGCAGATCAGCTTTCAGAATAGCCAGCTAGCCCTTAGGCAAACAGATCAGCTTTCACAGCTACAACCCAACCCCCATGCAAGCAGTAAAATAAAGTTTTGCTTCTTACATTGCATTCTGCTTTTCCACAGTTGCCAGGATTGTTGAGGATAGCCAACTCCATCACATATCCCATTCTCTGTCGCCAGATGTAGAGTTTTAGGGGAAATTATAATCCAATAATGAGAGGCAGCATATTCAGAGCTGTGTAAGGAGTCTTTATTGAAAGAGAACTGAGAGAGAGAGTACCCGACAGACAGGTTTCTCTAGCACCTAAATGACCCTCCCATTTATTACTATGACAACCCCAGTGACCCTAGGTAGTCCAAAACACCACAGCCGTGTACCCTGACCTGACAGGCTAAGGCTGAAGACTTTCTGAGCTACCGTGCACTGCGGCACGTAGACACCTGTAACTGAATGATGTGAGCAGCGCTCAAAGAAGATAGGGCTGCATCTGGCAATGAGGCACTTCTTGAAGGATATCAGGACCTGTTTCAGGGATTGGGTTGCTTGCAAGGTGAACATACAGTCTGCATAAAAAAGCAGGTCCCTCCAGTTATTCATCCATGTAGAAAGGTGCCATTTGCACTCTGTGATAAACTCAAGGCTGAGCTTGAAAGGATGGAAGCAATGCAAGTAATACAAAAAATAGAGGAGCCAATGGAATGGGTGAGCTCCCTAGTCATAGTGCAAAAAAGTAATGGCCAGGGATGCACATGCTTAGATCCCAGAGACCTCAACAGAGCTATACAAACAGAACATTTCAAACTACCAACTAGAGAAGAGATTATGGCTCAGTTTGCAAACGCTCAATACTTCAGTAAATTGGATGCATCCTCTGAATTTTGGCAGCTAAAGTTAACAGAGGAAAGCTCAAAAATATGCACATTTAATACTCCATTCGGAAGATACAGATTTTTACGCTTACCCTTCAGTATAGCGTCAGCACCAGAGGTGTATCACAAAACGATACACATGATCTATGAACATATTAGCGGTCTGGATACCTCCATGGATGACATCACCATCTGGGGCTCTACAAATGAGGAGCATGATCATCAGCTTTGGCAAGTGTTGGATGCAACTAGAGCCGCAAACCTCAAACTAAATAAGGAGAAATGTGTGTGAGGAGTTAGAGAACTGACTTTTATAGGGGACATTGTTTCCCATGAAGGTGTAAAACTGGATAAGAGGAAGATTTCAGCGATTGAAATGATGCTACGTCCCCAATCAAAGAAAGATGTCCAATGGTTCCTGGGAATGGTTAACTATCTTGGAAAATTCATACCCAATCTTTCTGCCAAGGCAGCCCCATTGAGACAACTCCTACAGGACAAAAATGAATGGTGCTGGGATGCTGCACAGGAAGAATTGTGGAAAAGTTTACAACAAGACTTGATACAGGAACCAGTATTGAAATTTTATGCTCCAGAGAAGCCCATTAAAATTTCAGCAGATGCGTTACAGTCTGGGTTGGGTGCCGTGATTTTACAAAAACATGAAGATTGCTGGCAACCTGTGCTTAACATGCAGAAGGTCCTGGGTTCAATTCCCAGGGGGTTGGACTCGATGATCTCACGAGGTCCCTTCCAGCCCTATGATTTGATTGATTGATTGATTGATATGCATCCAAATCACTGACTGATGCAGAGACTAGATATGTAGAGCCCTGCACGGATACAAATACGTGGATCCATATCCAACCTGCATCCACAAGAAATGGCCTGTGGATATCTGTGTTATATCCATGGATGTGGATATAATGCGGATATCCACATATTTGCAGGGCTCTAGTTCTGTGCAGATAAAATATGTGGATCTGTATCCACTCTGCATCCACAAGAAATGGTTCACAGATATCCGTGATGTATCCGCAGACGCAGATATAATATGGATATCTGAGGATTTGCAGGGCTCTATAGATATGCACAGATTGAGAAGGAGCTTTTAGGAATCTTGTTTGCCTGTGAGAGATTCAATCAGTATATTTATAGACAGAGAGTGGAAGTTGAAAGAGATCACAAGCCCTTGATTGCATTATTTCACAAACCACTAAATGACTGTACCTTAAGGATTCAAAGAACGATGATCAAATTGCAGAAATACAATTTACTGGTGATCTACACACCTGGCAAATTTATGTTCACAGCAGATGCACTTTCCAGAGCAGTAGCACCAATGGTACTTGAGAAGACACTGGAAACAGAAGTGCAAGTCTATGTAGATATGATTGTGAGAGCAAATCCCATAACTAACAGGAGACTGCAACTCAGAGAAGAGACTGAGCAAGATGAATCATTAGGAATCCTTGAAGAAGTGATAATTAAAGAATGGCCTGAAATAATAAGCACTTGCTGTCTAAGTATAAGAGACTATTGGAACTGCAGACATGAACTGACTGTGGTAGATGAGGTGATTTTCAAAGGTGGCAAAGTTGTAATTCCACAGAGCCTCCAAAAAGAAATGTTACAGAAGATTCATGAAGGTCACTTAGGAATTGAGAAGTGCAAAGAATGAGCACGAGAGGTCATGTATTGGCCACGGATAATCACAACATTACCAATGTGGTAAGAAACTGCTTTTCATGCTTGAAATATAGGCTGTGCCAACAGGCAGAGACACTGAGACCCCATCCTGTTCCACAGAGACCTTATGAGAAAGTAGCCGTGGATTTATTTACCTGCCATTCCAAGGATTACTTAATAATCACTGATTATTACTCTTTATATCCAGAAATTTGCACACTGAACAGTACTAATAGTAATTCAGTGGTCACTGCCATGAAAGGAATCTTTTCCAGACATGGAATTAATTACTGATGAGGTCTTCAGCAACAATGGGCCACAATTTTCAAATGCAGAATTCAGGCAATTTGCTTCAGATTGGGATTTTCATCATGAAACCTCCAGTTCAAATTACCCCCAATCAAATGGACTGGTGGAAAGGTCTATACAAACAGTAAAGAACCTGATGAAAAAGACTTTTGAAAGTGGAGGTGATCTGTATATAGTATTGCTGGTCTACCAAAGTATACCTCTGGAGAATGGCTTTTCACCAGCTCAGCTGTTAATAGGAAGAAGGATCAGATCTAATTTACCTATTACTGATAACTTGCTGCAATCTCAGAACAATGCTAACATTCAGAAGAGGAAAGAAAATCAGAAGTGGAAGCAGAAATATTATTTTGATAGAAGGGCATCATGATCTTCCATCCCTTAACCCAGGTGATAGAGTGTGCATAAGGAATCACTCCTCTAATACCTCGGGCCAAAGAGGTGCTATTAAAAAACAGCTGCATCCACAGTCTTATGTGGTCCACACAGACCAAGAGGACACATTTCAATGTAATCAACGGGATCTACGACTTATTCCAGAGAGTTCCAACACCATGGAAGTTGAGGTAGATTCTGGCATGCCTACCCTGACTGATACAATAACTTCAACGCATGGTAATGAAAGTGTCAGGTAACAAGAGAACTCAGACCTGAATGAAGGACATGTACTGAGATGATCTAGTCGAGTCATCAAACATCCAGAAAGACTCATAGAGACTTGCTAGGGTATGTGGGGGAAGTGGGTGGTAAAGACTCACTTGAGAGTGACGTGCTAGTAACCTCTCCTCTCTAGGTAATTCAGATCCTGGGTTTATGGACTTTTCTTCTGCATGTTTCTTAGATAGCTGCTATGTGTTGTTAGATGTTAGTGCATGCATCATTAGCTAGCTTCTATATGTATCTACGTGTTTACTTATTTTCCTTAGGGGGGAAAGATGTAGTGATATGCTTTTAGAAGGTTGTGAATTTAGAGACACTAGCTAGCATAGGCGAGTGTTGTGTGAATTGGGAGACGTGCCCCAGAGAAGATCTAACATGGCTGCTCCCAGGTACACACCAGGACAACCATCTGTATGATTAAAGTTCTATTCCTTACTCATTCAGCAGTATGGTCTTTAATGAACCCTCAAGATAATTACAGGTCCCGAGGAAAAAAGTTTTACAAACACTGCCCTAGCAGGTGAGAAGAGTAAGGAAACCTACTGACTTGATGGGAAATTCTAAGTCCTAAAGGACAGAACAGGCCCCTGCCCACTCTTACCAGGGATCCAGGTCAGCCCAGAGCATGGAGGCAGCAGGGTCTCCACCTCTGACCAGGAGCAGGGACACTGAGTCTGCTGAGGATCTCTCCCAGATCTGTGACACCATCCCAGGCTGGGAAATGCCCCAAAAGAGGGTAAGACAGTTGTTTGAGAGATGACAAGGGTAAGTACAACCAGGGAGGGAGTAAGGGGAGCATCTTCTCAGGCTTTGTCATCCTTGTGGGCTCTGCAAATGGAAATGTCCTTGAGCTGGGTGGGGGAGGGAATTCTGTTCCCCTTTGCTTGGAGTGTGGGGAACAAAAGGCCACCCCAGTAGGGTGGTGAAGGCTGTAGCAGGGCTAGCCAGCACCAAGTATCCTTCGCGGTCAGCAGGCACTCTGCAGCCCTTCACCACACTGGGATGTCTCCATCACAGGGCTCCCTAGCCAGACTCACACCAGTCCAAAGGAAGTTCAAACATTCCCCATGACAGGGCCAATTTGTTCACTCACTCTTCAAAGTCCCCCAGACCCTCCAGGCCAAGCCCACTGTAGTTCCCCTCTCCCCTTCATTGGGGGATGCCCAGACCTGGGTGCCTGGTGCCAAATCTCTGCCAGAGCAGCTGAGCTGAGCTACTCTATCTTAGAATCACAGAATCACATAGGGTTGGAAGAGAGCTCATGAGGTCATCTACTCCAACCCCTTGCTAAAAGCAGGACCACTCCCACTAAATCATCCCAGCCAAGGTTTTGCCTAACTGGGCCTTAAATGTTTCTAAAGATGAAGATTCCACCACTTCCCTAGGTAACCCATTCCAATGCTTCACCACCCTCGTAATGACAAAGTTTTTCCTTATATCCAACCTCAAATGCCGCAGCTGCAACTTGAAACCATCGGTTCTTCTGTCCTCTGTTACTAAAGAGAACAGCCTAGCTCCCTCCTCTTTGGAGGAACCCTTCAAGTTTTTTGAAGTTTGCTGTCAAATCCCCCTTCAGTTTTCTTTTCTGCAGACTAATAAGCCTAGTTCCTTCAGTCTCTCCTTGTAAGTCATGTGCCCCAGCTCCCTAATCATTTCCGTTGCCCCCCACTGTGCTCTTTCTAATTTTCAACATCCTTTCTGTAGTGTGGAGCCCCAGACTGGACACAGTATTCCAGATGCAGCCTCACCAGCAGCAAATAGAGGGGAATAATCACATCCCTCAATCTGTTGGCAACACTCCTACTGATGCAGCCCAATAAGCCATTGGCCTTTTTGGCAAGAAGAGCATATTGTTGACTCATATCCAGTTTCCCATCCACCATAACCCCCAGGTCCTTTTCAACAGTGCTGCTACTTAGCCGATCAGTCCCCAGCCTAGAGCAGTACATGGGATTTTTCCATCCTAAATGCAGTTCTTTGCACTAGTCCTTGTTGAATCTCATCAGATTTCATTTTGCCCAATGCTGCAATGTGTCTAGGTCTCCCTAAATCCTATCCCTGCCCTCCAGCATGTTTACCATCGATGTTCCCTCTAATTACTCATAGACTGTGTGCACAAATAATTTCTTTGCGTGCGCAAAAACATTTCTTTGTGAGCACCAATATTAGCACTATTGAATTTTTTTGTGTGCACTTTATTTTGTTGTGTGCGCAGGTTTCATGACCTGTGTGCAAATGCACACGCGCACGGCTTAGAGGGAACAGTGTTTACCATTACCCCCAGCTTGGTGTCATCTGCAAATTTACTGAGTGTTCAATCTATCCCATCATCCAGATCATTAATGAAGATGTTGAACAGAACCGGACCCAGGACTGACCCCTGGGACACTCCTCTAGTTACTGGTAGTGGTTAAAGTATAATTTGAGGGGCTCTGGAACCTTCCTAATCTCTGGGCCCTCTTACTGTATTGTCCGGGCCCCAGTCATGCATGTGTGGGCCCAATTTTTCTAGATTCTGGAATCTGGGCCCCAGAACTCTGGCCTGTCAGATTTGTGGGCCCCGGAACTCCATTCCAGGGCACTCCAGCTTACTTTAACCCCTGGTTACTGGTTGCAACTAGACACTGAGCCATTGATCCCTACCCACCAAGCCCGTTAATCTAGCCAGCTTTCCATCCACCTAACAGTCCATTCATCTGAACCATACTTCATTACCCTACTGACAAAAATGCTGCAGGAAACCATATCAAAAGCTTTGCTAAAGTTGAGGTATATCACATCAATGACTATTCCCACATCCACATATCCACACATCTCATCATAGAAGGCAATCAGGTCGGTCAGACATGATTTGCCATTGGTGAATCCATGCTAATTGTTCCTGATCACTCTATTTTCCTCCAAGTGTTTCAGAATGGATTCTTTGAGGACCTGCTCCATGATTTTTCCAGGGAATGAGGTGAGGTTGATTGGTCTGCAGTTCCCTGGGTCCTCCTTTTTCCCTTTCTTGAAGATAGGTACCATATTTGTCTTTTTCAAATCATCTGGGACCTCCCTGGTTCACCATGAGTTTTCAAAGATGATAGCTAACGGCTCTGCAATCACATCGGACAACTTCTTCACCTTTTCTTCCTCCTCCCACCAGAGCCATAACTACAGCGGGACCAATGGGGCAAAGCCCTGGGCGGAGTAGAGTGGCTCAATAGAGCTGCTTTATTAAAGGCTAGCTTTCGCCAGGGGCATCGCTGGCACCGGGCACACGGGGCCCGTGCCCTGAATCTCGGCGCCAGTGCCCTGGGTGTGGCGGGGCCCCACCTCTCCTGGTCTCCAGCCTGATCGGACCAGAGATCCAGGGCCCAGCCACCCTCGGCTGCGGCTGCCACTCTCGGCCCCATCCTTGGCCGGGGATCCGGGGCCCAGCCACCCACAACCGCTCCCAGCCCCATCCCCGGCTGGGGACATGGCCTGTGCTCAGGGGGCGTGGCCTCCAGGTAGGGGGCGGGGCCCGGGCAAGTGCCCCAGGTCCTTTCCCAGGACAGTGACATCCCTCGATTTTGCAGTGCCGGCTCCAAGCTCTGCTAATGGCAAGGGACGCGCTCCAATTGGAACGTGCCCTAGGCAGCAAAAACCAGTGTTACAGCTCTGCCTCTCACCCAGTGCTGGGAAGAGGTGGCCTTAGGCAATTAGGGGCCCTAGGCAAAGGTTCGTTGCAGGGCCCCCTACAGGCCCCCACAACCTGTTACCAAATTTGCCCACCGACTCGGGGTATGCTCATTTATTAGGGTTGCTTTCTCTATGGGGAAGATGGTACTTCTATTAGTGTGCTGCTTGTGTGACTTGTGTTTCTACAGAGGTGCGTCTGAGCGGACCGGGTCTATCAGCACTCTCAGCTGACCCCTTATGTGTCCCTGAACTCAGCAGGCTGGGTCACACAGCAGCCAGGTCAAGGGCAGGCCTGGGGATCCAGGACTCCCCATGGGCCATGGCTCTTGCCAGGCCAATGTAGGGCAGGTGGCCAGGGATCAGGCCCACCTGGGCCTTTTGTCAGGCCAGCGTCCAGCATGGAGGGGGATGGGGATCCAGGACTCGCCTTGGGCCCCAAGTCACATTGGGCTAGTGGGGGGCAGGTAGATCAGGTATTATGCTCCTCTAGGCTCCAGGTCATGCTGGTGGCCAGGCAAGAGGATGACAGGCAGGCCAGGCCCAGGAGTGACCCTCCCCACCCCCCACAGCCAGGTGGTGAGGCTGGAGAGCAGGATGGGCCAGGGTTCCCCCCCAGCCCAGGCTGGGAGGCCAGGGGGCAGGCTGGGCCAGGGGTCATCTCCACCTAGCCCAGGCAGCAAGGCTGGGGAGGGGGGCAGCAGTCAGGCTGGGCTATGTGTAGCCTCTCCCAAGCCCAGGTGGTCAGGCTGGGTCAGCAGGCGAGGTCAGGGGTCTTCCTCCTCCTAAGCCCAGGCAATGAGGCTGGGGGACAGACTTGGCTAGTGGTCACCCCACAAACCCAGGTGGCGAGGCTGGGGAGCCAGCAGGCAGGTGGAGCCACGGGTCATTTCCCCTATACCCAGGGGGCGAGGTCAGGGCCAGGGTTGCCCCCTTCTCCCCTTTGCTCAGGTGGTGAGCCCCAGGGGGCAGACCCAAGCAGCGGTCATTCCTGTACAAAGCCAAGGTGGCAGGGCTGGGGGGCACATGGGCCTGGGGTTGTCCACCACAAGCCTAGGCAGCAAGGGCAGGGGTCAGGCTGAGCCAGGCATCATCCGCACCCCCCTCCCCCTCAAGCCCAGGTGGCAATACCAGCAGGCCAATGGGCAGGCTGGACCAGAGGTTTTTTTAGCCCCACCACCAGCCTAAGTGGCAAGGCCAGGGTCACAGACCTGGGCAGGGGTCAAGCCCCACACCTCCCCAAGCCCAGGAGGGCAGGTTGGGCCAGGGGTCACCTCCCAAGTCCAGGCGGCAATGTTCAGGAGCAGGTGAAGCCAGGGTTTGTACCCCTCCCCAGGGGCGTCGCTGGGGCAGGGAAAGACCCAGGGCACAGGCCCAGCCCCGCCCGTGGAGGGCAGGCCCCGCCCCCAGCCAAAAGGCCACACCCCCTGGCCCAGGATAGGGCCAGGGGGAGGCTGCGGCGGTGCCGCCGCCGCCAGCTAGCCTGCGCTGCAGTGCAGCGCGGCTCAGCCTAGCCTGGCCCGGCCCGGTGCGGCTGGAAGCGGCCGCTGGAGGCCGGGCCCGCAGCCGCAGCCCTAGATCCCCAGCTGGGGACGGGGACGCTGCAGCCACGGGCTGCCGGCCAGGTTCCGGATCCCCAGCAGTGGACGGGGCCGCCGCAGGCGGCCAGCCGGCCCCCGGATCCCCGGCCTGGCCGCTGGTGGCTGCGACAACCCCGTCCCCGGCCGGCAGCCCGCGGCTGCAGCGGCCCCGTCCTCCGCTGGGGATCCAGGGCTGCAGCCACGGGCCTGGCCTCCAGCGGCCGCTTCCGGCCGCACCAGACCAGGCTAGGCTGAGCCGCACCACACGGCAGCGCGGGCTAGCTGGCAGCGGCAGCGTGGCCACCCCCTGGCCCTATCCCAGGCCAGGGGGGCGGGGCCTGCCGGGCAGCCAGATAGGCCCTGGATCCCTGGCTGGAGACGCGGCCGCCGTGGCTGCGGACCGCCAGGGATCAGGCCCCGGATCCCCGGCCCGATTGGGCCGGAGAACCGAGGCACCAGCGTTGGGACCCAGGGCACGTGCCCCGGGTGCCCAGCGCTAGCGATGCCACTGCCCCTCCCACCAAGCCCAGGCAGCAAGGCCAGGAGTCACCTCCCCCTATCCCAGGCAGCAGGAAGGTCTGTCCAGGGGTCAAACCTCAGGCCAGTGGGCTGGTGGGCAGATCTGGCCCTGTGTCAGACCCTTGCCTCTCAGGCCAGTGGGCAGGTCTGGCCAGGATCCCCTCCACCCAGCCCAGGGGCAAGGCTCAGGGGCAGCAGACAGGCCTGGCCAGGGATCCTTTGTGATCATTGATCACCAGCCATTTACAGACAGGATGTTCGCTTTGTGTTTTGTTCTTTTCTTTCTGGGGTGGATCTTTGCCTTTGTGGAAGTTGTTTGCATGGCTTAGCCATTAAGGTAGCACTTGAATTTCATCAGGACAGACTGATTCCATCACACACACCCTTCATTCACACATCTTGTTCACACATTTAAATGAAATTCCAGAGTATGCACCTAAAACAAGTTTTATCAAGAATATAAAATGGAGTTCTAAATTCACAACATCCAGCTTTGTTGGGCATTGGTTATAATGTCTATGAAACTGAGTTGGTTATTTCAGTTACGTATAATATTAAGGAACAGATTCAGTGTTGCCTAACAAATGCTTTAAAGGTACATTCAATTCATTTTATCTCTCTGTGTCCCTACATTTTGGCTACAGAAGCCTGGCCCTACACTAACAGGAAGAATACAGTTAGGGAAAGGAATTCCTTGAATGAAGTATATGGTATTAACTTATACAGTATTGCCAGGTTCAAGAGATCAAAAATCACAAGAATGGCAAAAATAAGTCTTTTTTTTTTTTTTGGGGCCAAAGATTATACTATGTTTTTAAACTAATCTCTTGATGTTTGAATTCCCCCTGCCCATCCCAGGGTGAGTAGGTGACAATTAGTGTTGCCTGCCCATTCTCCCACAGATAGATACTGGGTAAGGTTTCATCTTTCTACCCATCTTTTATATTTGCTGACTCTCAAGTTAATCTATGGAACTTCCTTTGTCTTGCTTCCTCAGAGCTCCTGTGTGGTCATTGTAAACGGCTGGTGATCAGACATGACTTTCATCTTGTGTTTTGTTCTTTTCCTCCCCCACCAGCCCCCCACCCCTTGTGGATCCTTCTTGCTTTTCCCATCCTGAGTGAAATGGACTTATTTGCCTCATGGGTTCCCTAACTTCCCCCACCTCATTTGCATGCACCTATAAGCTGAGACCAGGCCAGAGCCTTTTAAAATTTCCTGCCCTGCAGCATGTCCAGGCATTTGGCCTAGGGCAGGAACAGCATGGGAAATTGTAGATGCTCTGCTGCCTTCCCTGGTGCCTGCCACCCAGCTGCACTTCTCCCTTTATTCTCCTGACACCCCACTCTATCCTTCCCTGCTCCCCACTCTCCTGCTGCCACCCAGAAGGGGAAGGCAAGCATCACAGCAAAGTTCATGGAAGGGGGTGGGATCTATTTAAAAATCTTGGGAACCACAGCAGTAGATGTGTCTGGTGTGGGTTGGCAGGGTGGCATCTCACAGCTGGGCATGGAGCCATGTTCCAGCTGCACACCCAGATGCCAACAACTTCCCTAGTGCATGGGGAACCTATGCAAGTTGGCTGGAAGTCCCAGGGACAGTATGATCCATCACCCTCCCTCCTACTCCTATTTGTGGAGCTTCTTGGCTCCTGATATTCAGCAACAGGAACCTGGAGGGGTTAGGGAATGAATTGCCCTGTCAGACACTCCCCTGGGCCAGCTGGCCCTACTCCCTAGTGCTGGGGGGATGTGGGGGCCCCACACAGGGTGCTTTGCCCAAGGCCCCCCACGCACCTAGGGACAGCCCTGGACATGACACCTCACCTTCCCATGGCTCTAACTCCCCGGGGCCAGCCTCCTCCACCCACCAGGGGCCCCCAAGCCCCCCTACAGCCCCAGCACCCTACCAGGGGCCCCAAAATGGTGCCAGTGCCTTGCTGGGGGCCCCACCCCCCCACTGCCAAAGGCAAGGTGCAGGGCAGAAGCACAAGCCTGAGCCTCTGGACTGGCCCACTCTGCCCCTGGGGATGGGGCAACAATCTCAGGGGCAGGGTGGGAGCCCTGGGTTTGGGACAACGCACTCTGCCTCACATCCTCCCCCCTCCAGCACCAGGGCTCCCACAGCCTGATTGCCCCTGAGCCTTGCCACCCCACACAGCCCCGCCCCCCACTGCTGGCCCTGGCCCTCGCCCCAGCCCACTGCCATATGTTCTGCAGGGTGGGAGGCCAATGCTGCTTTTGGAGTAGGCAAAGGTGCCCCTTGCTGCTCAGGGGCCCTAGGCGGCTGCCTGCTTCACCTACCCCAAAAGCCGCCTCTGGCTCCAGGTCCTCTGAGTGTTCCCTAGCTCCCTGCAGCAATTTGCTGCCCTTTACAGACAGGGCCATCTCTAGGTCAGTGCAGGGCCATGGACAAAGGACCCGCTGTGGGGCCCCCACTCAGCCCCCTGGGCACTGGGGGCAGGACTGGCCGGCCCAGGGAAGGGGAAGGCCCCTACACCAGCCATCCCATGCCAGGGACCAGGCAAGCCGGCCAAAAGCGGCGGAACAGGAGTGCAGGGTCTAGTTTCTCAGCCACCCTTAAGCCAACTTTTTGCTTCAGAACCTAGCTCCAGACCCCTCTGCCATGTGGCAACCCTACACTCAAAAAAAGCAGCTGCTGCCAGAAAACTGAACAGTGACAATGGCTGCGGGGGGGTGGGGGGGAGACAGGTGGGGGGGGCAATCCCTCATGGCTTTCATCCTTTCTCTTAAGGCTTCTATTGCATCTCTGAAATCTACACATCTAATTTGTGATCACCTACATGGAACATGCAGAAGGTGATCCCACATGCCATACTCCTTTCTCAAATCAGGAAGTATGTCAAGTCTCTAAAATTTCATGTAGTAGTCTGGAGTGTGTGTGTGGGAACTCCTTGCAAATGGAGGGGGGTGGGACTGGGTGGAGAAATGAGATGGAAATGCTGAGACAGAGGAAGAAGAAGAGAGCCAATGCCAGGCTGGAAAGAAAGGTCCTGGAAGATCTTGTCTGCTGCTGAGCCTGTCCGAGTCCCTCCAAGTCCTGCTCCCTTCTCCACTGCCCAATCCCAGGAACTGAAGCAGACCCTCTGGGTTCCACTTTCACCTCTGCACTTCATCTACTCCCTGAGTCTGCATGAACACACAATTGTCCATAACATTGTGATTGAAGGGGTGCTAGCCCTCTCTGCTTGGTCTGGTGACCCCTGGTAGTGTGCATAAGGCAGCAACACAATGGGGCTATCCACTCCCTGTGACATGAGCCCCCTGGGATAACCTTCTGAATATGCAAAAATCAGAGCAAGCTGCAAAAATGAGGGGCCAAACCCCCAAACCACTGACAAGCGGTACTTAAACCAGTCTCCTAGTCAGTAACAAAACATGCTTTTGATTCCCCACTCTGATCATCACCAAACGTAACAAAATAGAAACAGCCCCCTTACTGCACATCAGTTCCTATGGTCCCCTCTAGCCACTGGGTCTCTTAAAGAAATAGGTTCTCCTGGTCCCAAAGGGCCAGCCACATCACCCAGAACAAGATAGGCTGGCATCGTACCCAAATTACCACTCTGCCAGCCAATCCTTTAGTAACTACAACTAAAGGTTTAATATATAAGGAAAAGAAACAAAATATGAGAGATGTTAAAGGGTCAAAGTCAATCACATATATACAAATGATTTAGAGTCCATAGAAAGCAAATCCCTGAAGTATCTGTAGTTTGTGGGTTAGTCCAACTCCTCAGATATGCACCCAGCACTTGGGTGGGTCTCAGTCTTTTATTCAGTCCCAGAAGAATAGTTCCATAGGAGGACATTGGTTGCAGACAGACTGAAGACAAAATGGAGATGGGTCCCCTACCTTTTATCTCAGAATTCTTGCCAGATCAAAATGGAGTTGGGCCACAGTGTCAGTCTGAATAACTGCTCAAACAGGTTTCTTTTTAGGACCATTCCAGCTGCCCCCCCCCCCGATGGGCCATTAATATGACAATAGTTTGCAGATGCCCAATCTGGGACCACCTCCACTCAAACAACTTGGAACACGTATAAAACAAATAATATTCCTAATTTCTAATACAAATATAATACCTACATATAAATCATATAATCATTCCTAGCACATTACAGCCTGTCTTTTGATACAAGACATGGTATATTGCATATGGATTATTGCAAATATGAAAAATTAATATGAAAAATAATCATAAACTGTCCCCTAGACCCGACAGCGTCACACTCCCCTCTTCAGATTAAGATCTTGTTATAACTCCTCCTTCCAGCAGATCCATCCCTGAGTTGGATTTTATTCTGTTACTTAGGCTTTCTAATTGTAGAAAAAATACTACACTTTGTAACACAAGCTCCTACTAGAACAGTTTGCTTTTCTCTTCTCATTTTAATTATCAGTCAAAAAACTCTCTGGAGTTTTTATTGAAATCTACAAATTATAACTTTTGTTGCAAGTAAGGGAATTCTCAACCCAATGAAAAAAGAGGCAAGTCCTAATTTGCAAAAATAACTGCAATCCCCATATCCCAGAAATGGTGGAATAAGGGGGTATTCACAGTTTTTTCTTTTCTACATTGGGTCTATTGATAAAAAACCACAAAGGTTGCTTGCCAGTGACCGCAATCATTTTCATATGAATCAGAATAGCCCAAAGAGATAAAACAATTAGAACCTCATTGTTAGTCCTAATGACTCACCTTTATTGCAATCCTGATCTACTGCCTTAAGCAACTTTCACCCCAAGTCAATCCTCTGGTCTCATAGTGTTACATGTTAGCTCTGTGTTCTTGAGGAATCAGAGCATAGTATCTAGCCTGTGCCTCCCCCCCACACATCCCCCAACCTCTGCTTGAACTGAAAACCAAAAACAGTAGGAAATGGGAGACTTCTTAATCTACCCATATCCAAAAGCCATCAGCACAATGGAGCTTCATTTGCATTGACTATGGAGAACCAGACTTCAAAGCAGGAGCCGCACTGAACTCTGGGATTGAAGAAGCAGAAACCACACTGAACTCTGGGATTGAAGAAGCAGTGAAGCATTGCCTGATGGGGGATCTCACACCAAAACGAACAAACTCAGCAATTATCAGACCATTCTAGTCACAGACGTGATACTTGATACCCAAAATACTGAGCCTGCCTGACTGTATTGTGAGCTTCTCTGAACCATTACACCCAGCCAGGAATGTGTATCGGCCACGTAAACAAGTCCTTATAAAAAACCTTTACCCACATAGTGCAGTAGTGTAGTGTGTGTCCTGTGCAAGTCCTGATTGGATCCTTTCTGAATCCTGTGGGAGTCTGGATTGAGTCCTGAGTCCTGATGCTTGGATCTAAAGCTGTATCATTTCCACTGGGATTTGGCTTTTCTTCCTTGCTGATTGCTGTGGGAGCTTTGTTTCCATCCAGCCTCTGACCCTGATCTGCACAACCTGGAAACCTTTCTGCTACACAGAGTGGTGAGACCCCCCCGTCAACTTCTCCCCCCCCCACCTCTCTCCCCTTGTGTTAATTATGACTCTCTCTCTCTCTCTAGTCCTGATACAGTAGAATCTAGGTAATATTGTAGCTGGGTGTTCTTCGTCCTTGTATGTGTATCAATGCTGTAACTGGGTATTTTGGGGTATTCTTCTCTCCTTTGTAATTATTCTTAGTAGTACAAGTTTTAGATACCTAGCAATAAAATGACTTTTGTTATTAAGCCAGTTTCCAGACTCTTTTAAGACATCATTCCCTCTCCTTTGTGGTCTTAGTTTCTTTATATCACTTTGCAGCAACGCTTCTATTACCTAGCCAAAGATCCCTGTAATGCCCACAACCCTGTAAGGTTTGCTCATTGATAGGGATAGTAGCCTGATTGACTCCAGGGGCATATAAGGGTGACAGCTGACGAGTGCTGTTTTGACCCAGCCTGATTGAGTCCAGGGGCATATAAGGGTAGCAGCTGAGAAGTGCTGTGTGACCCAGCCTGCTCAAGATCCATAATCAAGCCTAGTTTGGTGCGGTACAGGGGCACATAAGGGTAGCAGCAGAGAAGTGCTGTGTGACCCAGCCTACTGAGTTCAGGGACACATAAGGGGTCAGCTGAGAGTGCTGATAGACCCGGTCCGCTCAGACACACCTCTATAGAAACACAAGTCACACAAGCAGCACACTAATAGAAGTACCATCTTCCCCATAGAGAAAGCAACCCTAATAAATGAGCATACCCCGAGTTGGTGGGCAAAGTTGGTAACAATAGTACAGCCAGCCTTGTGAACTGTGCTGCCACTTTTGGCCAGCTCACCCAGTCCCTGGCATGGGGGGGGAGGGGGCAGCAGTATGGCCTACGAGGCCCCCCCAAAGTGTGGGGCCATGGGCGTCTGCCCCTTTTGCCCTACCCTAGGGACGGCCCTGTTTACAGAGAATATCCTGCTACCACCCAAGAGGGACTCATCAGCCTGTCATTGTGGCTAGCTCAGCCCTAAGATCTCTAGCCCTAGACAAGTCTCCCATCCCAAGGATCAATACTCTTTCACCTGCTTCAGAGGAGCCGATCTTCTGCCCCTGAAACTTTTGCCTGACTTTTAAGGGGTGAGACAGAGGAAAGCAGCTGGCTCCCAGGAGTTTGACAAGCCAGTCCACAGCCTGGCCCCTCTGCTTTTAAAAGCATGACTGGGAGCGTCTTCCCAGGGGCTCTTCCCACCTGCCTCTCTCTTTGGGCCAGAGAACGGCTGCTTGGGACCTCTTTGAGAGGCAATGCTCAACCCATCACTGGAGTAGCATTGCCTGGACAGATACACACCCACACACATGCCCTGGAAACCAGAGGGGAAGCAGATGGGGCAGGTCAGGTTCCAAGTGTATACCGCAACAGTTTGAGGGCACTCTGGATAAGAAGGGGTGTGTGAGTTCAGCCCAGGGGCTCTTTGGAGAGATCTGGTTCAGAAGGCTGTCAGAGGAAAGGGCGGGTGCTGATTTCTTGGTAGAATGCCTCTTGAATGCAGAATCAAAATGTGAAATTATGGGAGACCATGGAGGAAACACCAGGCAGGAGATAAAACTTTCTAGGTAATAAATTACTGGTTTCCCTGTGGATGCCAGGCAATGCCTAAGTTACACCCTTTTGTGTGGGAAGGAGGTGGGCTGGGGACAGTAATTTATATTCACTGGCAACTACAGATCTAACAACAGAAACATTAAAGCAGGCACACACCCCTGCAACAAACCACGCTGCCAAGTCTGCCCACATATCTGCACAAAAGATACCATAATAGGCCCTAATCAAGCCAGCTACTCTTTATCGAAGGCTCATTTGCCTGCTCATCTACTGATGTGATCTATGCCATCATGCGCCAGAAATACCCGAACACCTTATACATTGGACAAACAGGATGATCCCTGCGCAAAAGAATAAATGAACACAAAACTGACACCAGAAATCACAAAACAAAAAAAAAACAGTTGCTGAGCACTTCCATCTTTCTAATCACTCTATAAATGATTTGTTAATGACTGTACTCAGAGACATCAATGGGACATCAAGACTTCGAAGAGAAACAGCTGAACTGGAATTAATATGCAAATTAAATTGTGTAAAATCGAGACTATGTGTTCTTTTCCCATTACAAAAGATAATTTGACTTCAGCCTTCCCAGGGTTTGAACCTAAACAACTGCTCTGGTTTGCTGTTATTGTATGACTTGAGCCTATGTTTTACACTCCCTTGCATTTATTTTCATTCCATTCTGTAAGTTCCCCCATCTTCGAAGCATCTGACAAAGTGGATTTTCTCCCACAAAAGCTCATGTGAAAAATAAATCTGTTAGTCTTTAAGATGCACACGACTCCTAGTAATTTTTCTGCCACACCCTGGACAAATCTGATTGGATGAAGTGTTAGAATTTTCATTTTATGCAAATTATATCCATATAGTTCACTATATGCACATGTGTCTGTATTCTGTGGGGATGGCAGGAGGGTCAATAATGCCTTGGAGGAAATGTGACTAAAGTTAATCCCAGGAAGGGTCAGGAGTTTCACAAGACACTTGTAAACTGATGGACAGGACCAGACCAGAAAGAATCCTTGTGAGAAACAGAGCCCACCAGCCCTAAAAGCGACGCCCTGACAAATGAAACACTGGCTGCAGAGGCCTCATTTCTGGACCAAAGGCCCAGGCTGTGTCATTCACAGATTCATGGCGGGATGTGGCTGGCCTTTATGAGCACAGAAAAACCTCTCCGTGCAGTTTGATAGGTTGCACCCCAGTCATACCCAAATCTGGGCAGCTTATTAGCATACAGATAGCTTCATTGATTGGTTTTAATATTTTCTGCTGCCTGTTCACTGTAGGAATCAAGGTGCTTGGTTAGAGAAAGCTGGGCCATGCCACCGCTGTGGTGCTTACATGGTTTGTAGGCTAAGAGGAAGAAGGAAGGCAGCCATTTTAGCCAGTCTGGCTTACTGGGGTTATCCCAATATCAGCAGGAAACTGGGCAGCCTGCATCCCAGGCAAGAGAGCAAGGCAGGTTCCCTTTCAAGAGGGGTGGCAGCCAGGGCAGGATGCCTAGGGCAGGTGCCCTTGCTGGCCCACGTAAGTGGACCACTGCAGTTCCCAAAAGCGGTGACACTATCACCGCACATTCCTCAGCTACATGGTTTTCTTGCTGGCTTCTAGCCTGGGGAGGCTACATCCCCTCGCCCCCCGCCTTCCTGTACCATAAAAGCTGACATCACATAGCGCACATCAAGCCCATCTCCCCAGCATATCTCACTGAACTGTGCAAGGGAGGTTGGGTTGTTTCGCCCTCTTCACTGAGAAGGAAGCTGAGACATTGAACAAGGCAGGGACTTGGTGAAGGTCATCTCTTAAGCCACCCTCATCTACACACAAAAGTCGTAGGAATGTAAAGGCACCAGTCTATTAAAACATTACAGCCATGGTTAGTACTATTTTATCACTGCTATGGGCTACAGCTATTGCAGGACGAGAAGGGCAACCAAGTACAATCCTGGTCCCAGGGTCCTTTATCCTGGTATAGCTGCTCATACATTGCTATTGTACTGACATAATAGCAGTAAACAATCCAGCCTCACCAGCCCATATAATTACTCCAGGGCAAAATCTTTAGAGTAACTGGAAATGGGGACAGGGACATCTCTTGTTCTGTGTGCGCAGCACCTGCTACGACAGGGCCTGGTCTGCATCACTGTGTGTCTGTGCAGCAGCCAGCACAGTGCGGTGTTGTGATAAATGTAGAAATCCACACACACCCCACCAGGAGAGGGAGAGGTTAAGGATCTACCTTGTGCCCCTGGGGCTCTGCTGTGCCACGCTTGCAGGGCACTCCCAGGCCAGAGGAGGAGTCTGAAGGAACAGAAAGTAGCTGTGTTTAAAGTTTCCAGGACTGATGAGGAGAGCTGGGGTCCACAGCACCACAGAAGGAGCAGGACGCCCAGCAGACGCTCTGCCCATGCTACCAAGGGAAAAGGAGTCTGGACAGTTTCAAGGCCACAGACATCTCCTTGGGTTTCGTTTGTTCACGGCTTTGCTTTTCCCTCCAGCTGGGGGAGGCAGGTGACTGCGGTGAGAAGTGAGTGGGAGGGGTGGTTCACGCAGAGCTCTCTTAGAGCAGGACTGTCACAGATCTGCTGGCTCACTGCTTTGCAGCTGTCCCTGGGCAGACCCCTTAGGAGCTAGCCCCCCTTAGGATCAGAGTCTTCCATTAGGGGGAACCCACCTATTTCACTGCCCCCTTGGAGCAAACCTCAGATCCTTCACCTCCCTGCCTCAATACTGTGAGCTCCCTGCTGCGACCCCACTGCTGTTTCTCCAGTTCATGTAGGGACCCTCAGGCACCAGGGCACAAGTGGCTGGGTTATTAGACATCTGGTAAAGAGTGTGGGCCATCCTTGGTTAGCCCAGAGCCCTCTGACTCCTCTTTTGTCCCAGTTCAGTCCCATCTCCAGCTTTCAGCCATCCGCCAGATTGAATTAACACCCCCCTCCCCAGGGCCGGCGCTAGGCGGCAAGCAGCCCCTGTGCAGCAGGGGGGCGCCGGCATTTGAGGGGTGCCAAAAGGGGACAGTGCCGTTGCACTCCCCTGATGACATCACTCGGATGTGCCGGTGTCGCTCTGCTGCGGGGGGGGGGCACAATCCCCAGCACCTTTCCTGCCCCTCCCTCCACCTACATCTGGCCCCCTCCTCAGCCCTTTGTTCCTCTTCCAGGACAAATATTCTGGCCTGGCTCCTCCTCAGACCTTTGTTCTCCCGCTGTTCACTCCTGGCTAGGGTTACCATATGTCAAGCAAAAGGAAAACATGTCCTTTTTACATTCATGTTCTCCATCCAGCAGGCATTTTAAAAACACATGAGTTTGTCTGGCTTTTTACTTACAGGAGTTAAAGTATGCTGGAATGCCCCAAAAAACCCTGTTTTTAGGGGGAAGCATTCTAGGGCTCCCTAAAAACAGAAGAATATTACATTAATTCTACATTTTCTCCATGTGTCCTCCAATGTCCTACTTTTTGTACTTCCCTTTCCTCCTTTCTATGGTTTGGTATCAGGTAACCCTACACGTGGTTGGCTTCATGCCATGCAGGCCATCAGTCACTCCCAAGCCTAAACTGCTAGGAACCAGAAGTCCAAGCAAGTTGACTGGCCATTTTCTTCTTGCAGTTTCTGTGGCCCACTGCCCCAGACAGCTGACTGCTGTCACGCCCGGATCTCTGAGTTTCTGCAGAGAGTACTGTAAACACCCTTTCCCCTCCACCTACTGAACTGTGCAGCCATTAAGGGAAAGGGAAATGCAGCATTCAGGCAAAAATATTAGAGAAAATACCAGTCTGTCACAAGGAGTCAGTCACCAGCCTGGGGGCCCAGCTGCAGCCCATGGACAGAGCTGGCTTGAGCTCACTGGGCAGCCTGGAGGCACACAGCCTTCCACTGACAGCAGAGATGCCCAAAGACCAGGTGATGCCCAAAGACCTTGCCCAGCAGTGGTATTAGCAGTTTTTGGACTTTTTACCTAACCCAAAGGGGATGGACACAGCTTGTTCCCTAGCTGGACAGTAGGTCCGGAGGGTCAGAATGAAGCGGCTACCAGCTGGGGCACAAGACAGAAAGCACCTGTCATGCTATCACCTGAATACTCAGTGGGATCTTTCACTGCACCCAATCTCGACCACTGTATGTCTGTGTGGCGCCCAGCACAATGGGGCCAGATCTCTGCTGGGCACTCCAGGACAGCCTCAATAGTCTGGAGCTGGGACACAGAGCATGTCTAGATGGATCACAGCAGGAAATCATGGCACACACTGGTGCAGCATCCACCAGATTTCCATGTGCGCTTCAGCTCTGTGCCCAGCCATGCCCAGAATGGGATGACGGGATCATCACAACAGACCAGAATCCCCCATCCCATTTGAAGCACAGGCTATTGGTTCTAATGTTGCTACAGATCCCCGAGGCTGGCTGCAAGAGCCGGGCTTGGGCTTAAGCAACTGCAACCCCCAGCCAAATCCTCCCACTCCTTCCTGCTTCCTGGCTGGTCTCCTTCCAGGATGGGCCTGACCGTTTATTGACCAACAACCTGGCGTTACACCCCATCGCCTTCACAGGCATTTTTAGAGAGCAGCAGGTGCTGGTGACCAGAGCTCACTTTCCTCTTGGCTTTTCAGGAATCCAGGTAGGCAGATGCCCCCTCTACCCAATGGGCATCAGTCTCCATTGACCAGCTCTGCACCACTGGCATGACTCTTCTCCCCACAGCCCCCAGCTGGGCAGGTACTGGGGGAGAGACTGGGGAGGAGGATGGATCTGGGCAGAGCTGAGATGTTGTGCTCATGCTACGAGTCAGGCTTGGAGCCAAGGGAAGCCTGCATGCAGGGGATTCGCCATGTAGCGGGCTCTGGGGGGTGTTTGGCTCCTGCCCAGTAGTTCTCCTGCCTAGCATGGAAGGTCAGGTGGGTTTCATCCCCACAGGCTGAGCAAGATGAGGAGAAGCATGCTGACAAGGGCTGTGTTGCTCTTAGTGCTCTGCACCATAGCACTTGGTGCGTTTGAATCCCTCTGGGCCAAGGAAAGGGGATCATGGCTGGGGATCCCTGAGGCTGAGAACTGAAAGGACAGAAATGCAGAAGTGGGAAATTAATGATGGACACCTATCTTGCCTGCCCCCTGGCCTGGTTCCCAGAGTCCCTCCACAAGGAAGGCTAGATCATCCCCTGAAGCCAACCCCCAGAGCCCTAGTGCCCAGAAGGAGCTGATCCCAGAGTGTCACACACCTTCCATCCAGGCCACATCCCTGGCCAGTCCAGCTGCTTCCAAACTACTTTGAGGGTAGCCAGGCCCTAGAGTCAGAAAGTCCAGCCCCCAGCATCCAGAGCAAGCTGAGGTTACGTGGAAGAGCAGGAGGAGAGTTGGTAGGTGGGCAGGGGAAGAGAGGTGGGACAGGAGGAGCAATAACAATACCGACTGGTCCCCAGCTCCCAGCAAGTCTCCATTAGCAGGCTTTGAGCTGGGAATATCCCTGCAGCCTAGAAATCAGCCCCTGGGTCAGAGCACAGACCCTCTACCCTGGTGTCCCAGCTCCAGCAACAAGCATTGCCAGATGCTCCAGAGGAAAGTGTCAGACACTCCCTAGTGATGAAATAAGTTTGCCAAAGGGCAATTTCCTTTCTGGTCCCCACCCCACCCTGCATGGCACAGGCTGCCCCACCATTGTCTCCCGCTCCCAGTGGGGGGCTCGGCCTCCAAGAGGCAGGGCCTCGCAGAAGACCCTGGTGCCCTTCATCATCATCCACCACACAGAAGGGAATCACTGCACCTCGCAGACTGCTTGCATCCAGCAGGTCAAGGCCATCCAAAACTACCATATGGACAAGCTGTGCTGGCCTGACATCAGCTACAAGTGAACAACGTGGGATGGGTTGGGGGAACTCCCCACAGCTGTGTGGTGGACTCAGGACAACTACACTCCAAGTAGCCATGGGGGGGCAGGCAGTAGAGTCATACTCAGGGTACAGCTGGGCATGGCAGGGATTTGATCATAAAAGAGATTTGACTTTTATATTTACTATTTTTAGTAAAGAGGAGACAGGTGCGCCCACACTCCTTTCTGTGGGGGAAGGGAGAAATGGGGGCAACTGCTCCTTTTGTATTTGGAGCTAATGGGACCAACTCCAGCCATGTGGGGAGGAAAAAATAGGAGGCCCAGAGCTCCTGGCAAGGAGATAATTGGTGGGTGGAGGGGCTGTGGTAGCCCCTGAAGAGCAGGGGGATGGGAAGGAGGCACTAATGGAGCTTGTGGGGAGGGCTGCAGGGAACCCCTGGGTTGTGCCACAAATGCAACTGGAAGGTGCCTCAAGGCTAGCACCCTCCTATGTGACACCGCCTCATGCCGATGTTATTGATGCATTTCGCTGGGCCCAGAGTGATGCCACAAAATGAAATCTGGCTGGGATATTTTGCTCTGTGATGCAGCATTTTATGAGTGTGATGTTGGAGAATGGAAACACAGCTGGGAATCTCCCATGGGATGGAAGGTCCCTTCGCTGTTCTCTTGCCCAAGATATGCGCTGGCTGCAGCCCTGGCTTGGGCCCCAACTATGTCCTGGTGGGGCCTAGAGCTGCTTCAGTAATGGGTGTCACAGATAACATCACCTAATGGCCAAACGCAATACACTACAGCAGTGGTTCAAGTAAGGAGGAATGCACGGGAACGCAGTTCCAGGCCCCCTATTTTTAGGCTGTCAGCATTCAGGGCCCCCCTAAAAATAGCATGAGCAGCTGGAACACAGCGTTCTGGTGGCTCCACCTCAAGCTTAGCCAGCAGAGACCTGCGGGAGGCCAGGGGTTTGTGACTCTCCCCTTGCAGGGCGGGGCAGCTTGTGGCTGAAAACAGCTTCCAGCCCATCAGCCAGTCTGCAAACAGCCCAGGTAAGGACCTGGGGGGTGGGCTGCTGGAGGTTTTGGGGGGGGGGTTGCGTGTCTGTGTGTGTGTGTCTGTGTGTCTCGGGGTGGGTATTGAAGCAGGAGGTGGATTCTGGGGATGGGTATTGGGGGGGCCCCCACCTATGCCGGGGGGGGCACCTGTCCCAGAGGGGGCCCCACCTGTGCCAGAGGGGGGGCCCACAGGTGCGGGAGGGTTCTTGAGCCCACCAAATTATACTTTAACCCTGGTGGCTCCCAACATTTTCTCTGACCATGGCACACCTTGCCAATGTTCCCTCTAAGCTGCAGCCGTGCAGCAGCACTGACTTGCTGGTGCACACCTCACTACCGGCCACACAGGGCCTGCAGCCACGGCTCCTTGCCGGCCCCAAACAAACATTCTTCCAGCCAGCAGGGAGCTGTTCTGGGGAGTTTAAAATCTCACCAGAACATGCTAAGGCTGGTGATTTTAAACTTCCTGGTGCAGCTTCTTGCCAGCCAGAAGAATGGCGGCAGTGAGGAGCATGCTCAGTGTGGGAGCAGCTCCAGCAGCCGGGTGACTGGCCTGAAGGAGTCGGGGATGAGGAGCTGGGGGAAGGGGTGCCCAGGGGACTTGGGGAAACCAGGCAGTGGGCGTGCGGGGAAGGATCCCAGCTGTGTGACTTGGGGAAGGCCCCCCGCCCGCCAACCAGGGAAGTTGCTGGGAGGAGCAAGCAGCTTCCCCAGGCTTAGGGTTACCAGACGTCCAGCAAAAGGAGGCCATGTCTGCTTTTTACCTTCATGTCCTCTCTCCGGCAGTCTTCTAAAAATAGCTGATTTTGTCCAGGCTTTTTACTTTTGATGAGTAGAATGTTGGAGGGGGGGAAAAAGCATTCAACACAGGGCTCGAACTATGAGCCTGAGATTAAGAGTCTGCTGTACACAATGGGAACAAAAGAGCCTAAAGAACAATCAAGGGGGATTATAGAGCACACATTTTGCCTAATTCCTAGAGGCTTTTATAACTGCAGTGTCCATGGTTCAGTTGGTACCACTCAGACTCTTAAGCTTAGAGTCATGAATCTGAGCCCTGTGTTGGATGCTGTGACTTTTTGGAATGTTGCTCCCCACAAAAGGGCTAAATTGGAAAAACAATACAGTGAACACTAATAAAATGAAGGAAAATAAAGTATATCATGAACAAAATTACTAACAGGGACCAATTAAGTAAAACAAATAGACGGGCACATTCAAACTGGTTAGAAACAATTTAGGAAATTTTTTTAAAAAATTGTTGAATGAGCTGCTGTGGAAAATGAAAAGGGAGAGGCAAGTTAACTGCTTTTTTTTTAACTTTTTTTAGGTGTTTTCAAGTTTATATTTGCAAATTTAGTTTTTTAACACTCATGAACATTAATGGTAAGGTCATGAACAACTTTCATTTACTGAAAAAAATCCATTTTTCAGTAAGAGAAAACATTTTTTTATTTTAAAATAATTTTAAAAAGACATGACTGCGCAGTTTTAACGCTGCATTCATTAATTATTACATGGCATAATATGTTAATGACAGCACTGTTCCCTCTAATTTGATGATGCAGCTAAGCAAGTTATGGGTCTGTCTGGGGAGCCAGCAGGTAGTGGGGAAGAGACCTGATATAAGTCAGAGAACTTGCTCAGTTGCGTCCATAACTTGCTTACCTGCATCCATAACTTGCTCAGCTGCATCATCACCTTAGAGGGAACATTGCGTACAACCTTTAATTTGCAGTACACCACCATATGGTTTCCAAATGAACTCATGAATATTCATGAGCCAATCCAGCACTCTCAGTAGATTTTCTAAAAATTTTGTGGCACACCTGACAGCACACTTGTATGCTGTGGCACACAGGTTGGGAAACACTGTACTACAGAGTAGCTTCCCAATCTAGTCTGGGCCCTCTGTGGGTCTTTTACACTGGGACAGAGTTTTGAGCCTCTAGCACTGACGATTCCAGGTTCAAACCCAGGCAGGGTCACCAACAAGTCAGAGGAGCTGCCACAAGTAAAGGGGATGAGAAGGTGCAAGTGATGTGTCTGTGCGGGTTTCACACTGTGCTCTCACTGCAGCTTCCTGATTGGCAAGGATGGCAATGTCTAGGAGGGCAGAGGCTGGCATACGAAGGGGGCACATATCATAAACTGGAACGCTAAGTCGCTGGGATTCAGCTTCCTTGGCTCCTTCTCCAGTATGTGGCTCCCTTCTATGTGGCTTTCCCAAGTTAAGCCCTGAGGGGAGCTGGGAATCCCTTCTGCAGGGACCCTACTCACAGCCGCTCTCCAAGTACAGCTGGCCTCTCTGCCATCCCCCCTGGGCTCCCTCTGCCACTGTTTAATTTCCCCTCTGTCTGGCATCAAGCTGAGGCATAGGGTCAGGAAAACAGGTGGGACTGTGGCTCAACAAATGCAGTAGGTTGGAGGAATGCCTTGTGGAATACAACAGTGGGAGGGGGAGTGACACTGTTGTGACTAATCAAGAGTATGGGGGGGGTGTTATTTATAAGGGACACAGTCACAAGCTATGCAGCAGAGAAGGGCCAGGGCAACATTAACAGGGGGTTGCTGTGTTCTGCAGGCAGAGCCCCTAACAGTGCCGCCCTGAATGCTGTCAAGAAACTGATCCAATGCACTGTGTCCAAGGGCCACCTGAGCCGCAGCTACACCCTGAAGGGCCACCGCAATGTGAACCAGACCAGCTGCCCTGGGAATGCCCTGTATGCAATCATTCTCACATGGACCAGGTTCCAAGCCTGAGTCCCTACAGCCAAGTGGCAGCAAGCCCTATCCATGGCTTCCACCTGCCCAGGCAACATCTTTGCCCTTTGCCCACCTGAGGCCTGGAGAGCAGGGATCTGATAGTTCGGGTTATGCTGCCAACTCACCTGGAATCCACTGCCCTTCCCCAGTCCTCAGCTTTCTAATGGTAGCTGAGAGTCATCCATCTGCGCCAGCCTGCTTCCTTCAGCAGACGCCAGGCCAAAGCTCTAGCCCCCAGCCTGACCTGGCACATCAGCTCCACACACTCCCAGGCCGAGGTTTTTAAAGGATCCAGATAGGGTTTGACTTTGATCCTCAATCAAGATCATTGGCCAATGGCCCTGCAAATCCCTGGGCAGCTTTGGAAATGTCTCAGTTGAAAAAAATCTGTGACATTATTTGTTCCAAAGTGAAATCATCCATTTCCCCCAGACCCCCACTTAAATCTGCATTGGCAATTCCTTCTTGAATCTCCCCAAAATTTGTCGCTATTTAACACAGCCAACAAATGGAACCCCCAGAGTCCCCAAACCCTGACACTCAGATCTGTCTTTCCAGCTGCAGGATCTGACTCTCTCACAGCTGTTAGATGTACCATCCTTCCCCCAACCCTTAGTTTCATGACCCTCTTTCACTAAGGGAGTGGGGAGGGGAAGATTCTGATCATTGGATGTCTGGTGACTAGGAAGGAGCTCTTCACATATTTTGCAGAGTCCCACAAAGGGTTTTTTTAATTCAGTTGCAATCTGCTTTTAACTTATCACCCCTGTGAGTTAGCACTTGGTTTGTTTGGATGCTACTGAGCAGTTAAAAAATAAACCAGTTTCTAGCAGATGAAAAATTACAGCACAGTGAATCATTTCAGCTTCCATTTAATCAACCACCTCCCTCAGCCTCTGGGATGGGATAGGAGAGCACAGCAGATGATTAGGGTCTATCAGATTGGCGCTGAGAGGCCCCACTGCACTAGGTGCTGTACACACAACATAGAACAAACAGTCATTGCCCTAAAGAGCTCCCACTCCTCTAACTCAGCAAAAGGTGGGAGGGGAAACTGAAGCACAGGCTGAGGAAAGGGTCTTACCCAAGTTCCTATGAGCCAGGAGCAGTGTGGGAAGAGACCCCAGAGTTACAATCCCATGGTCTTCCCCCTAGATTGCTGTCTCTACCCCAGAGGGGTAGGTGGTGAGAAATCAAGGGGGCACCGCACCCACAGCTCAGCCACAAGCTCAACAACCCTGGTATGAAGGAAAGGCCAGGGGATCTGGGGTCTCCTCCAGCTGATGAGAGCTGGGACAGCCCTACAAGGAGGGCAATGGGAGAGGACCAAAATGGAAGGAACAGCCTATCTCACTGCCACAGCTCCTGGGGCTGCCCCGCATGAGGGGGAGCTATGGGAAGGGGCAGCAGCACTGATGGGGCAGCTCTTGATTATGAGATTGGCTGTGCAGAAGCCCCTTAGGGAAGTTGGAAATCCAACACAGGCCTCATAGCCCTGCCATGCTGTGTCCTAGAAGAGAGCTATTGAAAGAGGCCCCCAAGGCTAGAGCAGTGAACTGTGGTGCAGCTAATCAGAGGGGCTGCAGGGAGCAGCCAATGAAACCCAGTTGGCTCTTATAAAAGGAGCTGCAGTGTAGAGACAAGAGCAGAGTTCAGCTCCTTGCTGCATCTGGAGGATTGTTGATGGTTTGCCTGGCAGATGGAGGGACTTACAGAATCTTGGACAGAGCACTGTTGGCAGAGACCAGCAGTAAAAAGTAGGTGCTTTGGGCTGACAGCTGGGACTCAACTAGGACAACACCCAAAGGTAAGGATGATGAACGTGCTGGGTCCATGGGAAGTGCCCCAGAGAAACATAGCACCAACACAGCTCATTTAAAGGGACATGGCAGATGCCTGCTATCTTTAGGGTCTGTGAGTTGGGACCCAAAGTGGAGGGTGGAGTTGGGTCCCCCACCACCAACCTGTAGGAAAGGAGCCTGTACTTCAATGCATCCCAGAAGGGGAACTGAACTTTCTAGTGGCCCAGAGGGAAAGCTGGGTCCCAAAAGGCCCAGAGAGGTGTGGGCATTGCCTCCAGGGAGGGAGTGTGGAGTACAACTGAATACCAGGGCTGAGGCCATTTTCCCAGAAGGGGCTACTGGGAAAGATGGGGCCAACCAAGGGGTACTGGGGTAGACCCTGTGTTGGACTCTTCGGCCACTGTGGACTGTGTGAGACTTGGCCAGGGGGTTGAGTCACTGAAGACACACTATAAATGGAGAGGGAAAGGGCGCAGGCACACACACATGGATGTGGGTGCTCATGAGACATGAGTGCAACTCCATCACTGGTACAAACCTTCCTGCTTACTCCTCTGAAACTGGTGATCTTTGTCTAGCCTCTCTTTTAGAGGCAGAAAGCTAAGGCCAGTACACATCATTGCAGAGGGCAGCTGAATAATCTGACTTGTCCCTGTATCTAAAGGAAATGTCCTCCCCTGTACCAGAGTTTCTTTGACAGGAAAGAGCCCAGACCCAGATGGCAAGGATGTCTGAAACAACTGGAGGGCTCCTTCCTGCTCCAGCCCTCATTTGCCTCATAGCCACAGAGAACTGACAAGTCCTCAGATACACCTGTTCTGCTTATCTTCCAAGGCAAGTGCTGTTCTCACAACTCAGTTATGCTAAGAAGACCTGTGGGGGACAGAGGAAATGCTAGAAGAACACCCTGAAAACAAATCTTAAGGAAGGGAGGTGTTGACCCCACGAACGGAGAACAGCTGGCTGACAACTGACTGCAATGGCATCACATCAGGCCTCAGCCCTATTTGAAGAGAATTACCTTACTCAAGATGCTGAGAAATTGCAGCAGAGGAAGAAAAGTGTACAGTATCCTGACCAGTAGTTATCTTCCCACTGAGCAATCACCTGTCACGTATGTGGAAAAATCCATAATCCACATATAACCCTTCTTCCAGGGTGAAAAGACAGAGGAAGGGCCGGGTTGTATACCTAGGGGTTCCAAAACATGTTATACCGACAATCGGCTTGAGCCCCCACTCAGTTTCCTGGGAAATCTTGCACAGTTCCCTGGGCACCCTGAAGGGGTAATGCTTCCCCACTCGCAAGCACAAGCCTGAGCGTAGTATACAAGACTTTTAATAGTAGTATAAAAAAATGTATAGACACAATAGCAAGACCAGCACCAATCTGAAGAATTGGTGCAGAACAGGATTCCCACCAAAAACCCAATACAGCACTCACTCCACCTCAGTGTATGTAGAGCAGTGGTCATCAAACTTTTTTCTTTGGGACCCACCTCCAGGTCCCTCTGCCATGCAGTGACCCTCCACTGTGGGTGGGGATGGGCCACCCCCTGCAGGATCAGCGCTGGCCGCCAAGGGAGTGAAGGGCAGCCACCCCCATCCTGGAAGCAGTGCTGGCCAGCAGGGGAGTGAGTGGCAGCCACTCCCCTCCCATGATCAGCGCCAGTGGGTGGGAGACCGAGGGACAGCTGGACCCTCCCCGGAAGCAGTGCCAGCCAGCAGGAGAGTGAGGGGCAGCCATCGCCCTCCTCCCAGAAGCAGCACCGGCTGGTGGGAGAGCAAGGGGCAGCTGCCGCAACGTCCTGGAAGTAGCACCAGCTAGCAGGAGAGCAAGGGGCAGCTGCCCCTGCTCCTGGAAGCACTGCAGAGCGGCAGGGGTGCAAGTGGCAGCTGCTGCCCCCACGTGCATTATGGGTGCCGTGACCCAGTCCTTTCGGGTCTGCAAGCCAGTACTGGGTCACGACCCATACTTTGACGAACACTGATGTAGAGAATGTCCCTCATGCCGGCTGTCTGCTGGATTTGCTTACTTGTCACTCACACTCTCTGGCCCTCTGCTGGCCACTCGCACCATTTGCTGGCTCCACTGCTATCCACTAGCACCCCCTCTTGTCACTCACACTCTCCGGGCCTCAGCTAGCCACTCACACTGTGGTGTGGTTCCACCTGCTGTCTGCCAGCACCACCTGCTGGTCACTCTTCAGTGACTTCAGCTCTGAGAGAGGGTCTCAGCCTCAGTGATTTTAGCTCTTAACCTCAAAACACTGCAAATAGCTCTTTTGATCAAAATAACAAAAGAAAAGCTCCACAAGAAGCCAGCCATTTAAGTCTATCCTTTAGCAGTGGGGCAGTGCCTCAGATATAGCTCTAACCCCCACATCTTTCTATCTTTACCAAGCCAAAAACAGAGGGTCGCTTACTCTTTCCAGTTCTTTGTGCTGATGGTGACTTTTCCACTAAATAGAGTTTATACAATCAAAAACAATCAAAAGAGTAGCATGTTATGAAAAAGACAATATTTAATTTCCCTCCTCAGTTTAAATACACGTATCAACAAATTTGTGATCAAATCAACCCCCACACAATTCAGCATCATGCGCTGCACCCACCCAGTGAAAATATGCTAATACCTAATTGTGCTCATGCAAATACAAAGCACATGTAGATTAGCTGCCCCCCTTTTCAGCTGGAAAGTACATGAAGTGCTGTGATTCCAGACATGCCTTACACACGAACTGGACTCAGACTTCAACCATCTCAATGACTTTTCCACTGGCAGACATCTTCCTTGTCTTGATAACAATGACAATCAAAATCTCTGTGTCTTTGGGGGGTGGGCGTAGCCCTTCTCAGGTGAGATGTAAAGCAGAAACCATGAGCACACCTGGCTGCTGGAGAGCAGCACGGCTTTCTTCCTAGTCTAAGGAACTACATTCTGCCCAATGAGTTACTCTTCACAGCCTCCTAGGGAGCTGGTGGCAGATAGTGGGAGTCCCATGTACTCACTTTAAAGCACTTCAGCTGACTTTTGATAGAGTGTTTTATTTATGTCTCCTCTAGCTTCTGTTTCAGAGCCGCGGTCCTCCGTCTGCCTAGCAGGGTTGGCCAGCAGGCAGGCAGGAAGGCCAGTGGCGCGGGCAGCACAAACTGGACATGACAGCAGAGAAAGGCATTTGTTTATTTCATGCAACATGAGCTACAATATGACTTCAGACCAAATGCCGCATATCTTTATTGGACAAATTTCCCACTGAAGCCAGTTGATTCAGGGCTGGAATAAGGTTTGTACCATCTGGTTTGGGCTGACATCATAGGTCTGTTCTGAAAATACTGCATCCTCTTGGCTTCCTAGTCCCCCTTCAAGTCACACTTTATTCTGAGAGATTTTGAGACCAGGAGAGACCATTTGATCATTTACTCTAATTTCTGTCACATCAAAGACCTTAAAAATTCCCTTTTCCCCCCAGCATTGAGGCTAATAACATGTGGTTTGGCTAAAGGAGCTGCCAGAGAAGCATCCAGAGCAGATTCCAAGATTTCAAGAGATGGAGACTCCCCCGTTCCCCTTGCTAACTTCTTTCAGTGGTTCATGGTGCATCATCTAGGCCTGCAAGTACTTGCCTACTGGTGTTTCAGCAAGGGTGTCCTGTTCACCATCTTCCTCCAAATGGCACAAGTGAGTTTCAGTCCCAGGGAGGAGAAACAAAGCCAGTTGGGAAGCAGCAGCCCAGAAAGGAAGCTCTGGAATGAGCAAAGAAGAGACACATCATTCAAATTGCTACCACCTGTGAAGAGACAGACCCAAAAGATTAATCAGGCAAATGGTGGGTGTACATGTAACCTGCTAGGGTGGGCTCAAATTTATTCAATTGCCCCTCTCCA
>ML682024.1:12277716-12355779 GCA_007922195.1 Podocnemis expansa
TGTAACCTGCTAGGGTGGGCTCAAATTTATTCAATTGCCCCTCTCCAGTGCCTCACAGAGAAAACCCCTGATGAAAGCAACTGGAGAGCCAGGATCCAGTTGTCAAAAGGACTCACAGCGAAGACTGCTCAGAGTTTCCATCCCACATTAAACTATCACTCAGCAAAAACATACAATGAACTTTATTAACTAACTAAACACACCTTATCCTAAGGAACCATAATACATTTAAACAGAACAGTAAGAAACCCAAGAGTCCCAAAGTTCAGGTGGAGTCACCCTTATCTCAATTGCAGTCTTTTAAGTCCTTGAGGCTTGAATGCAGAACGAAAGCAATCCTCATCCTCTCTAGCTGCAGGAATCTTCAGGCAGATGCCATGCAGTCCTTTCCTCCTCCTGTGTAGCCAGCACCATGCAATCAAGTCACTGGCCATCCAGCTCTCAGTTCCACTGCAGACAACTCCCCTGCAAAGCAGTCGAAAGCTGGGAGAAAACATCCTGCAGTCCACTCCTGCTCAGCTCCTTTCACTGAGTCCCTTAGCCAATGTCCTCTGCAGCTCTCTGTTTGCTCCTCTCCAGGCTTCTCTTCTCAGGCTTCTCCCTGGGCATGCAATTCCAGCTCAACAATAAAACTTGTGGAGCATGCTCAGTGTGCTCCCCCACCCTCTTACCAGAAGTTTCTGGTTTCTGGGCTGCAAAATCTGCCCAGCAACGTAACCCAGCCATAAGGGTCCCTAAAAGAGATTGCACCTATTTAGGCACATGGGTTACATACAGTCTAAACAACACTCATGGTCTTGGTCAAACAGGGCATGGACAGAGGTGTCCTCTTGAACTGAGGTGTCTCACCAAGAGGGGTTGTGTAGAAATGTAGGGAAGAAATTGAAAGCCAAAGAGGAAATGCCACTACCAGCTTATGTTTATTACCGTTGCTGGTGTTCTGTCAAGTGGGCTGTGTGTTGACACTCAGTACCCTGCCAGGAGCCTTGACTGCGTGGATCAGTGTGAGAATCCTGCTCAAAGCCATCCCGCTGCTCAGGCAGCTGTATTGATCACAAAGAAATCATGTTTCTCTAATTGGGGCCTGGACATTTTCTTCCTGTTCCCCAAACATGATAGCAGAATCCCAGCTTTCACAGCCCCTTCTCAGCAGCTGTGCTGCAGAAACAAGGCTGGGGGGACATGAGTGCAATGAATGATCCACACAGGCAGCAAAGGGCCCAGCTGTTCAGTAAGAGAGGAAGTGGGACAGGGGACTGGGTCCTCAGCACAGGACATGTGCACGGCCACACCTGTGTTGACAAATTTGGGGACTTTAATCACTAATTTTGCAAATATTTGGTGGTTTTTTCTTAAGGCCCCATTACCCTATGGCTGGAGGCAAATGAGAATCTCAGCTGTCATTTCCAGCAAAACCAAATAAACCAGCTTCTCTCTCTCCTGGCTGCAGACAGAAACCATGGCTCAACGTGTCACCTAAAGACTCATAAAACTGAGGACAAAAATGGGGGGAGTGAAAAAAGTTGGGTCTTTTTTCTATTTACATATCAGAATTTTAAGCCAGTCTGATGAATCTTGGGGTCTTGATTTATGATTTCTGAATATCTGGCATTGGCAATACTCAAGGGAGCTGGGATGTGGACCAGGAACAGTTGTACTTGTGTGAACCAATGTTTTCTGTCCTGCCCAGCAAAACAGCTAATACTGTAGGGCAGTGGTTCCCAACCAGTGTGCCAGGGCACACTGGTGTGCCATGGCAACACCCAAAGTGTGCCACGAGCATCCCCGAGAGCTGGAATTAAAGTTCCCTCCCTGCTCAGCCCAGCCACGTGGGCTGTGCAGGGCTGGGAAAGGATGGGGTTAAAGTAAGGAGGAAGGCACTGGAACACAGTTCCAGGGACCCCTATTTTTAGGCAGGCAGCCTTCTGCCCCCCCTAAAAATAAAGGAAGGCACCAGAACATGGAGTTCCAGGGGTCCCCCTGAAAATAGCAGGAGCAGCCTGAACACACTGTTCCGGTGACTCCACCTTAGGCCCAGCCAGCAGAGAGGGGCAGGAGGCTGGGAGTGTATGAAATCTTCCCCTGCAGGGCGGAGCAGCTTGTGTCAGGTAGCCTGCACACAGACCAGGTAAGGGCTATGGGGGAGGAGGGTTGCTGGGGGTTGTGTGCAGCAGGTGAATGTGTGTAGCAGAGGTGGGTGGGAGTGGCTGTGTAATAGAGGGTGTGTAGCTGGGGTTGTGGGGTGGCTGTTTGATTGGGGGGTGTAGTTGGGGGTTGGGGTAGCTGTGTGTGGGAGGGGTGTAGCTGGGGGCTGGAGGGCTAGTTCTGGCCCCTGCAGTTATGGGATGGTCCGTCACTGGCAGAAGGGGGCTGGGGGAAAGGAGGACAGGACCCACTGGGGTGGCAGGGAGCCACTGTGGAGAAGGGGGATGTGGGGGCTGCGCCATGCTCCCCTGCCCTACCTTCCCACTCCCCAGATGCCCCCTGCCCCCCCACAAAGCCACTCTTGTTCTCCCTTCCTCTCTCCTCTCTTGCCACCCTTGTGCTGTTCCCCACATGGCTGCCCCTGTCCTCTTTTCCACCCCTGCCCTGCTCTGCTCCCCACACTCACTCCTGCCACTGCACACAACTCCTGACCTCCCGTTTTGCCACCCCTGCTCTGCTACCCCTAATAGCAGCATTTCCAAAACACTGTGCCATGGTTCATGAATATTCATAAGTAATTTAAGTTCATTTAAATATTCATGAGTTTTTTAATGATGGTGTGCCTCGAAAAACTTGAAGGTATCAAGGTGTGCCACAGCAGAGAAAAGGTTGGGAGCCACTGCTGTAGGGACTTATCCAAAGGGGGTCTTGTTCCTGGGAAAGGCAGGCATTAGCCTCATCAGAGAGCCTGGAAGAGAATCCTTATTCTTATTATTCCCATTCAGCTTCATCAGCTGAATTTTACTTGTCTTATTCAGTCCTATTTTAGACATAGCAGCCGCTGTCAGAAGTTTCACTACCTGAACTGCAGAGCCAGCCACCCCGCCCCCGCTTCCCATCGTCCTTTGCTAAATTGACCTGCAGGGAGCGGGAAGGTCAGCCAGACCAGACACCCCTTTTCTGCATGCCCCAGTGACTGGACTGACCTGCACAGAGTGGGAAAGACAGCCAGACGTCCGGCTGCTGATGCCCACAGTGTTCAAGGCCTCACGAACAAAGTCTTCTGGTGTCTTCATGAACATGTTGGGTGTCTTGTTGCCGGTCATGTTAGTGGAAACAAAGAAAGGCAGGACACTCTAGAGTTGGAAGATAGAGAGGAATTATCGCCTGTTTTTTTTGCATTCTGGAACAACCTCTAGATTCGGTCAGCCGGCTGACCACATAATACACCAGCTCAGCCTTCACAAGGCAGCCAGTGAAGGCCCAGTCACCCTCACTATGGCACCACGAGAGTTTTCCAACCCAGTCCAAGTACTGAAACAAACCACAGAGGACAGGAGGGGGCCAGTCAGAGCCCAGCTTGGTCACTCCTCGCCGGAGGGGTCACGTTAGGGTCACACAACATGATTATTTTCCCCAGGGGTGAGCATGATAAAGTACTTGTGAAAATCTGACCCTGAGCCCCAGACCTCAGAAAGGGGTAGTCAGTGGAAAGTGCTGCCTGCGGACAGAGCAGGAGAGCAAAACAAACACAGAGAGCTGCATCTCCTGACTGCTGGCCCCAAACCCCAGAACACTTCTCACGCTGGTGTCCACAGGGCAGCAGGTCCCATTGCACTGGTACCTGCACTAGGATGCCCTGGGAGCGGTACTCGGCCTCCAAGCTCCTTGAGAAGAAATCTACAAATGCCTGCAAGGGAGAGAAAAGGGATGTAAGGCCACAGGATTACAGGGGAATGGACGGAGACTTGCCGAGAGAAGAAGAAAGGGAGAAGGGTGGGACATGTCACAAGGCTGTAACAGGAGAGCTGAGTGGGTGACAGAGGATGGCTCACTCAATAAGTGCCCTATCCTGTTAATTCCTCTGAAGCACTTGGCATGGGCCACTGGTGGAAGACAGGACACTGGACTAGATGGGCCATTGGTCCAACTCAGTCTGGCTGTTCCTATGGCTGAAGGAGAAGTACCCAGAAAGGAGCCAGCAAAGGGCTAAGCAATTCCCCACAGACTTTCTGCATGGAGGGATGGACGAGGAAAGGGCGCCAGGGATAGGGGCACAGTTTTGAGCTTTCCTCACCTTAGTAGCACTGTACATCGTGGCCATTGGTAGTGGGCGACGGCCCGCTTGAGAGGACAAGTTAATAATGACCCCCTTCTTCCTGTGTTAACACAAAGAACTCAATATGAGGGTGGCCAGACAGCATCCAGGAAAAAGGAGTGGGGTGTGTCCCACCCACTCTGAATGACAGGGAGGAAACTACCACCCATCTCTTGGAGGAGGGAAGCTGGAGATCTCATTGCCTAGCCAGGCTCCTGATCAGTGCAAGGCAGTGGCAGTCAAAGGTGGATGCCACCCAGAGACACACAGATGGCACTGCGCTGTGGTCATGGTCAGGCAGGCCCAGTAAGACTTCCCAACCTCAGAGGCACAGTCATGTCCTATAGCACGTACCTGGTGAGCATCTGGGGCAGGACAATCCTGGTCATCTACAATGAGAGGCATCTGTGAGACCTGGGACGGGACATGCCATACCACCTGCCAGCCCTGTCCTGTCCTTGACAGGGGCCATCCTCACCTGTTACCCTCCTCTTAACAGTCTTGCCCCACCAAGGGCAGGCTCTGTCTTCCCTCCACCAGCCAGACCCCCACCCCAAGTGGCAGGACCAGTCCTCATCTCTGCACTCATCACACCAGACACATCCACCTAGACTTGGCCTGTCCTCACCCCTTTAGCCTCCCCTGCCAGCCATGCACCCCAGTCAGGGACCAGCCTCCTGTTCCCCCCCGACCTCCCTAGTTCCCTCAGTAAGAGGGACTGTCCCTTTGTCCCCATCCATCCTCCCTATAGTAGTGTTCATGGGTCATCTTCCCATTCCTCATTCCCTTGGCCCATCAGCCCTTCACCACAGAGTCAGAACCACTTTCTCCCCTGTGACATCTCGCTGGGCCAGAGGCAGAGCAGAGCCCAGAGCCCAGCCTCTGGGCTGTCCCACCCTGCCTCCAGGGGAGGAACAACCAGCCCAGGGGCAGTGTGGTAGCACAGAGCCTGATTTCTGGGCCAGCCTCCCCCGCCAACCCCCCCCCCCCGCAAGCAAGGCGCGGGGTCCTCCACATCAGGGTGGGCCTCTGGGCATGGGCTCCATAGGCCTGTGCAGTAGTTCACCACTGGGCTTTCCAGGTGTTGATCAAGTCCTGGTGCCATGCCCCATGGAAAAGACACAGGAAACAGTCCCCAAAGCAGCATCAGGAAGCCATCTCCATTTCACTTACCTTTGCCACTGAGAGCATGTTGCAATTCACAATATCTGATAAAGCCTGCAGGGAGAGGACATGAAAGGAAGACAATGAGTAACATCCTCTCCTTCCCTTTGTTACAACAGCACAGGCATTGCCACGCCTCAGTGAAGCACTAGCACTCTGTCACTGGAAGTGCTTCCTGGTATTGTCGTAAGCAGCACTCATGGCCCCTGCTGCTGTATGGGGCTGGGGGACTCATTTTGATACAGAAGAAAAGAGATTTTCATGTCACTGAATATGGAGGCCAGGAGGAGACTCTGGTGAAATTCAGTATTGCCTATGAGACTTTTGTTGTGTTGGGCCCCAAAGATGTGAAATGGAGGCTGAGTGGTATGTGCCGTGGGATGGATGGTGTCCCCCATTATATCTGCGTTTCCCTATAACTATAGAGGAAGATAACTTTGCCCAGTCCCTGGGAACTCTCCTTCCCCTCCACTGAGATCCAACTGGGCAAATGGGAAGACGGAGGGGTCAGGGAGTGGGTTACAGCTCCCCCCAACTCTGTGTGCCTATTGTCGCCAGCCTCAGCCCCAACAAAGGGGTTTAACTCAACTTGCTTCATGTATGTGTCAAAGTCAACGTCATTTTGCCACTGTACTAACTAGACTTTTTGCATGTTTGCCAACAGCGTGTTTCTGCATCCTAGCTAGATAAGCCATATTCAGAGTGCACTTAAAAAGTCATCTATTACCACTTGTCCCAACAGAGATCCAGCCCCACTCCCTCATCCCCAGGGACAGGGAGACCAGATCTTCAGTGAGGCAAGAAACAAGCCTAGCAAGAATTTGAGCAAGACACACCTTCTCAGTCTTGGAGGCATCCAGGAAATCTGCTGGCCCTAATGTGTCACCGTACATCATGCCGACGTTGTTCACTGTTAAAAGAACCATGCTTCAGGCCGAGCTGTTCTAGATTATAAGCATCATCTAGTAAAAATGCCGGGCACTATAGAAACAATACAAGTCTGCCACTAGGACCCAAAGAACAAGGCTTGAACAAAGCCCAAGCAGGGAGATTTGGATCCGGATCCAGCTGCTCCTAAAAATGAGAAGGCTGTTTGGGACTGGGACTTGAGCCCTTTGCTACTCAGTGTACGTCTGTACTTTGAGCTGGGGGTATAATTCAAAGCACAGGGAGCCTTACCGGCACTAGCTCCAGTCAAGCTGTCATGCTAAAAACAATGCAGACATGGTGGTAGAAACCAGCCACCTTGACTATGTATCCATCCAAAACCACAGGTGTTGGGGTAACTCACCCCTCCCACCACCAGTCACACACTATTTTGAGCACACTAGCTTAAATTAGAGCTTGCATGGGTATGTCTCCTTGATCTGAGAATTATACCTCTGACTGAAAGCCCAGATGTGCCCTCAAAAAGAACAGGCCATGATAAGAAGCAGTCATCAGCGGCATTACTGCATGGTGAGGGAAACAGAGGGTGCTGGAGACTGAAGGAAATGCAAGTGGGTGTGGATGGAGATAGTCTACTGGAACTAGCAGGGGGCTCCAGAATAGTTAGGGGTGCTTGCCTGGAGTGTAGATGGAACATGCTGTTAGGTGACCATGTGTCCTAAGGACCAGCCCCAGAAGATGCTACAAAGAAATTTGCTCATCTTTTAGATTTACAGCAGGCCCATTAGCTCAACTGAAATAAAGTGTTTGGCCAGGTTATTTCTGAGCCTACTTGGTTGTAATCCACTGAAAACTGCACAGACACTGGAATGGAGAGTGCGTTATCTGCCCACTCCCTGGAAACACTCCAGACACAAGCCACTGCTTCTGGCTGAGGTATATTTCAGGCCACGGCAGCTGCAAAGACAAACAGAACAAAAACCCCAAGCGCCAATTACCCAGAATGCCAATCTCCAGGCCCTGCAAGGCAGTTTGGATTGATTCATAGATCTCTGGCCCCTGGGTGAAGTCAGTTTCAATAATCCTGGTGCTTCTGCCATGCTGCTCTTCTGGAAAGAGAAGGTGGAGCAAGATTAGAAAACAGAGATGGTGGGATTGGGCTCTGAGCTCTCTGTAAGAGAGTCCCCAGGCACAGAGGAAAGGAGAGTCTAGGCTAGCTGCAAGAGGTTCCTGGTAGAGAGAGAAACGTAGCGATTGCGGGTTTACAGAAATTGATCTGGCAGTGGGGGGAGTGCATGGCCTCATCTAGTGGTTATGACAGAGCCCCTGGGAGTGGTAGGAGAGAAAGCAGTAGAGTGTGAATTGACACACCGGCACAAGCCAGACCCCACCTCATCACTCACTGCATGCCCTACTACTGTCCTTTGGTAACAATATGGCCACAAGCTGGTGTCACCCAAGGTTCCCATTGTAACTATGAATGGGCCCAATACCCCTGGCGTCCACACAGGTGTTTGCAGACATCCCACTCACCCAGCTTGTCTTACTCACCTATATCAGCAGCGACCTGCTGCAGTTTCTGCAGGGAGCGGCTGATCAGCACCACGTTGAGGCCTCTTTTGGCAAGCTGCAAAACAAATGCCGTTGGAACTCAGAAGACGGAGGCTAGAAGAACCTGGGATGCCCCAAATCTGCTCAGTTTGCCCCAAAGCTACTGGGTTGGCTGCTTCTTCATGCCAAAGCTGATCTGTGTGAGAACTGGTTATTACCTCGTGGGCGTAGGCTCTCCCAATCCCAGACGTAGCTCCAGTCACGACTGCAAGAGGAGAGAGGTGCAGACTGTAAATGTCCTCCCTAGTCAAGACCCTCTCCTGGGGAATTTGCACATCTTGCACATGCACCCTCGTATAGTTTGGTGCAAGCTGCATGGAGGGAGACATCTCAACAGAGGACCCAAATCAGTGTCCAGTCCCTGAATCCCAGAATAGGGACCTCTAATCCTTCTCTGTATGATTCTGGTGGGTCAGCACCTGAGGTATTTCATCATTTCCCCAAATCCTGGGAACCTGGAGGGTGGCCCATTCCTGGGACACCTCTTGCTGAAGTCACTGAAATCACCACAGAAGACACATCCATGTACCTCACATATGGTTTCTTCAGCTCAACCTTCTCATCTGCTCCTGTTTTTGCCTCTCCCCCTGCTCCTTTAGCCAAGCCTTCTTCCCCCCCACTCTGTCATGTCCCTCAAGGCTTTTGTTCTTTGGCGCTCTCCTCTTGTCTTCCTGCATTGTATCCTGAGATGACCTCATCCCCTCTTACATTTTCAGGGACTTTCTCTACACCAAGGACTCCCATCAGGACTTGGTTATCCCTGTCTCTCCTCCTCCATCCTGTGTGGCAACTCCTCCTGTGCCTTCCACCACCTGTTCAAATTGGGCTGCTCTGTACTCCCTTTAAGGTTGTCAACTTGCTCTCCAGAATCACAGCTCGCATTCAAAAAAAGGAGTAAGCTGCTAGCCTTTTTGGTAGCAAAGAAAGCCTTGAAAATGAAGGCCAAGCATAAGCACAGAGATGGCGGCTGAATCTGCAGAAAGCCTGCTAAACTAGAATTGAGAGCGATAAGCTGCCACATTCATCACAATGGGATGATCAGTCAGGTGCAGACAAAGATAAATGTCAATGTGAACTAGTGACTGTGGTGTTTTGGGTTATATTAGTGTGATTGGGGTTGCCACAGTAGTTGATGGGGGGAGTTGTCTTACTTGTCAGGAAATCAGTTAGTCTACAGT
Source organism: Podocnemis expansa (assembly GCA_007922195.1). Classification (NCBI taxonomy): domain Eukaryota; kingdom Metazoa; phylum Chordata; order Testudines; family Podocnemididae; genus Podocnemis; species Podocnemis expansa. The sequence goes on from ML682024.1 coordinate 12,286,801, forward strand.
AAAGAGCTTCTGAGCATGTTTATTCCTATAATCCTTTAAATACAATATCCTACATATACAGGTGACGAGGAAATGACTATCCTGCTGACACAGAAAATTCTGAAGTTAATGTAAGAATGAACTTTATTTTTACATGCCTGTGCAGCTGCAAATTTGAGCTGTTTGCTAATGGGGAGAGTAGCTGGGTTGCTCACTTGTAGCCACAGGCTGAACTCTGATCTTGTTGAAGGCACCAGCCAGGAAGGAGATAATCACCCACAAGAGATCACCAGAGACAGGGCTACCAGATACCAAAGCCTGGAAAGGAGGACAGAGAAGTATGAAAAGGAGGCAGACACATGGTGAAAATGTAGTATTGATGTAATATTCTTCTGTTTTTAGGGGGCCCTGGAACACTGTCCCCTAAAAATAAGGTATTCCATGGCATTCCAGCATACTCTAACCCCTATAAGTAAAAAGCCAGAAAAATCATGTATTTTAAAGTGCCTGCCAGGTGGAGGATGTGAAGGTAAAAAGGAGGACATGAAAATAAAGAGGAGGACATGTCTTCCTTTTGCCTGACATCTGGTAACTTTAACCAGAGAGCACTTTGGGCACCCCTGGAGTAAAGCATCCCCAGCCTTCCTTATGATGGGACAACAGTTGTGTGCTTGCTTTGATTTGTTGAAACCAGAAGAAACACAAGAAGTTGTACAATGCCAACAACTGGACCTGATCATCAGGCATGCAATGAGAGTGAAGACCTGAACCGTCATTCTCAAGACAGCCTGTCCTAGCTTGAAACTGTTTCAGGAGCTAAATGGGTCCTGACTACAGTCATTGCCCAGACAAGACCTGTTTCCTACTCTGCTCAGTCCATGGACAGCCTTGCTTGGTGGCAGCATGTAGATCAGTTGCTACATGGTCTGACATGTCCTGAGGATACATCTCTGAATGACCTCCCTGACCTAACCCTTACTAGAGATATCCCAACAAGTCACAAATCACCTGTTCATGTCTCTCCGGCTCCAGCCCCCTCCAACATTTTCAGCGTCCTCCCCAGTCCAAATGGACACAATATCCTCTCTGGTTCCAGCTACTTCTCCGAAACCCGTGGTCACAACACCACCAACACCACCTCTGGTGTGAGCACACCAGATGTTCGCGATAAACTACCTAGAGAAAGAAGGCCTCCTACTCCGCTAGATCTTTAGCTAGTGGCAACCCCTTCATCACAGGGCAGAATAATTCCCTGGGGGTTTGCCCAGAGATGGAGCAGTCAACCCTCATCTCCCAGTTTAGTGTTTACTCTTTTTCAATGGGAGGAGGGTACAGGGCCAGCTCTACCCATGAGCCAATGAGGCAGTAGCTTGGGGTGCTGCAGGTTAGGGGTGCCAGGGTGGGCCAGCCCAGAAGCCAGAGCCCATGCTCCCAACCCTCACCTGAGCCAGCCACTCCACCCCAGGGGCAAAGCAGGCCAGCACATGGGGCGCAATCCGCTCTCTTGCCCTGCCACTGGGCTGGCCCTCCCTGTCCAACAGCAGAACAGCCAGCCCAGCGAGGGGCAAGAGAGCAGGCCCCAGGCTCTGGGCTGGCCTGCTCTGCCCCTGGGCCAGCTGTTTCCTGCCCTGGGGACAGGGTGAGGCAGCCTCGAGCAGAGGATGAGTTCTACGCTCCGCCCTCCCCACCCCAGGGCACCAAACCAAAAGCTGGCTTGGGGTGCCACAGCCCCTTGAGCCAGCTCTAGGAGGGCGTTTCCTTTTTCAGGAGAGGCGGAGAGGACCTTTTCAGTAGAAGGGAGTGTAATTTGTGGTATTTTGGATTACATTAGTGTGATTGGGGTTGCCACAGTAATTGATGTGGGAGTTGTCTTACTTGTTAGGAAACCAATCAGCCTGGTTTTAGATCTGTTGTAATAAAACCACGGTAAAGAGCTTTCAAGCATGTTTATGCCTATAATCCTTTAAATACAATATCCTACCATTACCTATTAAACAGAGCACAAAGGGGAAAACCAGGAGCAACCACTACTCTGCAGTTCATGGCAACCAGCTCTCTGTTTAAAGCCAGATTTTGCATCCCCTGTAAAATCAGAAGGTAGCCCATGTTCCTTCCCCTGATCCAGGAGCAGGGGAGGGAAGGGGAGAGCAGAAGCCCCCTCACTTGGCTTGATGGAGCAGCTTTAAAACAGTAGGCATCTTTCAACCCTAACTACAAAGTGCTGCCAACTCTGCTTTAATGAAGATCTGTTCAATCTGCTCTGAGTTTTCATTTTGGTGCCACAAACCAGTGATGCTTAGCAGAGTTATCACCTTTGACCTGTGGAGCCCAAAGGCTAGAAGGAAGGAGCAGAACCTGATGTGGAGGAAATGGGCCATAGATCTACTAAGCAAGAGCCATGGCCAGTTCAGAAAAGGGCGCAACTAGACAATCTGTAGATCTAGGCTCACCACCCCATGAACTCCCACAGCTCTGCAATCCCTGCACTATACTCCCACATCCACCCAGAGAAGCAGCATCATGCCTACCCACCTAATGCTGGGGGGGGGGGACTGGGAACTCCCCCCTTGCTGACCCATGGCTCTGTGACTTGTGGCTGGTTGCTTCCATGAGGCAGGAACACTCAACCCCTGTCCACACCAGCATAGCACTCTAAATGTTGGTCTGTCACGGGATGCACATTCTTTTCCTTTTCGCACTGTAATTGTATGATTTGATGCCAAATATGCTAGGCAAGGTTCTGTTATGAATGGTCATAACATAGTCTACATGATTACTGTGGTACCATGTTACCTCCAGCATTTTGTATGTGTGCTTGTGTGAAGCAGGTTACATGGCTCAGGGGGAAAGGGAACAAACAAGTTATTTTCCAGCAGGATGTAAACAGCCAAAACTGCAAGCAAGTACCTGGCAGAGATAACAAAGACAAATGAAACTAGCTAAGTGCAGTGGGGCACATCTGACAAGGAAAAGGAGGAGGGACTGACAGGAGTTTGAAAAACAAACACAGACACTGAGAACAGGAGAGAAATTGCTGGCTTTTTGCCAGAGACACTCCCATCTTGAAACATTTACAAGAATTGGGCCTTGACTAGAAAGAGGCAGAGAACTGCTGCAAACCATCACAGCCGGACCTGTGTGATGAGATGAGCATAACTGTAATAGTGTTAGTCAGACAGTAAGCACTTTATATTCTTTATTTTTGATTGGGCTACTTCCAACTGCTTTATTAAATGATTGTGTGTTGATTTGCTATGCAGTCACTTAAAATCATACTCTGATCAATAAACTAGTGTTTGTTTTAGCTAAAGCTGTGTGGACTTTAGAGCAGAGGTCTCAAACTCAAATCATCATGAGGGCCATGTGTGGACTAGTACATTAGTGCAAGGGCTGCACCACTGAAACCTTTTCATACAACTATACAGTATTGCAAATATTAATAATGATAGTGTCATTGTCAGCCACAAGAAATAACTTTTAGGGGCCACATGCAGTCCACAGACCATGAGTTTTAGACCCCTGCTTTAGAGGGTGTGAGTGATGGAGGCTGGGCATGACCCATTTCAATGTTAAATGGATGGACATGAGTCTATGGAGGTTGGGGGTGGATTCCAATCTCTGTAGGACAGGGATTCCTGGTATGGGGTCTGGGGAACTGAGAGTGCTCACTTGGAGACTGCCTGTAGATGCCTAGTGGGCACACACCCACTGTCTGGGACCAATTACACACAGGAGGCTGGTGTGGACTGACTCACAAGTGACTGGCCACCTGGCAAAGCGGGGTAAGTCAGGGTTCAGAAGTCGGGACTAGGGGCTCACAGACGCATACAGGACCAGATTCTGGGAGCAGGCTGTCACAGGGCTCCCCCAGTACCAGCATTCACTCCCATGACACCACAGAGGGAAAGTGAGTGGAGGTGCCCCTTGGAGAGGCAGGGAACCTATTATCTGGCTGTTGTGGCCTTGCCCTCTTGCTCAGGGTTTAACTGATCACCATATTTGGGGTTGGGAAGGAATCTTCCCCCAGTGCAGATTGGCTTGGGTGCTGGGGATTTTTTGCATTCCTCTGTAGCATTGGGCATGGCTCACTTGTTGATTGATTCTCTGTATTAAAATCTTTAAATCATGATTTGAGGACTTTAATAGCTCAATTATGGGTTTGAGGTTCATTGTAGGAGTGGGTTGGTGAGGTTTTATGGCCTGCACTTGTGCGGGAGGTCAGACTAGATAATCGTATTGGTCCCTTCTGACCTTAGAGTCTACCTTCTGGTGGTGGTGGGGGCTCTCCCCCTAGTTCTACTGGTTTCTGCTCTCCACCCTACTCACCCACTTTGCAGCATTTCTGGCAGCCCAAATTGCCAGATGATAGCTAACAAGGCTCCACGCCTCAGATTGTGTGTCTAGAACCCAGCATTCTAGGGACAGGAGACGTGGGGGAACCCCTGTGCAAATGTTCCGGCTAAGGTTTGGTGGCTTATGTGCAAAATTTTCAACCCATGTGCAAAACTTTTTCTGAATAATTTTTTTGTGCAAAGTCATGCAACAGAAATCATTGAAAAATGTGGAGAGCAACAGCTAAAAGTTTTCTTTAAAAAAATCATTTCATGTTTCCAACCAATGTTGTCAGACAAAGATATTTATTACAAAGGATGCCATTTTAATATTCACTACTCATTAGTGCTTCAAACAGAACACAACATTGTGAAAAATATTTGCCCTGCACCCCCAGACAAGCAGTGCATCTAGCTGTTTCGTATAAGTCTAAATTTAAAGAGAAATTCATAAACCTAAGTCATTAAAAGAAAAAAACAAATAAACTGAACAGAAAAATAAGAAAAAAAATCTTACTAATCATTTATATTGTTTGTATGACCACCACAAAGTCCCTAGCATGCTAGGTGCCGTACAGACTTAAAACAAAATCCTGTCGCTGCTCCAAAGAGCTTGCAATGTACATAAGCCTCAGATATTTCATGTTTCAGAGAAGTAGCCAAGTTAGGCATGCAATAAATAAATTTGTTAGTCTTTAAAAGTGCCACAGGACTCCTTGTTTATTTTCCATGTATTTCATGTTTCTGAATAACTAAATTAAGATTAAAAGGGTTTCCTCAGTACCAAGGTCGTAAAAGTGAATGCAATTCATAATCTGTATTTATCATTTCCCTTCTTATTTCATATTGCTCTTAAACCCAAATTATTCATCATGGTGGGCCTAATCTGATACTTGCTCCTCATTCTTAACTCCCATTGACATCTGACCTGTGTACAGAAAAGTTGCAAAAGCAGGCACATATTTCAGGATATTCTTTGTAATTTGTCACTACAATTAGGTGATTAAACAATAACAACAACTCCCATTATCCTTACTGGACTCTCCTCTCCCTTGAATACCAGTATGCAGTTCTTTAGTTTCATGTGCATAAACTTATCCATGGCTTTCAAAATGTCACTTCAATTATAGCTACAGTATTACAAATGGACAAGCAATTGTGCAGGGTTGGTTGTTTTGGTTTTTTCCCATTTGCAAACATGGCTAGTTAACGCACAGTGTGCGCAAAGAAACCATGAGCCCAGAAGGTGACTTAGTTTTGTGTCCTGTCCCCAAGCAGCCTGACCTGATGCGGCAGATCTGACATGCAGTCCGTCTGAGCAGCATGGCACCATAAGGTAAGAATCTGTTCTCTTGTATTAAGCTTGAGATTTTAAAATAAATAATTTAAAATTCACTTCCCAGTCCCACCTGCACTTGCCAAGTCAGAAGCAACCAGCTGTGATGTGTCTTTCCGCAGCCTGGGCAATTCAGTCAGGCACTGGGAAGGAAGGGGTGCTCAGAGAGACTTTGCCCGAAACAAAACCCACAGACCATTTCAAAGGCAGGGAGAGCTTTAGGCAAGGGCTGCTCCTGCCCCCTGCCAAGTTTTGGCAAACAGATGCCTGATGTAGAGAAGTTCTCAGAGTCCCCCCTCCCCTGGTCAGGCCCCTGCCCCTCTTCTCCTCCTCCTGCAGCCAGAAGGAACCTGACCCCTTAGCTATTTTGGCCAGAGATGCTAGCATGATCCAGAGCAGGAGTGGCCAGCCTGCGGCTTGCGAGTTGCATGTGGCTCTTCAAAGAAAAAGTGCGGCTCTCAGAAGAGCATGGTGGGGAGAAGCGCAGCATGGTTGAGGATGGTGCAGAGAAGTGCATCATGGTCACAAATGGTGGGGAACCAGCAGCATGGTCAGGCACAGTGCGGAAGTAACGGTGTGGCCAGGGACTCGGGGACGTTGCAGAGAAGCGCAGCATGGTTAGAGACAGTGGGGAAGCGGTAGCATGGTCAGGGACTTGGGACGGTGCTGCGGCATGGTCGGAGAGGGCAGGAAGAAGCAGTGGCATGGTCAGGATAGCAGGGAGAAGCTAAGTTTTTACCGTATAGGTAGGCCTAGTTTTCATGGTAACCTTAATTAATTATTAGAATCTGACATTAGTAGGATAATCTTTACCCCCTTTTATGATAAAATTAAAGTTTGCAATGAATTTTAAACTTAGTAAGTTTGGAGTAAAATATTGCCATATGCCTCAGCACAGCTCTCGAAGGTTTAATAATCAAATTGTGTGGCTCTTGATTTCTGTAAGTTTGGCCACCCCTGATCCAGAGCATTGTTTCAAAGGGGACCTGCACATGCTCATAATTCAGGGAGAGGGTGGCGATGTGCACACAGGACTCATTCTCCTGGGTTTCCTCTGGACCCCAGCTGCCATTCTTCTGGCCAGCATCCTCATAGGCCCCCAGCAGCAAGAGGCCCTGAAGAGCACTGGCCAAAGGTGCACCCAAACAGCCACAGGAAGGGCCCCTACCCAGCTGCTACAACCCACCCCCAGCCACTTCCCCGCTACGCAGCTGGCCCAATCCAGGGCCTGCCGCCTCCTCCCTCCAGCCAATCCCCAGTTGTGCTACGGGGTCTGCCCCCACAGCCAATCCTCAGCCACATTGCCAGGCCTGGCCTGGCCTGGCCCCACCTGGGGCCTGCTGCCTCTTCCTCCCAGCCAATGCTCAGCTGCTCTGCTGGCCCTGCCTAGCTCAGCCTAACCCTGGGCCTGCCCCCCCATCTGCCAATCCTTGGCCACATTGCTGGCTTGGCCTGGCCCACATGCAGAGGTGAAAAAAAATTGTGCACGGCAGGCTTTTTTTTTTTTTACATGTGTTGCCATGCAGCTTGGAAGGAACGGTGCCCTGGATCCTACTGAGCAGCACCTATGGCAGGCTGGGGTGCTGAGACTACTGACCTAGGCCCTCCCCCTAAGGAAAACTGCTTGGCAAATTAGCTACCAGTTCCACTCTCTTCCCAGACTCGGTCTGGGGGAACAAAGTGAATGGGGGGGGGGAGCACTGCCCCTTCCTGACACATGGTGACATTCAGAAAATACAGCTTCCACACAGGTTTGCTGGTCAAAACACAGGAAATCCAGGGCAGTTTCTGTGGGCAATAGATCTCCTAACTGGAAGCTCTTGAGGCACAGTACTGTGTGCAGTGCCCAGCACCAGGAGACCCGCATCCCCAGTCTGTTGCTACCACCACACAGACAACAGCAACCTACTTCTCAGACCTCATTAGCTCAGAAGGGAAAGTACATCTATTCAGGGGGCTTAAAATGTTTTCTTTCCCATGTAAGTTCATTTAACTCCAGTGCCTCCGAAACACTTGGGAGCAAAATTCCTTTCAGTACCCAAGGGATGCCCCTCCACAGAAGTGGGAATGATGGGCCTCCACTGGAACTCGAGCAGGAGCGGCCCTGGCCCGGGAAAAGACCCAGGACTCAGGCACCAGGGCTCAGGCGCTGTGTGCGCACCACCACTGCAGCCACTACTGCACCAGAGCCAGGGCTCCGGCATCAAGACTCAGGGCTTGAGCCCCGTAAGCCCAGCACCAGCTATGCCCCTGGACTCAAGACAGAAAGGAGATGATGTGGGCGGATCCCCCACCCAAGGCCTTCAAAATTGGGGAAAAGGCCCCCTAAATCACCATTTAAAAAAGGGCTTGCAGTTTGTAAGTCACAATTGATTTTGGGTTCTCTATCACTTTGCCTTCCAATTTCTGGGCTTTCAGACTTTTGCCCCCGAGCTCTTCTGTGTTATCACAAGAGCTAGAAACTACTTTTCATTTGAGTAAAGTATACAGTCTTGTGATCACAAGACGCCAGAAGCTGGAACTCAGAAAAACACCAAACATGACGCTTTGGCTACACCGAGGCCCAGGCTACACCACAGATTTCTTTGGTTAGAGTGGAATTTTGGAGTGGTATTGTGATATCAGCAAAAGCCTAAGGTGTGGATGCAGTTACATCAGCATAAAAGTGCTTTTCTGCTCTTGCTTATTTTGCTGGGCAAGCAAAACCACTTTTGTTGTTGTTACAAGCCGCATCTGCACCTGAGGGGTTTGCCAATGCAGCTGGAGAGAAAACCTGGAACCTGGTCTTGGTCTGGTGCCTTAAAGTCTGTGTAAAGAGCCAGGATGGAAATCTTTTTATAGCCCCAAGAAAGACAAAGGACTGGACTAACTACAGAAGTCTAGTTTCTGGCCTAAGCAGGAGTGACCTTTGGACATTTACACTTCATTCCCTCCCAGACCCACAATCTTTTCCACAAGCCACAGCACCCAGTGACCCCAGCACAGAGTGCTGGGTCAGGCAGCCCAGTGAACTTAGCCATCCCCCAATGTCACTGTGCTTGCAGCTGCTTCATACCTGGCCACAGCAGAGCTGGTATAGGCCTTGGGGCTCCTTAGGAGCTGATGGGGCAGCTCACTGCCTCCTTCCAGTAGCCCTGTTACCAGGGGGCCCTGCTCCCCAGCACCTATGCCCCCTGCCCCAGGGGCAGAACAGCCACAGAACCTTCTCCAGCTTTCACCTGCCTCTAGTACCCCTGTGGGGCATCAGTCCTGCCCCCCTGTTCCCCTCGTGCCCAGAGAGTGTGGGGGGGTGGCAGACCCCTCCCCATTTGCCAGTGGGCTAGCTTACCTGCCCAGGCTCCATAGGTGTTGAGCTCCACGCCCCCTCTGTGTGCAGCTAGCAGGTGGGTCCCTACCACATGGCCCAGTGTCCATGCAGCCCATAGCAGAAGACCAAGGGTAGTCAGGGCACCCAGCAGAGGCAGCCCCGCCAGGGTCAACAGCAGGCCCCCTGCACCATCAGCATCCATTGATCTGGGACTGAAGCTGGAGGATTTGGATGTGAGCAGATTAAACCCAGGGTCCCTGCCCAACCACCTCTGCTGTCCCTGGCTCTTGGCCCAATGCCTTTCATAGACCCGCCCCAAGCCCCAAGGAAGTTGCATTTGCTGATCCTGTTAACTCTTATGTAGGCAGGAAAAACAGGATATGAAGGGAGTGTGGCAGCTGTTTTTAAACAGACTGGCAGAGCGAGGGTGTGCTCTACATAAGGAGTGATGTGGAAGAAATGGCTGAGTGTGCTCACAGAAATGAACAAAAGGGGAAGCAGATCTGAGGCTGACACTTTTAGAAAGACAGTGGGAGCAAAATCAGTCAGTTACAAAAACAGAACAAGGAAGGGGCTTACAGGTGAGGGAAAAAAAGTTGGAAGCTCATTTGGCAAAGTGGTGACATCTTGCACTACACTAATGCAAGGAAATAATAGTGGTGCAATTTTGAATCGATGTTCATGGGGTGGATGCAGAAATCAGTAGATACATTTCTCTGATGTGCCTAACACAGGCCAGAATACACTCATCATCATGGTCACTTCTTGTCTTTGGCCCTATGAAGGAACAGCCAGGAGAACACTGTGGGTTTCAGCGATGCCATGGAAGAGGGTGTAGTAGACAGGTTATGAGATGGGGAGGGACCAGGGAGGACACAGAAGCACGTGGACAGTGATAAAAGGCAAGTTATTGCAAAAGAAGCTGCAGTACAGTTTAGACAAGTGGTTCGCAACCTGTGGCCTGGGTGCCAAAATCGGCCTGCAAGGACTTTCAAGGTGAGCTGCAGCACAGAGCCACTGCCTAATGACACAAGCGGAGCACACAGGGCTACAGGATGCATATGGTATCCCTGCTGTAGCCAGGGTGTCAGGAGATCAGTGAGGCAGAATACTTTGTCTGCATGGGAGTGGAAGAGGAGAGCGGGAGAGACGACAGACTACTGGTGGCCCTTCAAGGTTCTAAAAATGATACTCGTGGCCCTAAAGCCAACAAGATTGGGAACCACTGATTTAGGTACTACCTGTGCATGTGAGACATGAGAATTAAAGATGACATCCAAGTTGCAGGACTCGTTGTGGTGTACTCTACGGTGCCAGAGAAGGGAAAACAGGAAATATTGGCCACCAGGACCCTGATCCTCAAAGGTATTAATACAACTGCAATTAATGAACATTAAGGATCCTACATACCATTGAGGATCTTAGCTTAGTATAACTGCAAAAAATCTATGAAGAAGATACACATGACTGGAAAGCACCTCCTGGGTCGTCATGCCCAGTCCCCTACTATTCCAGGCTCCCACAGCATATAATCAACTGCAACCCATCTGTCAGGGACTCAAACCTAGTCTCTTGGATCACAGGCAGGTATACCTACCACTATGGTGAAAGGAAGCAGATACAGAAACAGGTGGAGATGTAGGACTGGAGAAAGCGGCCTGGGTCATCAGGGTAAAGATACCGATTGAAGCCTGGTGAGTTAAGATGACAAAGAAAGGGTATAGAGGAAGAAGACAAGGCCAAGGACACAGTCCCATATGATCCCCTTCTAGAAGTAGGTGGGAGAGAAGAAAGTGGCAGAACTGTAGCTGACAGGGTCTATGTCAGTACAAGTGAGTCCATAGTAGTTTCACCAACAACACACACCAGGGACCAGGCTGAGAAATTTTCAGCTACAAAATCACTGCTTTAAACTGTCCCGAGGAGGGGTGACCATGCATGATCATCTCACAACTGTTCTGTGTGGGCTTACTCCCTTGGCAGGGGTCACATCTACATAACAGTTAGTCCACATAGTAGTAGTTCTAATCAGATTGGGCATGAAGGAGTCTCAGAAATGAAGAATCAACATGTTTCATGCATAGAGAGTGGTGTTTTTTGTTTTCTTAAAACTTACATCAGCCTATTTTTACTGCATCCTGTAACCTTTTATGGTGCAACACAGGAAAAACCCTATAAAACACTGTCCTCAGCCTTCACACACATGCTGGACACACTTCTCCAGAAGCATTACCATAAAGAGCAGACTTATGGTGCCTCCACTGCACTTTGTGCCTCCGGTCACATGAAAGTTATGTTAATAGCAATTCTGTTAAGCAGCAGTTGCACAGGACTCTTGTGCTTGTAGGCCCAGGGCACCTGGAGATCCTGGCCCTTAATTCACCTGGGAATAGCTAGGCAATAGGGTTGTTATAACTACAAAGACCCTTCGGGACTAAAAACTGCTTCCTTTGATATACCACATCCCTGCATTTTGAATACCAGCCCAGCACTCCAAGCTGGCAACCACAGAGCAGCTCAGGTCCCCTCATTCCAAGAGGGCGGCTAGGTTATGCAGGAGGCAGCTCCATCCGGATATCTGGCAGGAGGTTGCAGCTGGTAATGATGTCCATCTTGTCAGCCACTGCTCGCAAGTCATCCAGAACAAGGCGGATATTGTGAGAGGCACTGATGATGCCACTCTGGGAGTTGCTGAGTTGTGCAGTGATGGCACCCAGTTCCTTAGTGGCCATTTGATACACCTGCTTGATGGTGCTGCTCACATCATAGTACAAGCGAGCATTGCTCTCAACTAGTTTCTGCTGCAGCAGGCTGCTGTAACGCCCCTGGTGCTGGATATGAAGGGCAGGTTTCTCTTCTATTCCTGTGGGAGACCTTGGCTCCTCCTTCCTGATGACAACCAGGGGAGGCAAGTCCAAGTCAATTAGTTTAGACTTGACTTTGTGCCCACTTGGACTCCCTTCCTCTTCATCATCAGTCTCAGATGCTTCCCCAAGGACTTTCACACCAGAGAGGCTGGGGAAGGAGGCCTGAGGAACGGATGACAGATAAACTTCTTCATCAGAATCTGTTTCAGATGCTTCCCCTTGAACCACGGTTTCATACTGAGGGGCTGCCATTCTTGGACTTCAACCACCTAGAGAAACAAAAACAGCTGTGTCACAGCAATGGAGGGAAGACCACAACAATAGAAAGAGCCAGGGACAGCTCAGAAGGCCCCTGGGTCCCACGAATCTGGCAGGAGATTTAGCTGCTTCCCCCAGAAGTGAACAGAGTGCTTTTAACTGAAGTGCTGTGTGCCAGCAACAACCAGTCCAACAGCTGTTTGGTGGCAGGCACCCCGTCAGAAAAAAGAGGGCCAACAACTCCAAACGGGGCATGAAAAGAACAACACAATAAACACAGAAAACCAATCCAGGGCATGATGGACATCAGCTCAGGACTACCCAACAAAATATAGCCCTGGGTCAAGTCCCAGAAGTCCTCCTGCAATGTAAGCCCTCACTTCAAACAGTCAACCCTGCAACCTCTCCACCACTTCTCCCAAAGAGTATTCTGCACCTCCACCCCACTCAGAGCACCCTCCATATGAAACACCCACAACTCCCTAAAGCGTGCCCACTCACCCCACCCCCTTATGCACATCCATTTCCCCAAAGCGCCCCTTGCTCCTCTCCCCAAAGCACTCCTCACTCATCCCAATCCCCACCCCTCCTCCTGGAGCACCCCCTCTTCCTACTCCCTTTCCCAGAGTGCCCCCCACTCCTCCCTGGGCCAGCCCCTAAGCCCCAGCCATCCCATTCCTGCCCCCCAAAACCTCCTTGCTCCCCAGGCAGACCCACACACCTCCTTCCCCCTCCCCCATTACCAGCCCGCCTCTGAGGCTAACCAGGAACAAACAGAACACACCCGCAGTCAGGGTCACATGACTCAGGCCGACTGACGGCGTATCACGTGACCCAGCAATCACGTGACGGCCAATCCAGGAGGTGGTGGTTCCCACCATGGCTGACTCGCTACTCTTCCAGGCGCTACACATGGAGATGGCGCATGCGCTGTGTGCGGTAAGGGGGGAGCGGCGGAGAGGGAGGGCGGAAGGCTGGGCGCCGCGCCTGGGAGTCCCGTCTGGGGGCGGGGCTCTGTGGCGGGGGCGGGGCCTGATGCAGTGGTAGGCGGGGTCTGTGCCCAGGGGCGGGGCCGTGCGGTGGGCACTGAGCACACGTGCTGGGTTGGCAATTGGGAGTGGGCTGGGACCTGGGGCTCTACGCTCTGCCATCAGAGAACAGCAAAAAAACCAACAAGGAGTCGTGCGGCGCTTTAAGACTAACAGCCAGCTTTCCCCCACCAGTCTACCCTCCAGTATCTCCTTTAGGGTGAAACCTGTTCCCCTCTGTCCCCCCAGACCCTACCTTTGAACATCTGCTTAAGGGTGCAGCCTGTTCCCCCCTTGCAACCCAAAACTGGCTAAATTGGAGAAGGGTCAGGAGAGCGGGATTTTCTCCCATGAAAGCTCATGTGATAAATAAATGTGTTAGTCTTTAAACGTGCCACAGGACTCGTTTGCTTTGCTGAACTAGACTAACACAGAGACCCCTTGGGCAGGATGATTAAAGGATCAGAAAACATGCTTGGTAGAGGTGGGTGCAAGCAGTTCAATTGCTTAGTCTAACAGAGACAGTTCAGGGGACGCTTGGTCACTGGTCATCAGTGCCTACGTGGGGAATAAATGTTTGATAATGGACTCTTCAACAGAGACAGGTGTCCTAGGCAGAGCCGTAAAGCAGCATTTTGCTGCCCAGAGTGCGCTCCGATCTGAACGCGCCACTTTCCATTAGCAGCACTTAGAGCCAGCACTGCAAAAATGCCCCTTTAATAGCGCAGCTCTATTGAGACAGTTTGGGCCGCCTGGGTCTGTGCCCCATCAGCCCCACCGTAGTTACAGCCCTGCTCCTAGGGTCCCATGAATAGCAGTTGAAGCGAGGCAAATTCAGAGTAGAAATAACCTGTTGATTTTTAACAGGAGAGGAATTGTAACAATTTACCAAGGGGGGTGGTGGAGTCTCCATCACTGCCAGCGAAGGGTGGGATAATTATTTTTTAAACATGCTCTAATTTAAAAGGACGAATCTATGCTGAACAGTTCTGGGACTTGTGCCGGGGCGGGTCACATGACGGTTTCACAGTAATCTGTCCCTTCTACTCTTGAAGTCCATGAATCTATGAAACTTCCAAGTAAGAAGCAGTGCCTCCTACCCCATCGTTACCCACTTTACCCCAGCCTCCAGCATCAGTTTCACAGTGCTGCCTCACACCCCACTAATCACAGCTCAGAGACCTTCTCCCACCCCTCTGGGGTGAAGGAAAGGCTTCTGGGCCTTGCTAATCCCAGCATCAGAGGGGTGGATGATGTGGACAGTCACCATTCTGAGCAGTCTCATCTACAATATTTGACAGGAACAGGAGAAAGGTCTCAATGCCCTGGAGGGAGTGGGCTTCCGAGTGGGCCAAGGACTGTCTGAGAGGTGAGTGCAGAGTCCCAGAGCACAGGATGGGTGAGGAGAGAGATTCATGAAGTGACAGTGGAGGAGGAAGCGTAACATGGTGGACAGGTTGGCCAGAACAAGCCCTAGTACACAACAGTCCCTGTGAACAGGGAGTGGATCAGATTCTGAAATGGAGCCCAGTGGGCAGCAGGGAGGAGAGACTTCTGGGATGTGCCAGGGGTTCTGAGGCTGACTAGTGTTGGCACCATTTGTTCTGGGTTCCCCTAGCTTCCTGATCTTGTGTGCCCTCCTGCAATCTCCAGGGCCCAGTGGGCAGTAGACTGAGCTAGTGAGTCTGTTGCCTTAACAGATAGGAAGAGTTTTGAATGCTGAGTGATGCTGAGGTAGCTGAGTCCATGGGCAGTCATGTCCTAAAACTGTGAGAGAGAAGGAGAATACAAAGGACCCGCCTATGTGATTTGGGGGTCTAAAGAGAATAGACATAGAAAGTGAAGGCTATTTAAGTCACTTAGGTGCTTTTGAAAACATTTACTCCTGTTCTTATTGCTCTTCACCCCTTATGTGGAAAGCTCTGCCAAATGTAGGAATGAGCTCCCAGCTCCCTTCCCAGGCCTGGCTCCTAGTCCAGGCCTGAGCAAATCCAACTTTCCTTGAGATTCTAGTGCTGAGCCTCAATCTCATGTGACAAGATACAAGCAAAATAGGAGATGATGGAAGAGTTATGGGGCTAGAGCCCAGCACAGTCTGCTTGGTCATTGCTTTGAGCGGTGATACAGCACCCAGTTTTATGTAGTCCCTTCGCCATTGCAATTGTCTGATGCTGTAGGACACACTCAAAGAGACAATTACCAGACTTTGTGATTCTCCCTGTATTGGCCTTCTGCTGAAGGTTGACAAAGGAGACGCCGTCTTTCAAGGATGAGCTGGACGTCTTGAAATTCCTCTGCAAGGATCTGTGGGTAACCGTTTTCAAGAAGCAGGTGGATAACTTGCGCACCAATCATCAGGTAAGAGCTGAGCAGCTTTCCCCTGCTCCCCGAGAGACTGGATGCTCCCCCACAGTATTGTTTTGGCCTTTGCACGCTGCTCCCTAGCATGCTCCACTGCACAGAGGGGTGAGACAAGGAGCATTGATTCTCCCCACCGTACTTCAAGTTTTTGCTCCAGAGCATATTCCAAGAGGAAGGCAGAGAATTAGGCTGCTGCCTTAGGTTGCGACAAGAGGCCTGAGCAAACATTTGCGTCTAGTGTTGTGGCCTGAAGGTGGTGTGGCTCAAACACATCCTTATTTCCAGCAGAATTCCTCAGCTGAGGACCTTCCACAAAGAAGGCCCAAGTCCCGGCATTCTGCCATATTGTCGCCATTCTGGAGTTGTCCTGTGGTGAGGGGTGGGAACTAAGGTTGCCATGTTCTAGCTCATTAGAGCTTAGAGATTCATGTGAAGGCTGTGAAGCGTATCTTGAACCGGGCCAGAGTGTTTGGAAGCCTTGTGTTTGCTCCCTGCTCTGGAACTGATCTGGCTTGTAGAGGGAGGCACTATTTGCATACCAGGGGTCTCCCTGAAGGCTACCTCTAAGATAGTAAGAGCATGGGCCAAGGAGAAGTTGGACTGCTCCCCTCATCATTGAGTGGAAGGGGGTGCCCTTCCTGCAGTGTTGGGATCAGGTGTATAATATCAAGTGAGCCTATAGTCAGGAATGGATTTCTAGCTGGTTGCTGGAGGGCTGTTCACTCTGGTATGAGCTGCTCACCAGGTCTGACAGTTGGGTTTATTTCTAATAAGTGTAGTAGTTGTGGTTCCGATGACCAGCCACCCTGACTTGTTTTGACACCCAGACCCACACATAGATATCTCATTCCTGCAGGGAACCTACATGCTTCAGGACAATCAATTTCTCCTCCTAACCCAGCTGTCTAATGGAAAACAGTACATGGAGGAGGCACCCAAGGTAAGCAGAATGTGGGGTCATCCCTCAGCACAAGTGCTTCCTCTGGGTACTGGAATCTCCTTCTTGTCATGGCCACAGGAAGGAAGCTGCCCTGTTAACTCCAGGAGCATCGCTACAGATAAATAATGGGGGGGGTCCTGCCCCCACTGGCCGCTGGGGCTTCAAGCCCTTCCTAACCCCCCCAGCAGCTCCCCGAGTCCTTACCAACCCCCCTAGCAGCGCCCCCAAGCCCTTCCCTAACCTCCTGTCCCCCCACTGGCCCCTGCTGCCCCGGGCCAACCCCCTCCCCAGCACCCTTTCCCCGCAGGGCTGGCGTGCCTGCCCTGGGACCCCACCCCAGCTCTAACCTTGCCACCGGAGGGAGAACAGGGCCGCACCAGCAGCTGAGGCCCCTGGCACAACCCTGCTCTGATCATACTCAGACCAGGCTCAGGCTAGGGCAGGAGTTTTAGAAACTCCCAGCCCCAGCTTGGGGCAGCTCCCTACCAGCCGGAAGACTGTGTCTTCCAGCTTGATATAGGCCGTGGCTGCCGGCTGCCCGCTTCCCAAGCAGTGTTCCCTGCGCAGGGGTGCAACAGTGCACCCCCTTGCAGTTTGGAGGGGCTACTCAGGGGCTGGCCCTGAGTTTCAGGGGGGCCGAGGCCCCCTGAGCCCCTGTCCCCCGGCAGCACGACTGGTCAGCTCCCTAGAGCTCTGTTGTAACTGCTAAGACCCTCTTGGCATCCCTGATACAAAAACCAACCCATTAAATTCCTCCAAAACAGTCATGGGTATGCAGCATGCTGGGTGGCTTATGCTTGGCTTTGCAAACTATCCGACAAGCCAAGCTGGAAGCTGAATCCAAACCATGGAGACCATGTGACTGCTTTTTGGCCTGTGACTGACTGCAGGCCTTGTGGCTGCTGGAGCTGACCCTGCTCTTACTGCTTCAAGCTCAAATAGCCCATATAAGATCTTTGGGATGGGGACCTTGCCTTTCTACCTCCTCTGGGTGGGCCCCAGCAAACCTTTGGATGTTCTAATATAATAAACAAAGACCACTGCTGAGCGGACTGCAAGCTGGCCTGCTTTCCTCTGATCTGGGTTCCAGGCAGGCCTCAACAAATCAATGTTTCTGGTTGCCACGGCAACCAGTTTTAGTAGCCTGTTGCCTACCTTCACTGCAGAAATGTAATGTAGGAATGCCCCCTGGTGACCAAAAATAAAATTGCTGGTGCCTAGCTGTAAGCAAATTTTGTCCACGCGTGGTTCCAGGTCCTCTGGCAAAGTCCATCATTGCTGTGCTTTGAGTTTGGAGCTGGACTAACTCTTGAAAGTTCATAATGGGATCTCTGGATGTGTAAGCAGGAGTAATGAGTTGGAGGAGGGAGGTGATTTTCCCTCTGTGCAACAGTGGTGAGACCAATATGCGAATACTGCCTCCCCTTGTGGTCTCCCCATTTTTAAAAAGGATTTTCAAAAACAGGTGGATGCAAACAAGAACCACCAGAATGACTGGTGAGAAACTAAAGGGTTCGGTCTGTGTAGCTGATCCAAAAGAAAGTCAAGATTCTGACTTACAAGTATCTACAGTACATGTGGAAGAGATTTCTTGCACTTAAATCCAATCAAGGGGGTTTGAATAAGTTCCAGTCACTAGATGTTGAATTAGGTACATTCAGACTGGGAAAGGTGCAAACTTTTAACAGCAAGAGTAACTAGTCACTGGGGCAATTCACCTAAGGATGGTGTAGATTCGCCAGCATGCGGAGTCTTTACAAAAAGGGGACATCCTATAAAGATATGCTGTTCTCAGCCAGAAATTACAGGCTTGATGCAGGAATCAGTGGGGGCAGTTCTCCAGCCTGTTGTGTAATAGGTCCAGCCAGATGATCATAACTGTTATCTCTGGCTTGAAAACCTATGGGTGAAACCCTGAACAAATTGACATCAATGGTGGGGCCTTTACTGATTTGGGCTGGCCAGGGTTTCACCATAGGAGTCCATGCTTGAGAGCATCCTTCCCTACTGGTTACTCCTTGGAGCTGTCAGCCCACAAACAGAATCTCTCCCAGTCTAGCTAATGAGTCTTAGTTTGATCTCCCTGTACCTAAGTGAAGTCTTGCTGCTCCAGAAGGCCCTCAAGGGGAGAACTGACTGGGTCTCTGTCTTTTATGTAGTTTCTCGCCTTCACATGTGGCCTGGTGAAAGGAGCTCTCTCCAACCTGGGCTTCAACAGTACTGTGACTGCGGAGGTGCCGGAAATGCCATCCTGTGAGTAGCTAGCTAGCCACTGCATGGGGAGGGGGAGCCAAAATCCAGTCAGAAACAAAGCTGCTGGCAAATAGGGAAACAGTCTATGCTTAATATATTCCTACCTTGTCCCTGCTCTAGGGAAGAAGGGGGCTGCCTTGGCTAGCATTCTGCTCCCTCCTTCCCCACCAACAGAGCTCTGGGGAGGGGTCAAGGATGGAGTGGGCCATGCCGGCTGAATTCTTCTCTTGGAGGGGCCCTAGAGGGCCACCTGACTGGGGCTGGAGCATGTAGAAGAAGGTGTGTGGCACAGGATAGTGTGCCAGGGTGGCCAACCTCCCCCTTCCCAATATTCCCCTTAAAAAGGGACCCCACCTAGCTAGCTCCCAGTGAGAGGTAGCTGGGACAGGCAAACTAGGAATGTGTACAGGGAAAGGGAGTCTCAGGGCATCAGATTCCAGCTCTTGGTTTGGTATGTGGGGGGGTCTTCTGGATGAAGCCAGGACAGTGATTTCTCAGGCAGTTGTGTCTGAGCCAGGACCCAGGAGATCCCTCTAACCCAGACCTTTCTCATGGGCATGACTCGTGGCAGCATTTCCCTTTTCCATGTCCTCTTTTAGGGCAAGGGCCTGCTTTGCACATTCTAGGCTTTCTCTTTCTGCCAGGTAAATTTGAGGTGGTGATTCAGAAATCCTGATCTGGTGCTGGCGGCTGGGAGTGGAAGGAAGAAAGATGGCAGAGCAGGCTGAAACTCTCTTAAATGAAGCAGGTTTCTGCTTTCTAGGAACCCAGATGATGTTGGTTTGCAATAAAGCAATTCTGATTTCCATTAATCTCCGCTGCTGTCCTGTGTAGCCAGCCCGATTCCCTGGGGTGCAGCCTGGGGCTGGCCTAGTAGTACTGCCCCAGGGAAGTAAGTGTATCTTCTCATTCCTTCCTGTTTGAGCTGGTGGGTTTTGAAAACAAAACAAAACAAAACAAAACACAACCCTGTCTTCTAAGGTACACTAGGAGGGAAATGGTGATAGCCTGAGGTTTTGGAAGGATCTCAGGGTGAGCAAGGACCCTCTCCCCTCCAGGAGGAAATATGAGTTGGCTCTGATGGGTGGTGGAACCATTTGTTCCTCTGTGGTCATGGGAGATTCTGCCTGAGTTCCATCTGGCCTTTGATTTTTCCTTCTGAGTTGGTGGGAAGGAGAGGGGCACAGAAATTGATCATTATCAGCTGTAGGCGCCCTGTGGATGGTACGTGTACCCTCCTTTGAGTGGCAAGCCTACAGTTTACTTCCTGAGCACTAGAATGGAAAGGGCTGCATCTGGTTCTGAAAAATCCAAGAAAGTTGAGAGTTTCCACGTCAAATCCAAAATGTGACTTACTCAAAATGCCAGATGGCTTGGTGCTAATATATGCTAGGCACCCAGGTTTTTCTCAGACAGTGGTGCCATCAGCAACTTGCCTGAGCCTTGGGGACTGCACATAATGTATCTAAACTGGAATAAAGAGTACCTGCCTTCATCATTCATTTGGTAGGACTTGCTGTAGAGACTCCAGGCCCTGCTGTCAGTTGAGAACAAATATTTAATAATGGGTTCTTCATGCTAGCAGAGCAGGAAGAGCACAGTCCAGTGAGTTGAATCTAGACAAATTCAGACAGGAAATACATTGTAAATTTCTAACAGTGAAAGTAGTTCACCATTTAGACAACTTTGCAAGGGGCATGGTGGATTCTTCATCACTGACCATTTTTAAATCAATTGGCTGTTTTTCTAAAAGATCTTCCTAGGACTTTGGAGAAGTTCTCTGACCTGTTCTGTGGAAGAGCAGGCTAGATCACAATGGTTCCTTCTGGCCTTGGAATCTGTGAAAAGCCAGCCTGCCCCTCACAGGGCCTTAATTGTGCCCTCCTAGAGCAGGAAACAGCCACAAGGAGTCAGTTCGTTGTGCGAGATGCCAGGATAGGGAGGCACACGGAACAGCCAAGAGACTCTGTCACTGTTTCCCCAGATTTGAGTGGCAGCTTTGGTCTGGAGGCTGCCCAGCTGCATTTGCTGCATCAGGTGCAGCTGCATTGAATGGTGAAGGGATTAGGTGGAGCAGCTTGGCATAGCCTTCTGAGGAGAGGCACATAGCTACCTTGAGGGAATCATCGGCGGCTCATGTCAGTGCTGAGTTCTGGAGCCTGTATCAGTGGCAATCTTCAGAGGTTTTCTTGAGTTGGGGATTGTTAGGACACAACAGTGGCCTTCAGCACTAAGTAAGAGGCAAGGGAAGGTGATAGCTGTGAAGGAATTGTAAGGACAAGTCTGGGGAGGTCTGAGTGACATAGGCTGAGCACATGCGTGCAGGCCAGGCAGAGGAAGTCCCCGTTCACCTTAGCAAAGAGTCACTGATTAAAAACATAAATACTGTAGGGCCAAGGACCAATCCCTTTAAGACCCCATCAGAAGTTCATCCACTCAGATGATTCTGCTATGATGTGATCTATCAGTTAGCCATTTTTTAATCCATGTAATATGCACTGTGTTAATTTTATTAGACAAGTTGAGTGAGGTAATAGCTTTTATTGAACCCATATCCATTGGTGAGAGAGACAAGTTTGTGATTGTACACATTGCTTTTCAGATCCAGGAAAGGTATACAAGTGTCACAGCTAAATACATAAGAAGTTAACACATTTCAAAGGCCATTCAAGGTGAAGTAGTTTGGAACACTGCTCTAGTCATTGGAGGAGGGTCTTGGGTTACTTACTGATCGTAATAATAAGCCTTACATTACATCTGGCATCTCTTTTCAGTCCATGATTTTTAGGTTTTAGCAAAGTTACAAATCTAAGCTCCCAGACTAGTTTTTTGAAAGTGTTGTGCGGGTTTCCTTTGAGGAGGAGGACAGAGATTATATAGAGGGTGATCACTTGGTAAAAAGGGTTCACTCACAGTTGATATGGTGTTTTTGTCAAGTTTTCAAACAACCCAGCCCCACAAATTCACCATCAGCCCTGGATTAATCAGGCCCTGGGGCACTAATCTACAGTATCTGAAAGGTATATAGACAACAAAAGACAGAGAGAGAAACTGTCCCTTCCTCCAGCCCTGTAATGAAACTTCCAAGTTCCTGTATGATTGGAGATTTGGTTGCTGAGATCTCCAGCCCTGGCAGAGCAGCTGTTGAATGAAAATGATGAGGGTGGTTGAGTGGAGGATGGGATTCAGCCCAGTGTGGGTTGAGTCAAATAAAAGGAACTTAGTTGCCCAAGAGGGACACCCATCAGTACTGCACGCAGGAGAGTGTCACATCCCCTGCTATCTCTAGCAGGTCCACCTGGTTGGCAGGTAGGCGGTGGACGTAGTCAAACACACGCAACCCATTCACTGAGACCTGGTAGCAGTTCTTCGTGTGCATTATCTCCATCTGGAGGAGAGAGAAGATTTACAGTGATGTGCCCTGTCACACTGATAACACAAAGCCCAGGGGAGCTGGTGGTTCATCTTGCAGCATATTAGCCAAGAAGATAAAGCTGAAGCCCAGCAAACCTCCTGACCTGCATGTTTGATGCCACATGAATGCATGCATCTCAAACCTCCAACATAACCTTTTCTAACAGGGCTCCTGAAATAAAACAGCATCTGGCTTATTTTCAAGACTATTCCTTGTGTTACATACACACAGAATCTGTTCCTCTAACAGTGTGTTTATTACAAGCACTTTGGCAGGGAACAGCAAACAGCTAACATTGCATCTCAACTGCCCCTAGACTTGATTTAGTCAGAAAGTGTACCAGCTTGGGGAAAGAAGACAAATAGGGAGGGCAGATCACAGTATATGAAATTATGGGGTTTTTTTAAAAACCAACCTTAAAAGAACATTAAGGTTGCAAAGTTGAGCACTCAAAAGTTAGATGTTGCAGGAATGAATGTTGCCTGGCAGCCTTAATTCATCTGCCTTCTGTGCGTGCATCATGGTGCAGTCTTCATTTACATAGAATCATAGCAATGTAGTACTAGGAGGGACCTGAGTAGGTCATCTAGTCCAGTCGCCTACATGGAGACAGAATTGTGTGTTATCTACCATACTGGACAGGTGTTTGCCTCACCTGTTCTTAAAAGCTTTCAACTGAGGGAGATTCCACACCTTCCCTAGCCAGCTCAATTATTCCAGTGTTTAACTACCCTGACTGTCGGGAAGTGTATCCTAATGTCTAACTTAAATCTCTCTTTCTGCAAAGAGACTGAAATTCTGCAACTCAGATGACAGGAAGTCAGCACCTTTTTAGTGCCTATTCAGCTTGTAGGCTTCCAGCCCCTACTGGCACACAGTCTCCAAACACACAGTCCCTCACAGATCACACCTTAGTCAAGCTGAAAGCAAAACCAAACAGATGTGACTACATACTATTTTCTTCATAGGACCCCTGCCACATTCCGTGCAAATGGTGGATGGTGTCTGAGGATGAATCAGGGCTGTGTAGTGGAGGCGGCTGTTGTTTGTAGGACCCCTGCCTCATTTTTGCAAAAGTTGGAAGGCGTATGGTGAATGAGACCGGGGATTGCTGGCAGAGGAGAGAATGGCTCGTGGTAAGGGCATCTGAAGGCTGCCCTGGAGAACAGGATTTCATCCCTCCCTCTGCCACAGAATTCCCGTGTGATTCTGGACAAGTCACTTAAACCAAAATATTCATGGGGTGGCCAGTAACTGTGTGTGTCTCATTTGCTGGGGGTCCCAGCTTGAGATCCCAGGGACTGATTTACAGAAGTGCTGAGCGCCTGTAACTATGAGGGACGTCAGTGGAAGCTTTATATGAAACATGTAAGGTATTATACAAACACTAAATTCACTGAAAAAATCAGTGCCCAGGTATCTCAAGTGCCCAAAATCACTCTTGACAATACCTGCTCTTTGTGCCTCAGGTCCCCATCTGTAAAAGTCGATAAGAAAAATACTATCATATCTCCCAGGGGTGTCACTAATCTTTGTGCTGCATTCAGAGGCCACAGTGGGAAGTGTCATAGAAAATCCCATGAAGAAATGGAATAATTCGGAATACAAGGCAGTTTTTGGCTGGTGTGAGGCAAACTGGGCAGGAGCCACATGCTGAATGAGGAGGATAAAAAAAAGTTTTAAATTGTTGCCTCAGCCTCAGCCTCTTGAGCACACTCTGGCACTGAATGAGGTAAGGATTCTTTTTAAAAATACTAGGTGATCCTGGCATTAAAGACTGGAATACGATGCACATGCACAAAGGGGCGGAGTTAAGGTCATCTGAGAAACCTTACATCTGGCGTGTCTTAATCTGTGAGTGCTTGCCACTTTAATGCTCTTTTAATCTAGCTTTATAAAATGTGAGCTTTCCGGTCTTCGCAGCAGCAAACCCATAAACTCCTTTATATGGAGCAATATTGGCCCCCTCCACGGGGTTGGGCACACAACTGTTTCTTGAGCAGAGTAACTGGTAGCAAGCTGTAGAAGGTTGTTATGGGGACTAGTCTCTAGAGGGGGATGAAATATGCACAACTCCCAATGCACCTCACAGGCACAGCAATAAGCTGACCACAGAGAAATGGTGAGATGCTGACGCCTGGTTCATGTGTTTGAGTGGTCACAGACACTTTTGCTTTTCCCTGGAGCCCTCTTGACTCCAGTTTGCCACTACAGCACTTTAAAAGATCTGCCATTTCAAGAGGAATTTTTGTGGGACTGTTCTTTGGCCTGTGTTATGCTGGATGTGAGGCTGTGTGGTCCCTTCTGGCTTTAGAAGCTATAAATCCAAACCACCTCTGTTCTTTATCCCTCTACATTAGGCAGGCTGCTTCTTCCTCCACCTCCCTGCCTGGGGGAGCACCAAGAACATCTTGCTGCTCTCCACTCTGGAACCTGATACCCAGCCACCTCTAGGAGGTGCAATCATTGCAGGAAAAGCCCAGCTCGGCATTGCAGCTGTGGGCTGGAGCATGCTCTGTGCAGACAGACTCTTAGGCTATGTCTGCTCTGCTAAATTAGTCCGGACTATGGAGGCTTAGTCCAAACTAAGTTGGCCCATGGCCACACTAAGCTTTGCCTAGTCCGAACTAAGAAATTTCTTAGTTCAGACTAGGGAAAGTTTAGTCAGAACTCGTTGGTACCAATGTTAGTTCGGACTTGTGCTCTTAGTTTGAACTTTAGTTCAAACTAAGCACGGGCAGGACCCAAACTAAGGATTAGTTTGAACTAAAGAAGTTCAAACTAAGCCGTTAGTTCAAACTAACCACACGTTCTAGTTTGAGCTAAGTATTAATTTGAACTAGAACGTGCGGTTAGTTCCAACGAAAAAGTCTGCGATTAGTTCGAACTAACCTCGGACTTCTTTAGTTCAGAGTCTCAGACCAGCAAGTAGACAGCCTTAGAGAATAATGCTGCCAGCCTCTAGAAAACCTCTCATGAGCAGTCAGATGCCAAGTGCAGTTTGGCTTGGCATATCACTGGGCCACATGTGGGTGGATTTTCACCATGAGAGCCAAAAGAAAGACCCAAGGGAGATAACGTACCCCACCCACCCCTGCCAAATGTTGAGCCCCTGCTCTAAAACACAAAGCCCATGGGATTTAGGCACCTACATGCCAATTTAGGCACCCAAACCCAAAGTTTAGAACCTCGGAATCCCTGCCCTGCTGCTGCCTAACCCTGTAGGTTCCTGAATCCCCGGTGCCTAAGTGCCTTCATTTTTCCTGGTAAAGTTCCCTATGCTCTTAAATCTCTGCTGGTGAATGCACACAGCCACCCTAACCTAATACCCAGCTCACACCTAAACCCCTGTGGGCTCCACAAACCAGATAGTAGCCATCTACCTGGCCCAGTACTAAGAGGTGGTGGTCATGCCCCTACCCCTTATGACCAATGGGGCAGGTGCTCAACTCACACTCGGCCAGTGACGAGGCCTCCCAAAGGGGAAAGACAGACAGGGAAATCTTTCAGTGGGTGCAATGCAGTCTCAGCATGATTGTTTGAAAGGTTCAGTTCCACAATGGCCTATTGATTCAGACTAGGCCCAATTTCCTACCAAACACAGTGACCTGGCTGCAGAACAAAGCTGAGAACTTGCATTCCTCAGCCAGCTGCCTTCGGGGCTCACCTGGAAAGCTTGACCTCGCAAGAAAGGCTGCATGGAGATGTGCCGCTCCTCTGAACCCCACATGCCATGTGTTTGAGTGTTTCGGACCAGCACCCCCTCATCCAGTCGTGGGTTGATATGCAGGGCAATGTTACCAGTCAGGCTGTTTTTCAGATTGATGTGAAATCTGTGAGGATAGAGACAGGGGTTTGATAGGGGCTTTTCATGACCAGGGCTCTGTATCTCAAAGACAAATATACCAGGATGGAGCACACTGAAGAGTGGGACAGACCTATGTCCTATAACCAGTGTAACCTTCAACCTCCTTAGGCACTAGAGCCCACACAGCTTTGACCAGACATTCCTGTGCCCAGCTCCCTTTAATTCCTAGACGAGGCCAGACTTGCTCATCTGCCTTCAGTATCCCGTGACCAGCCCACACACCTTGTGGAGCAGGAATACTGGGAAGGGCAACTGCACCTAGCTGGGTCTGGTATTTAAAGGTTGCATCCCAAACTAAGGTCGAACAGCTTTGTTTGTCATGTGCTGTGCACAGCAACCCCCACCTCCCCCCTTCTAGCTTGATGAGTCCCCTGCCCTTTCCCACGGCAGGCCATATTGCGTCCACTTTGTGTGCTGGTCTCTCGGCATGTAGGGTGTTTCCTTCCGGCTGCATCAGAAACCCACCTCTTTGCATGGAAAGGCACGTTCCCCACAATGGTGATCTTGCGGGACTGGGAGATGTTCCCTGGGATGGCCACTTGGAATGGGACAGCCTGAAAAGAGAGCCCGCAATCTCATGGGCCACAGTCCTCTAGCCACAGTGCCTAAGGGTGGTGAGGGCAGACTGACATAGCCCCAGAGTGAAGTTAAAGGAGAACAGGCTTGCTGAGGAGCAGCAGAGTGGCTCAGGGGTAGGGCACAACTCCATTCCTGCCAGAGTAGTTCTGGAAGGACCACAAGGCTGGGGTGCCGGAGGTATTACTGGCTCGGTTGGTTTAGGATTGGTTGTGTCCTGAGTAGGGTGGTTACCCCAGGGCAGAGGGCTAAGCAAACAAAAGCCAGAAGCTGGGAATGGATGACAAGGGATGGATCATTTGTTCTGTTCGTTCCCTCAGAAGCACCTGGTCTTGGCCACTGTTGGCAGACAGCATGCTAGGCTGGAGGTATCATTGGTCTGACAAAGTCACCCCTGCCTTGTACCTGGGCATGGCTATAGGCATGAGCAACCCCTGGGCACGTGTTCCTGCCCAAGGTAGGGAATGGCGGGCTGGCTCCTTGTGTGTGGCTGGGCAGGGCCAGCTGGCAGCACCCTCTGGGCAGTGCTGTGCAGGAGTTCTGGGGCAGGAGTGGCCATGGGCCTCTCCTCGGACAAACCAGAAAATCTTGGCCTGGCTTTCAATAGCAGCTTCTCACTGCGTGGCGGGGTACTCACAGGGTTGCTCATCATCCTAGGAGTGTTGTGCTGAGGAAGAAAGATAGAAGAACAATCAGAAGAGACTTTCCTATGCTGCTGTGTAGCTCTCCCCTCAGACGGTGCTGGCAGGGGAGCAGCAGGGGCTAAACCATTGGCAGGATGCAGGAAGCCCCAGCACTGACCCACAGGTAAGAGGCAACAAATGGAAAGCGGGGATCAGTATTTCCCCATCAGCTTAATAGTGATCTGCAGAAGAAGCAATCTCCCCATGGAGCCATGTCCCTGGTGGAGCTCAAAGCTGGGAGGAGAGCTGCAATGTAGACTGTGTAGCACAGATGGGGCTTTTTACTTGGTAGCTCTGTGTTCTTGGAGAATCAGAGTATAGTAACTAGCCACTGAGACTCACCCCCCCTCCCCCATCACCTTCAGCCTCTGCTGAACCAGAAACCAGAAACAATGAAAGGCAGTGGGAGACACACCTAAAACGCCTTTGAACAAGGGTGCTGGAATTAGGCCAACTCCTCTAGCCTCATCTACATGTAAGCTGTGAACCATTAGCACACTGAATGGATAGCAGAAACTTCATTTGCATCAAGGATGGAACCAGAATTAGCATACTGAATGGAGAACCAAGCTCCAAGGCAGGAGTTGCACTGAACTCCGGGGTTGGCAAAGCAGAGAAGCACTGCATGATGGGGGATCCCTGCTCCTGAAACAAATGAACTCATGCCTGCACACACCCAGCCCAGCAGTTATCAGACCAATTCTAGTCAATAGATCTTCAATTGATATCCAACATACTGAATCTGCCTGATTGCATTGTAAGCTCCCTAAAAGGAATGCCACCCATCACCAGGAATGATCAGCTCCTATTGTCCACCTAAACAAAACACCTGGCATACTCCCTTATTTACCCCAAAACAACCTAGTATTCTGCCTTGAACCATTGTTTCTTCCCTACAAAAACCTCTACCCAAGTTCCACATGAGAGTTAGTGAGAGGGAGTCTGTTCTGAAGCCTGATCTGTTGCCTGGACCTACAAGCTGCCTCAGGTCCACTGGGACTTCTCTCTCCCCTTGCTGATCATGGTGGAGGTTCTGCCTGTCTCCAGCACTCCAGACCCTAAGCTGAACAGCCTGATTCCTGGGTACCTTTGAGCTGCACTGAGTGGTGAGACATTCTCCCCCTTGCTTCTCTCTGTTTTTCCCTAGTCCAACTATAACTCTCTAAACCTGATCTTTTATAATCCACTTGGGCTAGCTTTCCCCAATACTATAATTGAAACTGGGTAATATTGTAACTGTTTGATCATTTTCCTCTTTTGTATGGTTATCAATATTGTAACTGTTTGGGCATTTTTCTTTCCTTTTATAATTATTCATAAGTTTTATGTACCTGGCAATAAAGTAACTTTCCTAATCAAGCTGGTTGCCAGACTTCCTCAGTATTGCTCTGCAGCAACGCTCCTTTTACCCAGCCAAAGATCCCTGTGATGCCCAATTCCTTGTAAGGTTTGCTCATTAAGGGGTTACCAGCATGCTGAACTTGTGGCATATAAGGGTGACAGCTGAAAGTGCTGTTTTAACCCAGCCTGCTCAGATGCATACTCCAGTCTAGTCCGGTGCGGTACAGGGGCACATAAGGGTAGCAGCAGAGAAGTGCTGTGTAACCCAGCCTGCTGAGTTCAGGGACACATAAAGGGTCAGCTGAGAGTGCTGATAGACCCGGTCCGCTCAGTCGCACTTAGAAACCTAGTCTTGGGAAATTTAGGTCCTGCAAGGGTGGTTCCATTGGGAGGGATTTACAGAAGGGAGAAATAAGCTCCACACAGAGACACAAGTGACACAAGCAGTACACTAATAGAATTGCAAACCCAAACCCAACCCCCCAACCCCCCCCGGAGGAAGTAACTCTAATAAATGAGCAGACCCTAAGTTGATGGGCAAAGTTGGTAACAGGTTCAGTGACAGAAAGAATATAGACCTCACACCAGGAGGGACAGAATAGCCTGGGAGAGGGCAACAAAGCAGAGAAAGTCCTGGGGTTTAAACTGAGATGCCTGCTGAAACACAATGGTGACACCTCAAAAATGGATCTAAAGAAGCATCTCTTAATCCCGTGGCTAGCCAGTGTCTGGAACTCCCTGCTGCAGAATGGCACAGAAATCAGAGATGAAGAAGACTTTGTGGGTCAGACATGCAGGGTCCTTCTCAGCATCTAAGGCTGAAAGGGGCTGCCTGGGTCATAGACAACCTCATCATATAATCTCACTTATAAACTGATCAAACTTCATCTTAAAACAAGGAAGGTTTCTTGCCCCCACTGCTCCTGTTCAAAGGCAGGTCCAGAAGCGCCCTACTCCAAAAAGTAGCCTATTCAAGGGCTTTGGCCCATCCAGTTTTAATCAGCTCAAACAAACCTTTTCCTAGGAAACTTTCACAGGTTTAGTAGATCTCATTATTCCAAAAGGCTTTTTGCTATTTCATTTGCTCAGTTTCATTCCCTTACTCCTGATTCTGCCCCTTTGCATTTGGTAAAATAGTCCTATTTCTTCCCAGTGTCCATGTCCTTCACACTTGTGCTATGACTCACCATAGAAGCTCACATGATAAATAAATTGGTTAGTCTTTAAAAGTGCCACAGGACTCCTTGTTTGTTTCATAGACTCATAGCCTCTAAGATCAGAAGGCATATGATCATCTAGTCTGA
The DNA here is from genome assembly GCA_007922195.1 of Podocnemis expansa. Classification (NCBI taxonomy): domain Eukaryota; kingdom Metazoa; phylum Chordata; order Testudines; family Podocnemididae; genus Podocnemis; species Podocnemis expansa. The sequence continues at coordinate 12,316,648 of ML682024.1, forward strand.
CCTCCTGCACAATGCAAGCCACAGAACCTCACCCACCCACTTCTGTAACAAACCCCTAACCATTGACTGAGTTATTAAAATCCCCAAATCATGATTTAAAGATTTTACGGTACAGAGAATCCACCAGCAAGTGAACCATGCTCCATGCTACAGAGGAAGGCAAAAAAAACCCTAGAACCTTTGCCAACCTGCCCTGGGGTAAAATTCCTTCCTGACCCCTATCTACATGGACTGTTCACTCAGGCCTACAAAGGAAGTTAGGTACCTAATTACGTCTTTAAATGCTTAACTCACAGGAAGGTGCAGTGACTACAATCCTGAAGTAATCCCTACAGCAGCTGTAAATTGACCTATTATAGATGTACCTTGTGAAAGAAAACAACAGACTCACCAGCTGACAGACACCCAGCCCACACAGATTCTATATGTCAAATGACAGTCCTGGAAGGACTGGAACATTGAGCCGGAGCCCCAAAAGAGCACCAGAACCACATCCCAGGATCACTTGAGCGCTGGCTGGGGTGGTGTCCTGTGATGCTACAGTGAGGGGCTCTGAGTGTCAGTGGAACGTGAGTTAGGAATCAACGCCAGCATTATACAAAGCAACTTGGCTGTGAAAATAAGCCCTGCATCACTGGATACCTTTCCACCTTGCCAGTTTTGAGGCAGAGGGTAGAACAGTAGCAGGTGACTGGACTAAAGGATGCTGATGTCTCTCCTGTCATAGAACAACCTTGGAAATATATGTCAAAGAACCCTCTCATAGCAACATCTCAGCCAAAAAAGAGCTGATTGTACAACTACCCCAAAGTGATGGGTGGGCACCAGCCTCCAGGGGCCTAACTGCAGCAGTAATGGAACGAAACTGAGCAAAGCAGCATATCAGCAAATCTTTGCTAGCCTATTGACCCTCCCTGAGGGGAGGGCAGGATTCAATTGTACTCACTCTGTCAGACCAAGAGGTTGCTTTTGTCTCTTATAAAAATGGCTCCAGACACCCCTCTTCTGTAGTGGAACCTTCCCCCATACCACAGGTGGCATTCTTTCTTCCATCAGAGGAATTATGACAATGCAGGCTTCAAGCTCCTCACTAACCAAAATGTTATTCCCCTGTCCCTAGGCCAGGCCTCTTTGCAGGACCCAATTAGCTTCAGTATGCAACCTCTTAAAAATCCACTTCTTCATGCATCCCCTTTCCCACAATGGCCAAGTGGGCAGCCTGAGGGTCTATCCACCCTGCCACATGGCTAGATGAACACAGCCTAGCTGTGATCGAGTCAGCTTGCTAAAAGTAGCAGCGTATGGAGCTAAGATGTGTGTTTCTACCCAAACCAAAAACTACACCTCTAACTCCAGTGTGGATGTCCTGAGTCAAGCTCACAGGACACTCTTTGAGAATGAAGGACATCACTGGGCCTTTGGCTAGCTAACTCCTTCTAGCGCCCACGGCCCTCCCACCAGCTGTCAAACTCCCCAACAGAGAGCTGCTCTTGGTGTTTCACTATGGAGCAGGGAATGAGTTGCAGCCACATGGCATCAGGCTGTGCCCCGTAACAAGGCAGCTGACACCTGTCCAGGGAAGTTCTTCACCTTCTTCCTCTGCAAAGACAGAAGAAAGATTTCACGATGTCCTGTCTTTTTCTAAATCACTTGGTGAGATCATGTGGCAATGAGTTCCACAAGTAAACTGTATTATGAGAAATATATTATGTATTATGAAGAAGTATTATGAGAAATGTCTGACACAGTCACGGAGCGAAGAAGACTAAAAGAATGTGACTGCCATTAACTTTGTAATTTTTTATGCCCATAGTCAGCTGAAATGGAGCACCAAGTTTGTGTGGGACACAGGGAAACCTGGACTGAGCTCAGATGCATGTAACAGTAGGCCAGTGCAAATGAGCAGAAGGGAAGAGAGCACCATGTCAGCAGCTCTTCAACCTCAGGAGCAACTGCTATTTATAGTGTCACAGTGAACTCTCAATCCTCTCTTCACACAGGACCCTCTGATAGCTCCATTGGCCCCCAGTGATTTGCTGACTTTGAGTTTCACAAGTTGCCCCCTAGTTTAAATCTGTACAACCTCACTGTCTGCACGTTGTGCAAGCCCATGACTGCTCAAGCCGCCCCACCAGCTACTGCACCACCCAGGGCATTGGGATCCTTGAGCACTGGGATTTGGAGCCAGGCAGGCTGTTCCTTGTGACCCTGTCCATGCTGCAGACCTGGAAGCAAAGTGTGCATTCCCTACACCTCAGCAGCCTCACCTGGGATTTCTATACAATAGGCCACGGATTTGGTTACCCTGCTGGCTCTCTCTCCCTATCCTCTCCCTGTCATTGTCAAAGTCTCTGTGCAATCAATATGTATGACCTTTAGCAAAATACTTACCCTGGGAGCTGGAGCCCCAAAGACTGGCTGGGCAAATGTGGTGGAGATCTGCAAGGAGAGAGAGAGATCAGGTAAGCAAGACAGGCACCTCCCTGATCTCAGCTTCAGCCACTAAGACTGCCTACCTCATGCTGGAATTCATCAGAATTAAGCAGCTCCTTGTCACAGGATGCAGATCTATGCACCCTGGGTTATAATCTATATGATTTTTCTGTTCACTTATACACTGGAATTGTATGTTATTATGCCAGTTATGCCATACAAAGTTTCTTTATGGATGCTTCTAAGCCAGGGGTGCCCAGTTTTCATACATGGGGGCCACACAACCTGATTGGTGTGGGCCCGCAGGCCACAAAATTCCAAAACCAGTTCTTTTTGCATTATAGATGATATGCAGTTATATATTTTCAGTACATTATTACAATGAAAAAGCCATTTGCAGGCAACATGTGGCCCATGGGCCACACTTTGGACACTGCTGTGCTAACCTATTTTACATGATTAGTATGATTTCATGTTTCCTACAACTTCATGCATGTGCACAGACATGTAGCATGTTTAGCATGGTTCGGGGGGTGGGAGACAGACGGAGCTCTCTCACAGCAAGCAAACAAGCACCTGGAGGAGACAACAAAGCAGGGGCATTGTAGGCACTTGGCACACAGGGCATGTGCCCCAAGTCCCAGCACCAGTGCCCCAAGTGCCCGGCGTGGCCCCTGCCTCTCCCATTCCCATTCCCACCTAGAGATCTGGGGCTGGGCCACCCACAGCAGCTCCCTCCTCTCCCGGTCCCAGCCCTGGTTCTGGCTGGGGATCTGGGACCAGGCCGCCAGTAGCAGGAGCCCGAGGCCAAATTGGGCCCAGTTGCAGAATCAGGGCCAGGGGGAGGGCCCATGGCTGGGGGGCAGGGGCTAGGCCCATGCTCAGGGTCTTTCCCCAGGGCAGAGACATTCCTGCAACAAAGATATGCTAATTAATTCCTTGGTTCAGATGAGACAAAGAGATCACTCTGACCCTCCCCAGTCCCCTTTAAGTAGCCACCTCCAGATAGCAGGGATGGTGGGTGGTCCTGAATGTATGCAAGCAGCCCATCTCGAAGAAGGACAGTTACTGGTAAGTAACCCACCATTCTTCTTTGAGTGCTGCTCACATACATTCAGTATTAGGTGACTCCTAGCCGTCCCATGGATGATGGGAGGAGCTGGAGTTTTCCGCCTTCAGCTCAGCTATCCCCATAAGGCAAGCTCCAAACCTGGAGGGGCGCCTAAAGTAAGCATTTTGCCTACCTGGAGGTGATATCTTATAACTCTTCAAAGTCCCATGACAATGCTAGGAAAGGGACCCAAGAGAAGCTATGTGTTACCCTGAGTTGGGTTGAGATCGCAGCATCAGCTATGCAAGCCTAGAAAGTTCCCAACCCTGGAAATTGAGAAAATTTTGATGAGCTAGAGGCTTCTTCACCCCCTAAGCAATAACACTGCTCCCCTCAATTGCTCTATCAGCACTACCCAGGGAAAGCATAAAGGGGAAGTGAGTCACTTCCTCTGCTAGTTGGCATGGATGCTGCCCAGGTTATTTCATGTACACTGCGGGGAAAAGTAGATTGGCCCCTACACAACTGGGCCCTACCCACTGTTCTAGAGGAGCCATAGCAAATATGTATTTAGCGAACAATTAGGAGACATGGATCTTCTGCTGGTGTGACTTGTAAGAGAGAGAGAGAGAAGCCTGTCACCTGCGTAGTAAGTGGGATGTAAAATCCTTGATCCTATTAAAGTCCTCAGGCCTTCAATCTCGAACTGTGGCAGCAGAACTGCAGGTAGTGGGAAGTAGCAAAGATGGGTCATCTATTGCACATCAAGAGACTGGCCTGCACCTCCACTGAGAAGACTGGGTAGAGGTCTACCCCAGCCATCTTGGGGAAGATGGGGGGGATAGCTCCATGGCCTCCATGTGTTGCTAAGATATGAGAAAATACCCCAATGAAGGAATCTAGCAGGGTAGTCCTGAGGGGAGAGGGTTCACCGCAGGGCAGTAATAGGGTAACCTCGGAGACAGAGTTTTGTGGGCAACAGTCTGGAACTTCCAGACGAGGACGTTCCCCTAGTTCCCCCATAAGGTGGGGTAAACATAGACTGTACTGGCCTTAGAAGTTAAGGAGAGGATGAGGATGGGAAGTTTGCAACCTCTAAGGGTAATTTCCCTTAGGTTGCCCATGAGAAAGCATATGGTTGATCACTCCTTAGGGCAGAGTCCAGTCACAAAGTGTAAAGGGTATCCTGGGACGTTTCTTAAGGATTGGGTAGACAACTTTCCCATTGGTCCCTCACCACGATCGAAGGGAAAGAAAAGGATCAAGCATTACCCTAGGTGAAGAACCTTAGAGAGAGAGAGCCCGAGCCCTATCTCCCTTTAACTCAGGGGTCTCAAACTCAGATCACCATGAGGGCCGCATGAGGACTAGTAGAGGGCCACATGAGGTTTAGTACGGTAGCCCAAGGGCTGCACCACTGAAACCTTTCCATACAATGATATTGAAAATATCAGTAATGGTCGTGTCACTGCGGGCCGCAGGAAATAGCTTTAGGGGCCGCATATGGCCCACAGGCCATGTGTTTGAGACCCCTGCTTTAACTGGTTTGCACGGGTTGATAATGCCCCGCTAGACCTTAGGGGTGGAGTAGAGGAGGGGAACCATCTTGGGACCCCTTCAGTGAGTGAGGAGGGGAGTGGGAGGGTTATGTCCAAGGCAGTGGAGGTAACCACATCGAAGATGCACAGCAGAGGGGTGTAGATCGCAAGTATTTGGGGAAATCCCCCACCACGCCCCGTGTTCGAATGTACTTATCCAGAAAGTTATGGGAGACCAAACTAGCCAGGAAGAGTTCTATTCATGGCAATGTTAAAGGGCAAGGATGTCTTTCCGCTTCTAGTTGAGGGGAGGACTCTTCCCCCACATGCTCCTGTGGGCATGGAACTGGGTAGACAGAAGACTTAGATAGCCACAGGTATTTGCCTTCTGACTGAAAAACCAAAGGGATAAACCCCCCACCGGAGGGCTAGAGAAGCGGGCTGTGCTTACACTGAGGGTGCATCACAGGAAACTGAAGAAACATAAAGGCACCCCTACTCAACAAGGTGCAGGGAGAAAGAAGAAGAACCCCAAGGTACTCATAAGGAGACCCCGCTGAAAGGAAGGAGGGTGGGGGTTCCCTGTGTGGAAAAACAAAACAGCACTGGGGTGCCCACTGATCGATGACCAGATCCGGTCCTTGTTTCCCCCCTACCCTGATGTGATAGCGGGATGGAAAGGAAAGGAAGGGGTTGGGGTATGTATATCGCATGCCCCACCCAGAGAAACAACGCATAGGGAAGGATGGCCCCGTGGATCTGTGAGTTAAGGACTATCCGAGTTATGCTTGCAAGAGTATTTTCTCGCGATATATGGAGGAACCTGTAAGTAAGGGGCTTAAAGGTCCCACCCTAGAGTTATAGGACACTATGAGGGCCCCATTGCTCATGTGATGGAGCTCCATGGGATTGACCCAAGGCTCAGCCTTTGTTCTTAACCATGCCCTCTTAAGTCATGCTAAGCTATGATCTAGGGAGCATTGAGATCTGAATGAGGAGAGTAGTTTCTGAGGTTCCCAAAAGTGAGAAATGATAGATTGTGAGAAGAGAAGGGAGGATGGTAAATAGGGGGTCTTGAGAGGTCAACCCCTATACACCCTTGAGGGAAGGCAGAATAAATCCCAGGAGGTAGAGGGGCAATGTACCAGGAGTGACCAGAGTAGTTTGCAGGTTCAGCTGTGGGACTGGCAAGTCTCATGACAGGGCACCCCTACCCATAGCGCAGAGATTGGCAACATGGGCTTAGTGAGCCACCTATGGCTCACTGAGCATCCCCTTCTGGCTCCCTGGCAATCTCTGCCAGGGATCCAGGTGTGTCTGGGGACTCCTGGCTCACCCCCACCCAGCACAACTGCATGAGCCGGACCTGGCTCAGCAGCTGCACCACGGCTCCCTAGCACTGGCAGTGGGGGGGCACAGGCAGCACATGCTCCATCCTTCCCTCCCTCCGTCCCTCCCTTGGCAGGGTGGAGCAGTGCTGCTCCACCTACCAGCCACCCTCCCTCCCAAAAGCAGCCAGCGGGAAGCTGGGCCTTGCAGGGATGGGGCCCTGGAACAGCCCCTCCGCGGAGTTCGGGCTGCTTCTACCCGGCCACCACATGGCTGAATGGCCCAATCCAGGGCCTGGGGTGTCCGGGTAGAAGCAGCCTGAACTCCACAGAGGGGCCGTTCCAGGGCCCCGCCTCAACAACACCCAGCTCTGCACCGGCCACTTTTGGGAGGGAGGGCTGGCTTGGTAGGCAGAGCAGCAGTGTTTGGCCCACCAGTAAAGGGAGGGAGCATGTGCCACCTGTGCACCTCCCCTGCCAGCACTAGGGAGCCGCAGCTCCAGCTCATGCAGTTGGGGGGGGTAGGAGAGGAGAATGGCTCTTCTCCCCTCCTGGGTTGCCGACCCCTGCCATAGGGATATATGGATCCCTAATCAGTCACCTAGCTCTAGGATAGGGAAGAAGGTATGAGGAAAAAGAGGAGGTTGCTTACCAGTAACCGGTGTTCTTCGAGAGGTGTGCTCCTGGCCATGTACAGTAGGTGTCTGCATGCCCCATGCACAGCACACCAGAGACTTTTCCCTTAGAGTACCTGTAGGGTCGGCCACAGCGCCCCCTGGAGTGGCGCCACCGCCACTCCCTATATAGCCACCAGCCGACCCTTCCCTCCTCAGTTCCTTCTACCCCGACTGAATGAGGGGAGGTGGGAGGGATTGGAATGGCCAGGAGCACACCTCTCGAAGAACACCAGTTACCGGTAAGCAACCTCCTCTTCTTCTTCGAGTGCTGCTCCTGTCCATTCCCTTGTAGGTGAGTATCTAGCCTTACCTCGGAGATGGGAGACATCACAGGGACACGGACTGCAGCACCGCCCTGCCCATAGCAGCGTCCTGTTGCACTTGGTGGGTGATGGCATAATGCTGCGCGAAGGTATGCGGGGAGGACCAGGTCACCGCCTTGCAGATATCCGCCATTGGGACTCCCGCCATGAAGGCTGCTGATGCCGCCTGGGCCCTTGTCGAATGGGCGGTCGCCCACGGTAGGTGTCTACCTCCCAACTTGTAACACTCCTCGATGCAAGTGGCAATCCACGAAGCAATCCGTTGTGTGGACACCGGTTGACCCTTCTTGGTGTTTGCAACCACCACGAAGAGCTGGGACGTTTTGCGAAATGGTTTTGTCCTTTCAGTATAAAATGCCAACGCTCTGCACACATCCAGGGTGTGAAGGCATCTGTCCTCCTCCGACCTGTGGGGCTTAGGGTGGAAAACCAGCAGGCAAATGTCCTGGTTTACATGGAACTGCAACACAACCTTGGGCCTGAAGGATGGGTGAGGACGCAACTGCACCTTGTCCTTGAAGAACAGCGTATACAGGGGCTCTGCCACCAAGGCTTGCAGCTCCAACACCTACCTGGCTGACGTAATCGCCACTAGGAACGCTACCTTCCACAAAAGGTAGAGCAGCTAACATGTTGCTAGGAGTTCAAATGGGGGCCTGGTGAGGCAGGAGAGGACTAAGTTTAAGTCCCATTGGACCGACGGCGGTTTCACTGCCGGGTACAATTTGGACAGGTCCTTCAGGAACCTCTTCACAATAGGGAGAGAGAAAAGCGAGTCGAGCTCGTGGGACCAACAAAAAGCCGCAATTGCTGCCAGATGGACTTTAAGAGATGACAATGACAGCCCACTCGACTTCAGGTGCCATAGGTAGTCTAGCGTGCGTTGGATCGAAAGCATAGCTGGATCCTCCCCTTTTTCCGTGGCCCACTGTGCAAACCTGCACCACTTGGTGGCGTAAGTGGCCCTGGTGGAAGGTTTCCTGCTGCCACGTAATACCTCCCTCACCGGAGAAAAGCAGAGCTGCTCACTGTCCATCAGCCACGAAGGCGCCACCCATGGAGGTGTAACGCCTCCAGGTTGAGATGGAGGAGTCGCCCGCCGTCCTGGGCTAGCAAGTCCGGTCTGAGGGGCAGCTGGACTGGGCCAGATGTCGACAACCTCAGGAGGGTTGAGAACCAATATTGTCTTGGCCACGCTGGGGCAACCAGTATTACCTGAGCCTTTTCCTGCTTTATCTTCTGCAATACCCTGGGCACTAGTGGTGTCGGTGTGAATGCGTACAATAACCCGAGTTCCCCCCAGTGGAGCTCGAATGCATCTGCCCTCAACCCGGGGCTGAGTCCCCTGAACGAGCAGAACTCCCGGCATTTTGCGTTGCTGTGCGAGGCGAACAGGTCCAGATGGGGATAGCCCCACCTCCGGAAGAGAGATTCCACCACTTCCAGGTGGAGAGACCACTCGTGGGCCATGAATTTCCTGCTGAGCTCGTCCGCTAAGCAGTTCCAGAGGCCCAGTACGTACGACGCCACTGGGTGAATTTCGTGGCGAATACAAAACTCCCACAGATCCATTGCTTTGTGGCAATGCTGTCTCGAGTAAGTGCCACCTTGCTTGTTGATATAAAACATTGCTGTGGTGTTGTCTGTCCGAACAGACACTGTTCGGCCGCAGAGATGATCCCGAAATACCATACACGCCAGGCGAACTGCCCTGAGCTCCTTGATGTTGATATGTAACTGGAAGTCTCCACTCTCCCAGAGACCCTGAGTTCTGAGGTGGCCCAAATGAGCCCCCCATCCTATGTCCGAAACATCCGTCGTTAAGTGGATCGATGGGTGCGGGAGTCGGAAGGGAACCCCTGAGCATAGGTTGGACTCCCGACCCCACCACCACAGGGATGCTAGCACTGGCGCAGGCACGGTGACCATTGTGTCCAGACTGTCTCTCGCCGGGCGGAACACACTCGCCAACCACAGTTGGAGCGGGCGCATATGAAGGCGGGCGTGGGGAACCACAAAAGTGCAGGCTGCCATGAGGCCCAGCAAGTGAAGGCATTCCCTTGCAGAGACCAGGGGAAACTTCGTTAAGGAGTCCACTGCCTGCTTGATCGCCTGAAATCGGGTGGTGGGGAGGCTCACCCTTGCAGATACAGAGTCGAGAACTGCCCCTATGAACTCTATCGTCTGTGCAGGAATGAGCACCAATTTCTGCAAGTTCACCAGGAGGCCTAGGCGATCGAACAGGGACTGTGTCAGCGCCAGGTGGGACAGCACCTCCTGGGACAACCTCCCCACGACGAGCCAATCGTCCAGATATGGAAAGAGGGTGACCCCTTCCCTCCTGCGAAACACTGCTACCACCACTAGGCATTTTGTGAACACCCGTGGAGCTGCTGAGAGGCTGAACGGGAGCACGGTGAACTGCAGATGTCTCTGTCCAACCACAAAACGTAAAAACTTCCTGTGCCTTGGATTGATCGCGATGTGGAAATACGCATCCTGTAAGTCGAGGGCGGCATACCAATTGCCTGGATCCAGAGAGGGAACAATTGAGGCGAGGGGCACCATGCGGAACCTAAGCTTCCAGAGGAACTGGTTGAGGCGCCTCAAATCTAAAATAGGACGTGGGCCCCCTTTTGCCTTGGGAATAAGGAAATAGCGGGAGTAGAAGCCCCTGCCCTTGTGGCCAGGGGACACATCCCCCACCGCCCCTTTCTGGAGCAGCGCCCGAACTTCCTCCACCAGCAACTGCTGGTGCGTCTGGTCCCACAGGGAGCGGCACAATTTCGGGGGGGCCGACGGGGGTAACGAAGAAAATTGGAGGGAATAGCCCTCCTGAATTGTCTTGAGAACCCAGCGGTCTTTTGTAATCTCGCACCATTCTGGTGCATACTGGGAGAGTTTGTTGGCAAACAGGGGAGTCTCTGGATCCTTGCAGGGTAGTGCGCCGTCCTCGTGCTGACCCTCAAAAGTTCTTTTTCTGGCCCGGCAGCTGATGCGAACCCTCCTGGCTGCTGGGCTGCCGCCTGGTGGACCTACGGGCCCCTCTACCCCTTCTCCTATCATCCTCTTGGCGGCGGTGGTAGGGCCGCGCGGGAGGAGGGAGAGGCTTAAAGGGCTTCCTTTGACTCGCTGGAGTGTGGAGCCCCAGCGATTTAATCAACACTCTTGAGTCCTTCAAGGTCTGCAGGCGGGCGTCTGTTTGTTGGGAAAACAGTTCGGGCCCTTCAAACGGCAGATCCTGGCTGGTGGCCTGGACCTCTTGAGGCAGTCCGGAGGCCTGCAGCCATGAGCTCCTGCACATTGTAATCCCGGAAGCCATGGAATGGGCTGCTGCATCGACTGCGTCCAGGGCCAACTGCAACAGAGCCTTGGAGACTACTTTGCCCTCTTTGATGGATGCCGACAAGGCCGCTCTAGAGTCCTGCTCTAGCAAGTCGGCAAATCTTCCCAATGCTGACCAAGCGTTAAACATGTATCTGCTGAGGATACCCTGCTGGTTAGCTATCCTCATCTGCAGTCCCCCTGTTGAATAAATTTTACGCCCGAACAAGTCCAGTTTTTTTGCGTCCTTCAACTTGGGCGTGGAGCCTGGGTGGCCTTGACTCTCCCGCTTGTTTGCTGCGGCCACCACCAGCAAGCTCGGAATGGGGTGCAAATAAAAGTGATCATACCCCTTTGAGGGAACAAAATATTTCCTCTCTGCCCGCTTGGCCGTAGGAGGAATCAAGGCCGGCGTGTGCCACAGAACCTTAGTGGTGTTCTGCACCGTTTTGATAAAGGGCAGAGCGATGCCGCTCGGGCCTTCTGGAAGGAGGATATCCACCATGGGATTCACGTCCTCTATTATTTCCTCCGCCTGAATGTTTAGTCCAGTGGCTACCTGGCGGAGAAGCTCCTGGTGAGCCCTTGTATCGTCCGGGATGGACAGCGGTTTTGCCCCTGCCACTGCCTCGTCTGGAGGGGAAGAGGAAGACTCCTCGAGTTCGAGGCCACCCAACGGCGCCCTGGACCTTGTGCTCTGGCCCCCACTAGCCAGGCTGGCCTGGTAATGTTCGCCCCTCGATGACTCCACCTCCGAGGCTTCACAGGTACCAGGTGGAGTGCTGACTGAAGTGGACAGAGGGGGTCTGACACCTTGACCCGGTACGGGGGCTCCCGGACCAAAGCCCAGGCCTTGCTGGAACGCCCACGGTGCCCAGAAAGGCCACTGCACCCCAGGCTGCCAGCTCGACCACTGAGGGTGGAACGGCGGTACCGTGGGACCCTGCTGAGGCTGTGAGCTGGTCCCCGTAAGTGAAGCTCGCGGCGCCGACTCTTCCGCTGAACTCAAGGATGGAGTGCTACACGGCGACCAAGGCGGTGCCGAGGAAGACTGCACCGGGGAAAGGTGCCGACCCTGGTCCGGCCACTCTCAGTGCTGCCAAGTCAGTGAAGTGGTGCGCCATGCCACCACCGGAGAGCGGTATCAAGGGGCTCCCGCTGCTGCTATCATGGCCAGTGGTACCAGCGAACAGTGCCGCTGTACAGATGAGGGCGCCGGGCCCGAAGTCTGACCTGCGCTGAGCGGGGTCAGTTTCCCCCGCGACGGGACCGATCCCAGTGCTGGGCCCGGTGCCGGGGCCCTTGGGGCCAACTGGCCCAACAATTCCTGCGCTGCTGCGAAAGCCTCCGGCATAGACGGCAGGACCAAGTCCTCCTCCAATATATCCCTAGTGGGAGAGGAGGTTGATGCCGGGCTACGGAGTCTCTCCCGTCGGTCCTGCACCGAAGCCGGGGACAAAGAAATGGTCCGGCCAGCGCGGCTCTGACCAGAGTCCTTGCTCGCTGCGTCACAGCGTGGGGAGCGCCCCCTATCACCCTTCTTCCTCTTAGCCAGCACTGGGGACGCCGAGTGGCGCCAGGCCACTTGGTGCGGCTTGGTGTGGCTGGGCTTCAGTGCTGAGGATGGTGCCGATGATGCCAGAGCACTCCGCACCGACGGAGCCGTACTCGATCCCGAGTCGCCCGGTACGGGATGCAAGGCTTCCTCCATCATGTGGAGTTTAAGCCTCTGAACTCTGTCATTTTGAGTCCGCGGCTTGAAGCCTCGACAGATTTTGCACCTCTCCACAAGGTGAGCTTCTCCCAGGCACAGAAGACAGCGGCTGTGCGGGTCATCAATGGGCATGGGCTTCTTACACTGCCCACAAGTTCTGAAGCCCGGCATAGCCCGACCCTGAGCCCAGGGCGGGCGCTACTTTTCTACCTAAACTAACCTAAACTAACAACTAAACTAACAATTAACAACGAACAAGAACTTCGAGTACTCCAGTTGGAACAAGTGGCCACGTGCAAGCACTGCTTGAAGCCAAGGAAAGTTCCAGCGACCGACAGGGCGGTGAGAAGGAACTGAGGAGGGAAGGGTCGGCTGGTGGCTATATAGGGAGTGGCGGCGGCGCCACTCCAGGGGGCGCTACGGCCGACCCTACGGTACTGTAAGGGAAAAGTCTCCGGCGTGCCGTGCATGGGGTGTGCAGACACCTACAAGGGAATGAACAGGAGCAGCACTCGAAGAAGAACAGAGGTGTTTTTCCCCCCTTTCTGGTAGTGGAGCCCTCTGCTAATTTCTGAAGGATTTCCACAGGAAAGAAGAAGGAGGCAAGAGAGTAGTGATGTGTGCCCAGGACGGTTATCTCAAGTGGGCCTGGTAGTCGAAGAAGGGGAGACTTGTGGGAGTGAGAATTCAGGGTCTCTGAGAGGCTCATCTTGTATTCTACCTGGGCGAGAGAGCTGGTGTTCCCCATGATGGTGAGGGCTAGAAGGGCAACTAGGTGTTTGAGATGGGAGCTTACCCAGAGATCAGAGGTCCAATCTGGGGTCTCTAGCGCCACTTAAAAGGAGGTCTGAGTCCTCCGCAAATAAGGACCGTTCCTCAAAGGGAAGGTCCTGAATGGCCTGTTGGGTGGTTTGAGGTAGGCCTGTCTCCTGAAGCCATGCCACGCACCTCATAACAACAGTTGTGGCTGCCCCTCAGCTTGCCACGTCTGAGGCATCCCATGCAGCTAGGAGCAAATCCTGGGATGCCAGTGAGCCTTCTTCTAGGAAGGACTCAAAATCTTCCCTATGATCCTGGGGAAGCAGGGCCCTAAATCTTTTTAAGGAATCCCATATATCCAAGGTGTATCTAGCCTCCAGTGCTTGGTGGTTAGCTATGTGCTGCTGGAAGGCCGAGGTCAAGTACACTTTTCTGCCTAGAATTTCCGACTGCCTAGCCCCTCTGGACCTTGGTATGGGATCCAGAGGGGGTTGTACTCCATGTCTTAGGGTGGCTTCAATCACCCGTGGCCTTGGACTCAGGTGACAGGTGGGGAAAGGAAAATCAAGTGGGACCTGGTATTTTTGAGCTGCTATGTCCAACACCAGGGGAATAGAAGCAGGGCATTGCCATCAGCATCTGTCAATTTCATGAACGCTAGGGTGCAGAGGCACCGCTATAGCATCCAGCGAGGAAGATACACCGGGATCGAATAGGGGGTCCTGGTCCCCCCTCCCCCCAATAGGTTCAGCCTCTAAGCCCATGTGGCCAGATACCCTGTGCAGAAGATCAAAGTGGGCCGTGGTGTCCTCCCTATAAGACCCAGGCTTGGGGGTCAACTCCCTATCTGGGTTAGTAAGCGCAGGCTCTTCAGTACTGTGGTAAGCCCCCTGTGAAGGGACCTCTCTTGGCCCCGACCATTCATGAGGACGGTACCGATAGGCACTTGGTGCCGGTTGTCTCCCCCTTCTAGAGGGAGTAATCTCCTCCAGACTTGGGGAGCAGGAGCTTTCTTGTGGTGCAGGAGGTTTGGCGTTGGGCCGAGTAGACTGCACTGGTGAAGTGGAGGCACTACAGCGCTGGGGAGAAAAGGAGCGCAATCTATGGTGCTTTATGGCCTGGGCTGGGGCAGTACTATCCAGTGCCCTTGGGAGAGCTTCTCCTTCAGCACCAGGGAGCTTGGCACCGTACTAGGTGCCAGGGAGTGGTGCCAATCAGGAGAAGTCCATTTCCCCGAAAGGAAGGCAGGCTTTCCTCTCTGCTTAGGGGGCTTCGGAGCAGTGGATGTAGGCAAGAGCAACAAAGCCTTTGCTGCCTTAAAGGCCTCCAGGGTGGTTGGGATCTGCACCACTTCATGCTTGCAGTGCCAGGAAGGGACCAGCTGGTGAAAGCTGAATCAGCGGGAGCGCTCTGGCACCAATGTCGGAACCGACCACATCTTCTGCTCCCTAGCAGAGCGGCACAGAGAGGGCTACAGTGCCAACCTGGCATGCGGTGCTGGCACCAAAGGCAACCCCGGTTCTTTGGAGGCAGGCTGCCATGCGTGCTCTAAGGCTGATACACAGAGCCTTTGCTCCCTGTCTTTCAGTGTCCTCGGCTTGAAGGACTGACAGATGGAGCAGTCAGTGGCCTGGTGGGACTCACCCAGGCATCAAAGGCACTCCTCACAGAGATCATCCCGTGGGAAAGCCTTGCCACAAGAGGCGCAGGGTTTGAAGCCTGGCATCTTTGGCGGCTCTTGGGAGTGATCTTCCAGCTCTGAACTCACATATTCTGTAGAAGCGCCAGTTCTTGGTGGAACAATACCCACGAACAGGTCCTCTAGTTTAAATGGGTGACTCATATAAAGAAGTAGCAACAGGCACTTGCATTCACAAGGGCAGGGCTGTTCCAAAACTGTTGCTGAGGGCTGAAAAAGGAACTGGGGAGGGTCAGGGTTGGGGCCATATATATAGCCACAGGAGTGGCCAGAGGGGGCGTTGGCCACCAACCCTACTCTGACAGGCTAGGGTGAAAAGCTTCTAACCAATCTTGCACTGTGGCACATAGACACCTAATACTGAATGTATCCAAGCAGTGCTCAAAGGAGAAGTAGTAGTTGTTTGATCTAAAGCAGTGTGATCTTTAGCAGGTGTGAGTGAAGAAGGCTGGGCACAATCCATTTCTTTGTTAAATGGACAGACAGGACTGTGTGCTAGTAGGGAGTGGGTCCCAGTCTCTGTGGACAGTGGCTCCTCGTTTGATAACTGGGGCCAGGGGTGCTCACTTGCGGACCATCCCTTGAGTAGCCGGGGGGGCATACACCCACTGCTTGGGACCATTTGCACACCAGAAGCTGGAGTGGGCTGACTCAGGATTGAGTGGTCACTTGGCAAAGCAGGGCAAATCGGGGTTCAGGAGTGGGAACTGGGAGGGGTCACAGCAGCACATTAAACAGGATCTGTGGAGCAGCCTGTCACACCCCTTCACCTCAGCAGAGGCCAGAGTGCTCAGCCCAGTCAGGCCCAAACATGGGACAAAGCTCTAAAATGAGGGGCCCAGAAAAATTATTCTCATAGGGAACTGAACCTGCTGTGGATGTCTCCCTTACGTGAGTGTCAGTGACCTTTTCAATAGCTCTGGTTCCTCAGGCTGCACTTCTGAGGAAAATCCCTTTCACAGAAAGATAGGGAGAGACCCTGACTCGGGTGGAACATAGCTAATGTTGGAGCAAGGGAATGGCAATGGCAATGGCTCTGAAAGCCAAGAAACCTCTGGGGGCAGACAGCATCTCTTAAAATGCACAGGGGCTGTGGGAGCACAACAGCAACAAACAGCCACCTTTCCCCCTGCTTGGGTTCTTTGCTGCACGGAGCCCAGCCAGCCGCAAGGACCAGCCCAGAGTGCTAGCAGTGGGATGTGATGCTCTGCTGCCAGATCAGAGTGGAGACTGTAGCTGCCACAGCAACAAGAAACCTTGCAGCTGTGCAAGATGCGACCCCATTGGCTGCAGTGGCAAGAGTTTCTTGCCTAGAAAGTCCGCAAACCAGATTTTAATAGGTTACACTAGGCCCAAGGGGCACAAATGAAATTGCTGACTTACTCTGCTTGGTGCTATGCAGGTACAGACTGAGCGACAGTCCCTGCCCCACACCTGATCTCATTAGACGGATGGACAGTCCAGATAGGGCAGCTGGGGAATTAAGATTTCGCGAGATGAAAGTGCCTTGCCCAAGGTCACACGAGGACTGTGAGGCAGCACCAGCAACACACCCTAAACATCCTAGGTCCCAGTGTAGTGCTTTAACCCACCACTCCAGTGCCTGGTACCAATCCAGCCCAAGCTCTGATGCTCACCCAGAGGTTCACTCAGTAGCTTTCATGAGAGCAGCTATCATAGCCAGGGAGCAGAGCTGCTTTGATGGGCTTTGCCCTTCAGAGGAGGAAGCCCAACCAACCTAGAAGGCCTGGGGAGAAGATTTAAGTCCCATAAAGGCCAGAGCATCCCTGAAAGCAATAACCCTGCTGGGCAGCGAGATCTCACAGATAAAATGCAGACATAAAGTCCAGGTAGAACCATTTCCCCTAAGAGCCCACAAGTGAGGGGTCACCCAGCTGCTGGAGGACAAGACTAGAGACTGGTCTCATGCCACCAGATCAGGCTGATGTAGGGTGGAACAGACTGGCTTTGGTTAAACTCTCAGAGGGAAACACAGGCAGTTGCCTGGAAGAAGCTGTCCCAGAAGGTACTAAGGGATTGGGGGGGGGGGGGCAGCAAGAACTCCCAGATGCTGCTCCAATCCTTGAGACCAGTCAAGGCCATCAGGTCTTCAGAGTAGATCCAAGAGTGAGCTGGGGAGGCTGCAGATGGCCAATGGCCCCTTAATCTATTCCATGAAGACCTACTGGGAGGCATTTTAACACAACTGAAAGTGGTACATCCAGGGGCCAAGAATGTAAGTCACACTTAGAGGCTGGGAGTCTGTGTCTTGGAAAGCTCCAACTTGGAAAGGGGCTTGGTGGTAACTGAGGGGGAGGCAGCTAGACAGGAGCTCCCAGAGTGCTACAATGGCTTGGACAGCAAACCCAGTCCTTGGGTGTATGAACAGGGCATAGCCAGTGCACAGGGCATTAATGAAATCACTACTGGCTGCTGGGTCCAGTTCTGGGGTTTAAACCTCTGAAAGGATGATGAAAAGAGATATCCTCAGTGTCACTCTGGGGCGCTGTGGAGAGGGCTCTATTCTCAGCAGCAAGAAGCTGCCCATCCCAGTGACTCAGGGTATTCATAAGCACACAAGAGTCTGGTAAGTTCAGACACAAAGTTGGGCCCTGCCCTACAGAGCTTGCAGCCCACGCTGAAGCAGTGCAATGGGGGTGTGTGGGGCAGATGAAGACCAAACACTCTTTTCTGGCTTCTTTGGTCTCTTGCCAAGGAGAGGCAGTTGTCTCTATTCAACAGGACTTGGGAATTGGGAGGCAAACCCTGTCCAAACATCTTAGATCCAGGGAGACAGTTGGACCCAGTCCACCCCTCCCATCTAGGTGCAAGCAGGGGGACACATCAGATGTCCTACAGGTTACCATGGTCAGAGACAGAAGCATTCCGGGCCCCTGCAGAACCCCTGGAGCTTTTCCAGCTCACTTTTCTAGGATGGTCTTTGGCTACAGTATGCCTTCCCTCCCAAGCTTGCAGGGAAAGGAGGGGAAAAGCCATACTTACAGTGCTGGAGTGAAATCCATAAGTGGGGGCTGCATGCACCTGTGGCACCTAAACACAAAGAAATACACAAAGATTTACCTTAACATTTGGGATTCAGTGGTACTAGGGGCAAGGTGGTAATGAAAAGTCAAGGCAGGCAAAAGAACTCCAAGCCTTGATACCGAGCATCTGTCGTGCAGCAGTAACTGGCACAAGCCAGAACAGACTTTTCTCCCAGCTGGACCTTCTCTCCTGGCTCCCCAGTCCAGACTAACAACCCATCCTGCAGCAAGCTTTTTCCCAGTATGCCTTTCCGGGGAAGGTCTTTTGGAATTTGGTGGCCATTGCTCTAAAGCAGCCAGCTTACAACCTGGCTCCATCTTCCTCTCTCCTCTGGCTGATAAACTTATGCTTGCCTGCAACACAAGCACCTCACTGTCCCCCCAGGCACTGGCCCACAGAACAGCCAGTCACTATTATCCTAGACATGGTGGCACCACTGGAGAGCAAGACGCTCTGTCACACCCAAGTTCCTTTGTGTTCCTTGATCAGAGCAAAAGAGTGGGCTATCCCTGAACAACATCATCATCTCCTCTGACTTTCCTTGATGTCCGTGAGCACAACATTTCAAATGGCCAAAGTGAGACACAGAGCCACTCAGATTTGGCCTGTCTACTCTGCAGGAGCTGGGCATGGAGGGGCCATAGATGGAGACGTAGCCAGGCCAAACCTGACTGGGCCGTGATTTGCCAGGGGCCTCTAGAAAAAGAAGCCTGCAACTTTCTCCCCTCTCCTTTCACACTGAGCCCTGAATGTGCGAAACGTCAATCAGGACAAGGGGTTGGAGAGCAACACAGGACAGTTTGGAGGTCTGTGAATGTCTCCTCCTGAGACTGCTTTCTTCTGTCTCCAAGCGTTGCTGACAACTCCCCGTGCCACTAGGTCTCCAGCCTCAGCACTGGGATTGGCGCTAACAAGGGCAGGTCAGATACTCACGCTGGGGTTTGTGAATCTGATGCAGCTCACGGTCACATCCCCGTTGATATCCAGGGTCTGCACAGTATGAAGAGGAAGGCGGTGTCTGTACTCCAGAAAGTGTTGACCATTCACGGACACCTAGGGATAGGGGAGGAGGAGGGGTGGATGAAAGATGGTGCTAGGAGTGAGTCAATGAGGGTATGCAAAGTGGGAGACCCTTGACTCTGGCTAAGGTTACATCAGCACTGCAAGAATGTCAACCCCAGTGTTTAAAAATTGAGTCAAGCACCATAAAACCAAGAGATTGGATTAAATATGAAGTATTATGGGCCATGTCTCTTTGCATTCTGGGTTTTTAAGCTTTTCTCCACAGCCATGAGAGCTGGAAATGTACTGGGTTCTTTTATTTTTAATGAGAATTCAGTGTCTGGTGTAGTCACATGATCCTGGAAGCAGGGGCTTTCAGACAACACCAAATATTGCAAGAACATGGGGCTTCCCTGCTCTCGGTTGCTTATAGCTTCCTGAAAATGTCTCCTCTGGGCTGAAATCAACCCTGCTGTACCCAGCCCGAGGAGAAATGGTTTGGAAAGTTTCAGAAAAGTCTACTAAGTAGTTTTTCTCTGGCTGAAAAAAATGTCCTGCGCCATAAAAGCTGAACTCTCCTGCCCACTGGTGGCTGGGCCTGTCTGAGAAGTAGCCTCCACCCACCACAGTCTGCATGAAATCTAACCTGGTTCTGTGTATCCCCATTTGACACAGGCTGAAATGTTTAATGCCAACATTGAGCCAGATTCTGCTCTCAGTTACACCAGGTTAATCTGAGGTAACTCCACTGACTCACAGAACCTGACCCTGACTCTTCTTTTAGCCACCCCAATGTAGACTGGTAGTAACTTCAAGAAGGCTATGAGTTCACAAGAGTGCAAAAGGAGAACCAGACCATGAATGTAGGACTTGTTTACACAGGGACATTGCACCAATTGAACTATATTGGTTTAGAAACCCATTTAGGGCAATCACAGTGCAACCTTCAGTCAGTACGTCATCAGGGAGGCTTTGGCCCTGACTCCAGAGTTGAGCTTGGATTGCATTTTGCACTTAAATCAGGGATTCAGCCCCTTTATTTTACAGGAAAAAGAAAGCACATCCTCCCCACATTTACAGAACTCAATCACTGGTCTCTGAATGAACTGTCTGGGGATTCACAAGTGCATCTATTAATTAGTTTATGAGTTAAAACTACTTAAAAACAGCATTTTAGAAATTTGGCATCTGGTATCAGTTTTTTCTTTGTCCAGAGTAATCTTAATAACCCTGCAGATAGATGAAACTTCAGACTTTCCTTATAGTTAACACCTTGTACACAGGCTGTAATTGAAACACTTATGTTGTCTTATATCTCAAGTATGAATAATTTTTGTATTTAATTGTTATGATTAAGTAGGCTGCAAACATGCTCAGGTCAACAACTCAGGTTGGTCTTTTATGACATCAGCTGTAACTCAGTCAACCCCCACCCTTCCTTTACAGCAAATTTTCCTACAACAATGTTATTGGCACATGTGCCATGAGTTCTCATGGGCAGATTACTGGGCCCAGCTGCCACAGGCACCCCCATGGGAAGGTTGTGGGCTGCACCTAGCTTAGGAATCAGCGTGTAAAAGATACTGATGCCTCATTTCCACTGTGCACAGAGGCCTGATCCGCACTTAACATTTAGCTCAATATAGCTTCAGCCCTCAGGAGTGTGAAAAACCCATCCTCCGAGGACCGTAGCTATGCCAGCCTCAGGACTGATGAGAAGAGGCAGGCCAACAGGAGAACACTTTGGAGGATCTTTGTACTATCATTCAGAGGGGGGTAATTCCTACAGTGACAGAAAAACACCTTCCAATTCTGCACACTACGTCTGCCCTACCACATTCCAGCCACACAGCTGTGGCCCTGTCATGCAGATGCAGCTGGAGGCAGACCTGCCAGGGAAACTGAGGCAGGAGCAGAGGGGGGCAGCCCTTCACACCCTGGGCATTGGAACTCTGAGCTCTCAGAACTGATGTCCCCTTTCTCCCCGTTTCCTCTTATCTATAGCCAAATGACTGATTTTTTAGCCACAGGGAGGGCCCCCACATGGGGGGAAGAGTACACTCTACCAGGACCCAGAGGCCCTGGAGAATCCGGCGCAGTCTGAGGGGTATGTGGGAGGGGACCCATGTTACCAGAGCCATAACTACAGTGGGGCGAGTAGGGCTTTGTTCCAGGAACACCAGAGCAGCTCCATTGAGCTGCTCTATTAACGGGCGCATTCCCCACCACTCGCTCCAGGTGCTGGCTATTGTAAGGGGCGTGTTCCAGTTGGAATCCACCCCAGGCGCTGGATTCTTTAGTTATGGCTCTGTGTATTACAAGTTTGTACTGGCACAGTTGGGACTAGGACCCCTTCTCCCCTAGGAAGCCAGCCACTCTACGGCAGGGGCCTTTGAAATCTCCCCCTTGTAGCGGAGGAAGACCTAATCCAGGGATCGGCAAAGCAAAAGATAAGAAAAGCCATTTGAAAAATTCCTTCAATAACCAAATGTTTTGAGAGCCGCAATGGGTGTAGCCTCCTAGTGTGGGGAGCTGGGAGCTGGGCCAGAGTACCAGCAGCAGGGTCCTCTAGCCGCAGGGAGAGAGCCTCGATCCAGGAATGGGTCCCTTGCAGGGTACCCCAGTGGCAGGGGAATCCTGGAGCCTGGACCCTGGTGCAGGCCACCAACAGGGTCCCCTGGTGGCAGGAAGGGGCTTGGAGCCCCAAGCCACAAGGGAGCAGTTGAAGAGCTGCATGCACCTCCTGAGCCTCAGGTTGCAGACTGCTGACCTAGTCCCAGCTACTTCTCTAGGGCTGCGGAGCCAGACCTCGAAGGAAAAGTCCTTCCTACAGGTTTTTCCCTCCCCTCTATCAGCTGAACTCTTGGGGCCTAAGCATTTCTTCCTCTCACATCCCTTTGTGCCATCTTGAGGCCATGGAGTCACAAAGTCTTCTGGCTTCCCCTCCAGGCTACAGCCTGGTACTCCCTGGTGTGTCCTGTCCCAGCAAGGGAACCTTCTTCCCTTCCCCTCCCCTGCATCCTTCAATGTGTCCAAGTGCACTGCAATTGTGGTTGCCAGCTGCAGAGGGGCCACGTGCTTACCTGATAGCAGTGGCCCTTGACATTGATGATCAGCTCGAAGTAGACGCCTAGCTGGAAGGGCATGTGGTAGGTCCTTTCCTCTGCCCCCCAGCGATGGCCCTGTTCGGTGTTGCATACCACCACAAGACGGCTCTCCTGGAAACGCGGATTGAAGTGGAAGGCGACGTCCCCATTCCCGCATCGCAGGTTCACTGCAAAACTGAAACCGCATCAGACAGGGTGACATAGGCTGCCTATGCCAGGAGGGAGGGAAAGGGGGGCTGCCTATGGCAGGTGGCAGCTCACACCAGGGAGGAGAAATGGGGACCAGCCTGCACAAAAGGAGGGATCAGAGGGGTTGCCCACTGTTGTGGGGGGAAAGGATTAAGGGGGGGGGGGCAGAACGAGCATGGAGTAATGGAGGTGGGGCATGTGGATGATGTAGGCTGGGGATGGGGGGCTACCCCCAGTATATCTTCCTCCGTTCACTTCCCTGAAGAAAGGTTAAAAATTAGTGCCTGATTTCTAGCTGTATGTGTCTCACTTCCTCTTGCAGCCCCTGGACTTTGTTCTATCTTTTTCAATGAGATTAAAGAGAGCTTTGTTTACACCATGATCCAGTCACTTCTTTGCTTTCTCCTAGAGAAACTAGATCAACAGAGCTCCTCTCATCTTGCCCCATGGGGCAGCACATCCAGTCATCCTTGTCCCTCTTTTCTGAACCCTCCCCGCACGTCAACACAGAAGCTGGAGACGGCTGTAGCCTCCTGTTTTTTTTCACATTCTGGTTTCTGCATTGTAAATAGTATGGTGTCAGCTGGAGAAAATGCAGGAAAGGGGAACAAAAATGATTTGAGGAGTGGAGAAAATTCCAGGCAAGAAGAGATTTGAGGAGCTCAATCTGTCTGTTTTATCACAACGAGCATCAAAAGATGGTTCGATGATAGTGTGCATGCACTTTCACAAGGAGAAAATGCTGGAAGCCTCAATGCCCTAGACAAGAAGGGCAAAACAGGAACTAATGGCTGGAAACAGAAACTGAACTAATGCAAAATTAAAAAGTAAGGGCTGTTTCCCAGATAGACTGATTACACAACTGAAACGAACTCCTGGGAAGTGGCGGATTCATATATCATGATGTCTTCAGGCTCAGGCTGGCTGCCTTTCAGAAAAGTGCTTCAGCAAAAAGAAATGACTGGGCTCAATGCAGCAGTAACAGGGGGGAATGTGATGGATGGGCTGCACAACACATGAGGTCAGACTAGATGATATAATGGATCCTTCTGGCCTTAAACTCCAAATCAATCTGCCTGAAGTGTGGACACCAAGCTAGCCCTGGTAGTCAGTGACGATCTCACCCATGCCCTGGGCCTATACAGAAGTGACAGCACCTCCCTACTTCATAGTCCCCTGTTCATACCTCTAAGGAACACGTTCACCCTCCCAGCCACTGCATTGCACTGGAAGCCAAGGGTTGGCTGGGTTTCACAGTGACCCATAGTCCTTTTCAGAGAGCAGGGGCAGCAGGAATAGAGACCATAATGAGGGAATGAGATCCGAGGAGGTTGCTGGAGAGGCAGATGATTCAGGGAAGGCAGTTTGCAGGTGGCACAGAGTAATGCTCCGGACCACTAAGAAGGAGGGCAAGGAACGAGGAAGAGAGAGAATAGGGATATAGTGAGGCCAGTGGAGGAGGGAGAGAAGCCAGGCTTTTAGAAGATGACATTATGGACAGGTCAGAGCAGATGGCGCGACGAAGGTGGTGAGGGACACTCGGTGAGTGAGGAGGGAGAAGTGATAGAGAGTCTTTGGGTGCTGGGCCCACCTGCACTAAGTAGAGAGCGAGCTGGTGGAGGAAGTGGGAAAGGCGTGTGGCACCCTTCTCCCAAACTGCTAAGTGTGGCGTAGAAAGGGTCAATAACACCAACCTTTTCGCCCAGGGGTGGACTTGTCCTTGGATGACTACCATTTTCCCATCACTCAGGCCTCCGGAGATGGCTCCAGAAAAGGGGATGCTCTGCAAGGAACCAGCCACAGTTCTACAGTCAGCAGGGGAACCTTACATGGGACCCATGCCCCCAGCTGCACAAGTCCTGCACTGGCCACAGAAGACAGTAATTTGAGGGGGGGCCCTACCGCAGGCATGCTGCTGTGTCTGCCAGTATTGGGCCATAGTGGCTGGGGAGCTACTCTGCTGGGGCCCTGACAGAGGTTCCACAGGGATGGTGGGGCCTAAGGAAGAATACCGCCCCAATAATAATAAAAAGCTAGTAGGAAGTCCCCTAGAGCTGCAGGGGGCCCTAAGCAATTGCTTAGTCTGCTTATGCCTAGCACGGGCTGTGGTTCATAGCTGTTTCTTGTTTTGTCTTCACTCACCGGGTTCAGGATGGGGAGCTGCTGGAAAGCCATGCTGAGCACCTTAGAGTTTGGGGCGTGCTCAGCCTGTGCTGAAGGGGAGAAAGTGACAGGTCCTTGTAGTCACAGGCTACTCCTTGTGACTCTTAAGTTTCGATTCCTGAGCTGCAAGCACACGCACACAGCGCACCTGGGCGGAGTGTCCTGCTCTTGCAGCCGCAGTGCCCTATGTTTAACCCATTGAGGTACGGCTTCCTATACCAAGGGGAAGGAGGCATTCCCAGAGCCTCAGTCAGTGCCACTAATGTGAGGAGCTAACAAGGAAGGGGAAGCCACAGGCACCCAGTGGGGGGTTGAAAGTGCAGCAGCATCGTCCTCCACCCACACAGCCCACACTCACCTGTGTCTCTGTCACCCATCCCCCCCTCAGGTAGAGCCATTGGTCTGCACCAGCCATCTGCTTGACTGGAGCTGGCTGAAAGACCTCCTTCCCCTTTTGAATGTGAAATGCAGGCCCCAGCTCATGGCTGTGATGTTTCAAATCACAATAATTTCTGGACAAAAATAAATGCTGTAAACCAGATTCATTCCCTGAAACTTCTGAAGCATTGTTTGCATTGTATAATAATGCATAGTGGTCTGTGAGTGCACAAAAAAGGCCTAATGTCCCCCAACAAGATGACATGTTAACCTGTATTAGGCAATATGGTTTAAATTAACAGCACCCACCTTTCTTGTTGCCATCTTGGAGGTGCATCTCAGCTAACATGACTGGCCACAAAGAAGATGAAAAAGTCTCTAGAATCCATAAACTCAAGGCTTCAGCTGTTTATGAAAAGTGGCAAATATACACTATTAAAGTGTAAGCTTACTCTTAAAGATCTCATTAGGGTTAAAACACAGCCTTTTCTATATTATATGTTATACATTAGGTATATACAGTGGGGACCTGTTACCACACAACCGGTTTGCCCGCAGGACCGGTTAATGTGCGGTAACGGGATGTCCCCCAAAGGCCTCACAGTAACGCGCGGGTCCTGTTAACACGCATTGCATAAACGGGACCCTGAGTGTTGCTGCCACAGAGACGGGCCCCAGGCACGAGCTCAGGCCCCGCTCCCCTGCCCCGCTTCTCTGCTGGGGTCCAAGCCGGTCTCAGGTGCCTGCTGCTACTAGCCTGGCCCTAGATCCTGGGCCGGGGACACAGCAGGGAGCGGCAGCCACAGCCACAGGCAACCAGACCTAGAACAGGGCTGGAAGCAGCCGCTGCCACCGCTCCCTGCCATGTCCTCGGCTGGGGGTCCGAGGCCAGGCTGGCAGCAGCAGGTGCTTGAGGCCAGCTTGGACCCCAGCAGAGAAGTGGGGCCGGGGACATGGCTCGCAGCCAGGGATCGGGGCCTGGGCCAATGCCCCGGGGAAGGCTTCCGGTCCCATTTATGTGCGGACCGGTTTACACGTGGTTGCCAGGAGCTTGTCCCCCGACACCCGTGCATAAACATGTCCCCACTGCTATGTAACCCTTCTGCCAGGGTGGGCTGGCAGGACAACATCCGGGTTCTATATCTAGGGATTTCCCAATAGTGTAACACCACTAGCCGGCTCAAGCCCCCACCCATAATTCTGGGGAATCCTGCAATGTTCCCTGGGCACCCCAAAGAGATAAGGCTTCCCCACTCGCACGCACGAGTCTGAGTGTAGTAAACAGAACTTTTAATAGTTGTAAAACAAAATGCAAAAGTCCAAATAACAGATCAGCACTAATCTAGAAAAATTAGTATAGAGCAAAGTTCCCAATAACCCATACCACATAACAGAACATATAAACTTAATGGCAAAACTGGCACTGATCTGGAAAATCAGTGCTAACTAGGTTCCCAACCAACCCTCGAGTACATACGGAGTGTCATTCATGCCAGCTGCCCGCCGACACCATCTACTGATCACTCACTTCGTCCTCTAGAACTGTTCCTTGGCTCTGCCCACTGTCCACTGGCTCCACCCTCCAGTCACTTGCGCCACCCAGATTGCCGCTGACCGCTCTCACTGTCTGCTGGCTCCACCCACTGTCTGCTGGCTTCGCCCTCCAGTTGCTCGCACTGCCCAGCTCACCCCTGGCTGCTCTCCAATCATCTCAGCTCAGAGAGAGAAATTTCTCCCTAGTATTTTTGGTCAGAGAGTTTGCTTCTCTCCCTGGTGATTCCAGCTCTTAAGTAGCCGTGATCAACTGTTTCTAACTATAACTATCAATAGCCATAACTATCAAAAGACAAGAGAAACAATAGAGAGAGAAACCAGAAAAAGCTCAAACCCCCACCTCTGTCTTTTTCAAGTTCTTTCAGACTGCAACATGCAGTCACCTTTCCTACAAGCCTCTTCTTAACTAAGGGTAGCTTTTACCCTTTAACTAATTGACAGATTTAAATAAACAGAGAGTAGTAATTCACAAAAAGACAGTATTTTACATTTCCCTTTAGTAGAATTACAGACATTGACAGATTTGTGATCAGATTAACCCCAAATACCATTACCCACTATGTCCTGCACCCACTATGCTAATCAGTTAATTGTGCTCTTTGTATTCATGCTAATATAGGACCCATGCAGATTAGCTGCCCCCCTTCAGAAGCTGTTAGGCCCAGCTTCTAAGCCTGCCTTATATCTAGATATGAGACCAGCATTTCCCCAGAAGGAAAAAAGCAGGTCCTAGAAAAGTGCAACTTTTGATTTGATTAAAAAAAAAGAAAACCATTCACTGTGTTGTAACAGTATATTTCTAAACAACTTATGCAGACCAGATATGGCCCTCTGTCTCATATATTACACAAACAGGACAGTCGCTATACCAAAGAATAAACAAGCTGCCCCTTTGGAACTTGATGCAGTTCCTTTTATTATTCAGCCGAATAATAAACTCTGAACCACACCTTGTTCTCTGCTTATTCCAGTCTCAGCTGGGAATGGGCCTTCATCTTTGGGGAGGATTTGTGGTTTCTCTTTCCATGTTGAGGACCCAGACCAGGTTTCCCCCACACCTGCATGGGGTGGGGGTTATGGGTGGGGTAGGGAGCTTGGGGGAGGGGGAGCTGAGAAGTGGTTGCAAATGGCTTCTTGGATGGGGGTCTGGGCCCTCCTATTTGGAGGTGTGGGGGAAAACTGGTCCAGGTTCTCAACCTGGAAAGAGAAACCACAAATCCTCCCCAGAGGTGAAAGCCCATTCCCAGCTGAGACTCAACAGAGAATGAGGTGTGGTTCAGAGTTTATTATTCAGCTGAATAATAAAAGGAACTGCATCTGAGAGAAGCAAAAAGAAGCTAGCCTCTCAGAGCAAGAACCCCCAGTATAGGGGTTACAGGTCATATATACCTTCTAACATGCAAAATACGGTATACATAATGCAACAAGCTCATGCATAAGACAACAAGTTACATCATGCCTAAAATCCCTACATGGTGTTACTACTCTTAATATGCAGGTTACACAATTAGATTATACTTAATAGGCAGCATATACTTAGCCCGCCTCTGTTGTTGTTTACAGCTTATTTGGGTAACAGCTACTGTCCTTGACCAATGAGAGTGGCCAGACTCCTGTGACCCCTCGGCTACCTGGCCCCCGTCAACCTGTTTACCAGACTAGGTTGATAGCTTCCCAGCAGGGTCCAGACAGGAGGGACTGTCTTATAATCTAAATTTGTGGATCACCCTTATTATCTATAGAAACAGTCTACCTTCTTATCGATCTAAGCCACTAGCTTCTCTGACTATCTATGACTTGATATACATTCTGTAATTATTGTTGTCTTAGCAAACACAGAGCCTCACACAGAGCTTCCAAATCAAAATGACTCCATCTTGCAATTTCCTTTACAGAGGGTTCCAGGGCCCACCAAATTATTTTTTAACCACTGTGTGAGGGTGAAGGCTCTCTTCTTCGTGGATTGATTTCTCAGTAATTGTGTGGGGCACAGACATAAAGTAGGGGGACAGACAAAGAATTACATTTACCTTTAAAGTATATGTTAGCTAATGTTGTGTGTATGTCTTTCAGTGTCATAAGTTAAATAGTTTTGTAATAACATATAACAGACATAACCAATGTCCAACAAGACTCCATAGTGGTAGTTTGGAACTCCTGCTTAAACATTGTACTGCATTTTGTATACTTGATGAAATCTGGTTTAGGCTTATGCTGTATATTTTCTTTTAAATGTGTGAACAAGGTGTGTTTGTGAATTACCATCTAAATAGCCGAACAATGCAGATATCTCCAATGAAAGCAAACAGAAGGAGCCACCCCAGAGAGAAAACAACAAAATACAATCAAGTCTGCAAGTGGCTGGTGATCAATGATCTCACAAGACCCCTGAGACAACATGCCACAACAAATCCCATAGACAAAGGTGGGGGAGAGGGGGTATTAGGAGTTGGCTTAAGTGTGGGGAGGGAAATAGGAGGGCTTTAAACAATTAAACAGTTCCATTACATATTTCTATCAATGGTGCTCAAAAGAAAAGAATCCAACATCCTGTGCAACTGGATTTGGCTTTGTGGGGCAAGTAGGGGTACAAACAGTAAGATCAGACTGGTTTGATTACTGAGTATCATTTATTTACTGCCACTCTTCAGACTGGAAGTACTATTTAATTCTGCTCTTCTCTTTTGCTCTCTTATACACAGCTTAAGAACACCAGACAGTAAAACACAAAGTTAGCCTTTCTCTTGTTAATAAGCTCTTGAGGGCTAGCCATTAGTGTAGTGTAGCTCAACAAAACAAGTAAGGAGTCTTGTGGCACCTTTAAAGAGTAACAAATGTATTTATTGCAGAGTTTCTTGTGGTTGAATTCCCACTTCCAAGGAAATTAGAAAATGAGGGGAGGGGGTCATGAGTCTTTAAAAGTGCCAGTAGAAAAAAAGTGCCAGTTTCAGGTGTATTTCTGACCAGTGTCAGAAAACTAAAGAATTCATTCCTGTACAGAGAGGTGTAGTTTATTGACAGTGTGGCCAGTGGCTTTTTGAGTCAGGAACAGCAGCTAGCTTCCACAGTATTAAGTGTGTGTGTGTGTGACTGGAAGCTGTGGGGGAAGCAGACTGAGACACAGACTGGTGGGAGGTGGTAGACAGTGCCACAATTGAGGGAAACTGGGGCCCAGAGACAAGGATGGGCCTTTGCCCCTCCCCTAGACAGCCAAATGTGGGCAAGCTCACTAGTCATTGACTTCAATTAGTGCCTGCAACCTTCAAGTTGACTTTAATTATTGCCTAATTGACTTATCTTTAATTTTAGTTGACTTTAATTCGTGTCTGCAACCCTCGGATGGAACCTCACTCTGGAAAGGGTGGACTTAGAGGACTTAGCCATAGGGCTAATGCCCTAAAAGTGGACTCAGGACCAGAGTTCAGCATGGAACAGTTGGAGCACTGAGCACATGGCAGGGACCAGTTGAGACTAATTCCACAGTACTACCACCAGGAAGTTCCCAGCAGGTAGTCATCTGCAGCAGATTGTTTATGCTATTTAAATTAGCTCCATTACTATTAAATTGTTTCAGGTATATAAATGCATCCAGCACAGCATGTTTCAAACATGTGGGATTTGAGGGTGGGGCTTGGCCTGTGCCCCGGATCTTTTTCTTATCCAGCAACGCCCCTGCCTGTAACCAAAGCCCTTCTCAGTTATCAATGGCCAAACCAGAGACTGCGGCTCCATTCCTGCAGACAATCCTTAATTCATTGCTGCCCTTAGGGCTGTCATCAGAGAAAAGAAAATGCATAAAAGAATACAAGAAGGGGAAGAAAAGCCTCCCACCCGCCCTCTAGGTATTGCTTCGACCGACGATTCCTTCTGCTCTTATAGGCGTTAAGGGAGATCTTCACTAAAGCCAAACGGTGCATCACCCAGTAGCTCTAGTCAAAGCCACAGGCACCTCCGGTATGCGGGGACATGTGTGCCCAACCAGATGACTGGGAAACCCTTCGCCAGACCGCTGCCTGCCCCACAAGGAGTAGGACCTGCTTCTGCACTCCAAAATTGGGAGGAACCCTCTGGGCACCTCCCCATCCCAACAAAACCGGTCAGTGCGCACATCTAAGTTGGTCCCAGTAGGTCTTTAGCGACCTCTCCAGTGCTATAAATCTTATTTAATTACCCCCACCTGTTAGGCGGGAATACGATACTCGGTAATTTTTACTGCTTGCTGTTCTATGCCCCGGGTGGGTGCCAAGGCAGAGCTGTGTTCACGAATCTCTACTGTGCTCCTTGGTTTTCCCCTTCTCTCCTTATGGAGAAAACAACCAGTAGTGGATAAGAGTTCATCCTGCTTCTCCAGAACTGCTTCATATCTACCCAGAATATCTCTGATCAGGAGTCCCTGGTCATCCAGGTCTAGCCCCAGGGCACTGTCACCTGGGCACCTGGCAGGTAAGAATTCGTCTTCCTCTGTAGGACCCAGAGGTCTGAAAACCGTTTGGTAGTATTTGCATGATATTTCCACCATAGGCGACAAAAGCTAAGGGCTTTTTTTTCCTGCTTACCTGATGAAGCTTAAGTCAACAAAACCCCGATTTCCAGTCTGCATGGAAACTCGGGAAATAGTTTGGCTTTCCCATGGTGGAATTCTATCCTAGGTAAGATTGGATAACAGAGATAGGTTGCCCTTGTTTGGATTCTCCAAATATCCAAGGTACACCTGGGGAAATCTCTGACTGTACCTTGTGAGTATCATATCCTTGCCAGATGGTCTTCGGAGGAGACCACTGCCTCCTCTGATAAGCCATATCACTTGGAAGGGTTAGCGTCTCTCTTTATGAGTTCTTCAACGCTGACACACACATATGTGCATCATAGTTAGGGGCCACTATCACAGCTGGCGGTGCCTTCAGGTACACGAGGTCATATAAATCAATGTAAATTCTAATCCCATAGGCCTCTCGGTCGTCACAGCTAGGTGTCCAATCGGAGGCATTGCAAATTCTGCTTTTTCCGCGCTCCCTCCATTCTCCACGTAGTCTTCATGGTAGTGGAATCCTAAGGTAGAACATGAAGAGACAACAAGATTCGCCTCCTTGAGTCTTCATAAGAATACCAAGGCCAACAGTCAGAGGTGTTGCTGGTGCTGGGCACCAGGGGCATGTGCCCCGAACCCCAGCTCCAGTGCCCCAGATCTCCAGCCCGATCGGGCCGGAGATCTGGGGCCCAGCTGCTGGCTGCCGTGGCAGCCCTGTCCCCGGCCAGGGATCCGGGGCCCAGCCGCCCACAGCCGCTTCCAGCCCCAGCCCTGGCCAGGGATCAGTGGCTCTGCCACCCAGGGCCACGGCAGGCAATCCGGGGCCTGGCGGTGTCCACCGGTGGCAGCCCATTCCCCTGCTGGGGATGCAGGACCCCGCCACCAGCAGCTGCTTCCGGGCCCGCTCCCAGCCGGGGATGTGGGGCCTGGCCTCCTGCGGCCACTTCAGGCCCTGTCCCCAGCCAGGGATGTGGGGCCCGGCCTCCTGTGGACGCTTCTGGCCCCATCCCCAGCCGGGGATGTGGGGCCTAGCCGCCCGCGGTGGCACGGCGGCTTCTGGCCCTGTCCGTGGCCAGGGGGCGGGGCCTGTAGGCTGGAGACGGCGTCTGCGGGCCGGGGGCGGGGCCTGGGCCCGTGCCCCGGGTCCCTTCCCCAGCCAGCGATGCCTCTGCCAACAGTACTCCCTAAAGGCCCACCATGCTGCCTTGCAAGTGCCTAGTGAGTCTGGAATATTTCTTCTGAAACCAGAAGTAGTATTCTGGGTCAATACACTGTAATACTGCTGGAGGTCTGGCATTGCATCCTCCCCGGCCGGCTCAGGAACTACATAGCTGATATGCTATGTGGCGCTGATCACACCACCTCTGGCATTTTTCCTTTCCCTTTAATCAGCTCGAAGTATCTTCTCTTAGATTCTTCTCACCTAATTTCACTAGACCTTTTTCCCTTGCAGGTTGCCGGGTATACCAAATTCACACACCCTTTGGGCATGTGACTTATGGGTCTTTGCATGGCTGGTTGGAGGGATAATGTTTTATCCCCTTCTATTGCTATCTGTGTAGGCAGTGACCGTCATGGCCAGCCTGGTATCCCTAAGGCTCCCAGATTTCTCTCATAGGGTTTAAGCTGAAGTGTTCTATGGCCAGAAGATTAACCCTCTAGCCCTCATACCTCGAGCTATACCCCTCAGGTAGAGCAACCAAACATGATTTCCTCCACGTTAGTCGCACTGTGCTGATACAATTTCTGGTGTAAGGTGACTTTAGTCCATCCAGCCCACACACGCTAATTGGCTTGGGTGGATTGGACCTACCCCCTGCTCGGGGTTGGCCCTACATTTGAAGGCTCCATTGCCAGGTCAAGAGCCCTAGTTGGTCTCTTAGTCCCTGTAAGGGCCCTGCAAGGACCCTGCTCACTGGGCCTATACCCATCAGGGGTTATGCTGTGCTGAAGGTGGAAGAGCCAACTCCACCCACTGTCCATCAGCGCAGCTAGTAGTCACCTATTACTGAATGCATCCGAGCAGTGGTCAAAGACGAACGGTGGGTTACTTACCAGTAACTGTCCTTCTTCGAGATGGGTTGCTTGGATCCATTCAGGTCCCTCCCCTTCATCCCCGCATCTGGAGTTGGCGACTCCTAGGAACTGGGGAGGGGTCAGGAGGTGGCCATATATATAGCCATTGGGTGGTGTGGGGGGCGGTGGCCGCCTACCTTGTCCTGACAGGCTAGGAGAAAAGTTTTTCTGCCCAATCCAGCGCTCCGGCACGGAGACCCCTGTTACTGAATGGATCCGAGCAACCCATCTCGAAGAAGGATGGTTACTGGTAAGTAACCCACCGTTCCTTTCCCTTGATGATCCTGGCCCCCCCCAGGGTCGTCCAACCTCTTTGGGCAAGGGGTCACATTCCAATTTTCCAAAGCCCTCACTCCACCACCACTGGTCCCCAGCAGCCTTCCAATGCCCTGCCAGCTCCCTGACCCCCCCCCCGGACCCCAGCCCTTCCCCTCCTGCCCACTAGCTCCCCGATGCCATGGGCCCCTTCCCCAATTCCACCTGTCCACCCGCTGCCTCCCCAACCTCCCTAGCCTTTCACCACCAGCTCCCTGACTGCCCCCCCACTCGGGCTGCTTCCCCCTTACCTGGCTGGAGCTGCAGGGACATCCCAAGTCACTCCCTGGCCAGGCTGCTCCTGCCCTGAGCCATGCATCTGAGCATGCTCAGGGTGGGAGATTTGAAAACTCCCCAGCCTGGCCATAGCTCCCTCATTTGCACACCAAATGACTGCTTTCCAGGCTGTATATGGCCCATGGGCTGTAATTTGGAGCAGTGGCGTTGCTGGCACTGGGCACCCAGGGCACATGCCCCAAATCTCCCCCATGGAGCCCCGAGTCTGTTTTGGACCCCCAGTTCTGGCGCTGGGAGCTGGGACCCTGGCAGAGCTCTGTGACTGGGAGCTGCAGCTTCCCCTCCCCCGCCCAGGTGCTGCAGCCAGGTGTGTGACCAGCCAGGGGAGGGGAGAGGAGGGGAGGGGCCGGGGGAGGAAGGGAGCCACTTTCAAACAAGCAGCTTCTCCGGCAGGGGCTTCTCTCTGGAGGACAGAGGAGGTAGGAGTTGGGGGGGGGGGGCCTGGAGGCAGGGCTGTCCTTAAGGGGGGGCAGGGGGCGCAACCACCCTGGGCCCTGCATTTGGGGGGCCTCACGCTTTTGGGGGATCCCACATAGCCAGCTGGAGTAAGGAAGCAGGGAGCTTTTTCAAGCTGTGGGACTAGGGAGCAGCTCCGGCTGGTCAGGGAAGGGGGAAGGGAATTGGGACAGGCAGCGTCTGTTTACAGTAACTCTTAAGTAGCCACCTTCCCACAACTGCTCCCTGAGGGGAAGAGAAAGGGCAAGTGTTGAGATAAAACTTATGGAGCCAGCCTCAGTCAAGCAAACGGGGACAAAGCCAGGAGAATGTCACATCCCCAACCTTTACTAAACAGGACCTTCTCTTTGAATTTACATCAGCATATCCAGAAAGCGTTCTCAGATATTAAAGAACTTTTTTCCTTCTACATTTAACAAGAGTTTTCAGTCTTCAGAAATGTCTTTTTGAGCAAACTTTTCTGTGCAGATAATGATCTATTATACCTGAGAGAGAAGACCCCAGCCTAGCACTCATATGGAAATACTGGGTTTTTAGGGTTAATGGACATCAATCTACACATTAAAGTAGTTTTTTGTCCTTCCTTCTGCACTGTAAATAAGCCCCATTGTCATTGATTGCAGTCAGACCACCAGTCCCAAAGCATGGCAAAGAGAAAAGCAACTGTGGCCATGCAGGTCTAGTTTAGGGAAACAAACAAGGAATCCTGTGGCACTTTTAAAGACTAACAAATTTATGTATTTGTTAGCTTTTAAAAGTGCCACAAGACTCCTCCTTTGATTTACATCAGGGTATCTAAGAGGAGGCCAACGGTCCCTTGTTTCTTCCTCTCATCCTCAAACAGTACCTGACTTTCATTACTTAGATCACCTGCAAAGCGATGAGGAATGTGTGAATACATATATTAAAATAAGATGGAAGAGGAAAGAGTCAGGCAGCATAAAGGAAATAACATACATTAGACAATTGGAATCCAGTGCCTTCAGGTGAGAGAGGACCTGAATTTATTTCTTATCATCCAAAAATAGTTTCCCTCTCTCTGAATTTTCAATTTAACAACAACTTGAGCTAAGAAAAATTAATAAACTTGTAAAATTGTGTGCCCATCTTGAACAGAAAACCAGAACCACAAAGAAGAGTACCTCCAGATGCTCCTGTCCACTTGGCTGTGAGGTTGATGGAACATCACCATGACACATTCAGTATTGCCTACCCTAAACATCAAAAATAGTCACAAGTCTGGCTTAAATATATCATTAAAACTCACTTAAAAATAAAGAGATGTTTAAAGAAATAATAAATGGGAGGAACTATTTTCTCTGACTTCTGGGTTTTGAGCCTTTAGGATAAAGTCAGGTCATGTTTTTCTGCTTCTCTCTGCAACTTTCTAGCCTGAGGGCTAGAAATTTATGATTTTATTAAAGAAAAATTATGACACTGCCCAGTGTTCCCTCTAAGCTGATGATGCAGCTGAACAAGTTATGGGTGCACAAGTTATTGGGGAGCCAGTGGGCAGCAGGGAAGAAGCTTATTGGGGCCTGGAGAACCAGGAGGGAACTTGCTCAGCTGCATCATCAGCTTAGAACAGTGGTTCCCAACCTTTCTCAGGCTGGGGACCCCTGTGTAACAAAAAAAAAAAAAACCCCACAACTTTGCGGACCCCCCTCAGCTGTTTATGTAATCTGGCCTGCATGGGCAGACTCTGACCCGCACCAGTGGGACAGCTGGTGAGCAGCACTGCCACCACCATTGCCCACACCACCAGGGAGCTGAGCCCTAGCAGCTGTGGTCCCTTGCCCTTGCCCCTGCTGGGGAGCTGCTGTGGCTCCATTCCCCTGCCAGGATACAGCCACAGACGGGGAAAGGCAGCCCTGGCAGGGAGCATCAGGGCTGTGGCTGGATTCCAGCCCTGGGTAGGGAGAGGCTCCACAGACCCCCTGCAATGTGTCTGTGGACCTGTGGGGGGTCCCTGGACCACAGGTTGGGAACCAACTGGCTTAGAGGGAACATTGCGCTACAGAGTTTAAAATGGGGGGGCCCTGCACAAACTGATTTGCCCTGGGCCCTGCTCCCCCCTAGGCACAGCCCTGGCTGGAGGCCCCTGGTCAGATGAGGGGGGGGGAGAGGAGGGGCTGCCTGGGGCTGAGGGGGGCTTCCCTGAATGGCTCCAGCCCCTGGGTGGAAGCAGGGAATTAGTCCCTGGCCTCTGGGTCCCAGGTGGGGTGGGGTCAGGGGATTCTCCCAGGCCTTTGGGCCCTGGGTGTGGCTGTGGGGGTGCCAATAGGCATCCAGACCCTGGGTGGGATGGACAGGGGTGCCCTGAAATCTCTGGGGCCCATGTGGGACTGGTGGGGGTGTCCCCAGACCTCTGGGGCCCAGGTGGGACTCAGGGGGCTACCCCTAGGCTTCTGGACCCTGGGTGAGACCGGGGGGTGCCCATAAACCTCTGGGGCCCAGCTGGGATTGGCAGGGGGTACCCCTGGGCTGGAGGCATTCTCCCCATGGCCTCTAGGTCCCAGCTGGGTCCATGAGCATTTCCCCAGTGCCTGCAGGGGGGGACCCCCCCCCATGGCCTAGGGGCCTCGGGGGGGTGGCCTGGAAATGGAGCTCCTCACCTGAGCACCAGGTGGCCCGAGGGATGTACCTAAGCCTCTGTCAGGGTCAGTCCAGCAGAAGGCTGGTGAGTCAGGGACCATCCCTCAGCTGTGGGTCCCTGGGGATCAGGTTGGTGGCCAGGCTGCTGTGATGCAGCCCTGGCCAGGCAGCCCCCACAGCTCAGGGGGCGAGGCTCGGGTGCCCATGTGTCAGGGCTGGCCTGGCCTGGGGTCCCCTGCCCTCACCACATGCCCAGGTGGTGGAGCTGCCTCGTCTGACCACAGGGTCTCACATGGCAGTGGGTCTGGCCTGGCAGAACTGCGGGGTCTCCTGCCCCTTGCCTTGTTGCCTCAGTTGTGAGGCTGGGGCAGCAGGTGGTCTGGGAAGGTAACCTCATCAACAGTGCTATTATTTGTAAAGGTGAACTCTGCTGAACACCACCATATGCTGTGCCTAGTATTTATCCTGTGCTTGAAATTGTTCTCTTGTGTGAGAGATTGTTCTACATTAAGCAGGAAGAGACTGGAGGTATGGGACAGGGATAGTTAATATGGAGGGTCAGAGGTAATTAATTGTGTTTACCTTTAAAGTACATGTTAATTAATGTTGGATATATGTCCTTTAGTGTCATAAGTGAAATAATTCTGTAACCCTGAGACAAGACTCCATATTGCTAGTTTGGAATTCCTGCTTAAACACTGCTACCTTCCCTATGGTTCCAGTCCCTCCTGCACCCTTAACTGCCCCATACAACCCCCCCCCCGGATTTGTTGTTTGTTTTGCTGAGCCAAACTAATATAATTATCCCTCTGGAACTCGTAAATTATTCTTGGCTATGGTATTTTTAAAGATCTTCCCATCGTGAAGCTTGTAAGTTGATCATCATTCATTTAACATAAAGCAGCTAATGCTGAACTACAAAGTTGAAGTGAACATTTTAATTTTTTTTAAAAAAGTGTGAGCATTAATTAATAAATAAGAAGTGGTAACATTAATGATGGTTCAAAAATAACACATTTAAAATTTTGGCCATCAAATCTTACAAATTTTTCATATGGGCTTGGGTTTATGTGCACTAGAGATATTTAATACAAATAATAATAATAAATAAAAATAAGTGAAATGAAAAACACCAAATTTCAATGAAATTCTCTGAGGTACTCAAGTTTATAAGACTCTGGCCCCCTCAAAATATTAAATAGTTAAGTACAAAGGAAGCTAAAGAATTACTTATCAAAAGAAAGACATACTGCACAGACATCACACAGAGATGTAATGATTGCCAAAGGAAAGCACTGTATTTAGATGTAGCAGCCTATATGGACCTACCTGGTAACCTGAGCTAAAAAAAGTCAAAGTAAAAATTTCCACAAAGTCAAAGGAAAATGCAAAAATACAGGTAGAAAAGAAAAGAAAAGGGCAATATTTCACAAAATTAAAAAATGGCAAAATAAATGGCCATACTGAGGAATTAAAAGCTGAGGCCACTGTAAAAGTTCCTGTCATTGTGCTGTCTGTTGCTTGCTTCTGCTTTTTAGCATGTCAATGTCAAGGTGATGGGCAGATAATGGTGAAATCTGCATTTCAGATGAAGCACAGATCCTAATGATAGCTTGCCCTGATGAACCAAGAGTGAAAAGTGCTTGGGCTTCCAGTCCTACTAGCTCTGCTATATGGGAAAAATTTCTATATTTTTCTATGTTTTCACTTCTGTCTACGAGATTGAAGACGGGGCCCCTTATTGTTTGTGCCCTTAGGCAGCCACCTGCTTCGCCTACCCCAAAAGCCACCACTGATTGTGGCTACAGAAGACTGAGCAAATATTAGCAGACTGGGCCTGGGGAAAAAATTCCTGAGATTTGAGAGTTCTGTTGGGAGATCATGAGTGAGGCTTGACCTACCAATAATGTCGCTACTTAATATCACTATTTATTCTGCTCTTTAGTTTTGCCCCCC
Organism: Podocnemis expansa; assembly: GCA_007922195.1. Classification (NCBI taxonomy): domain Eukaryota; kingdom Metazoa; phylum Chordata; order Testudines; family Podocnemididae; genus Podocnemis; species Podocnemis expansa. The sequence goes on from ML682024.1 coordinate 12,355,155, forward strand.
TATGACTGCACAACATAAGTACATATCAGGCAGCATGCCACAAAGTTAACTATCCTTTTACTGAAAAGTTCCAGGAGGGGTAGCCATGTTAGTCTAATCCAGTAAAAATAGAAAAGAGTCCTGTGGTACTTTTCAAGAGTAACACATTTATTTATCACACGAGCGAAATCCTATTTGGAAACCATTTTCAAGTGTCTGAGAAAGTGGGATTTCACCCACATAAGCTCTAGCAATAAATAAACTTGTTACTCTTGTACCTTTCTTGTTTTACAATTGTTGCGCTTCACTGTGAATTCCTGTAATGTTGTCTGTCTTGGATTGGATAGAGTGATCCCAGTAATGCTGTATTTTTGGTTTGGACTCGCTCTTTCCTGTAAGAGTGGGCTTACTTAGTTTTTGCTGCTAAATCCTCTCTGCTTTGTTTCCCCAGAAGGGGGATTGGGAGTCTGGCAGGAGCTAAGGGCAGGGTGGGAGAAATACTGCAGGAGGCTTCTCTGCCTTCTTAGAATCACAGAATCCTAGGGTTGGAAGGGACCTCATAGGTCATCTAGTCCAACCCCCTGCCAGAGGCAGGACCTCTCCCACTAAACCATCCCAGTCATGGTTTTGTCCAGCCGGGCCTTAA
>ML682024.1:12360779-12372306 GCA_007922195.1 Podocnemis expansa
ATCCCTTGATCTGCTGGTAATACTTCTTTTGATGCAGCCCAGTATGCTATTGGCCTTTTTGGCAGCAAGAGCACACTGCTGACTCATATCCAGCTTCCCATCCACCATGACCCCCAGGTCCTTTTCTACACTGCTGCTACTTAGCTGAATGTTTCCCAGCCTGTAGCAGTGCATGGGGTTTTTCCGTCCCATGTGCAGGATTTTACACTTGTCCTTATTGAACTTCATAAGATTTTTATTGGCCCATTGTTCCAATTTATCTAGGTCTCCCTGAATCCTGTCCTTGCCCTCCAACGTGTCTACTGTTCCCCCCAGCTTGGTGTCATCCTCAAACTTACTGAGAGTGCAGTCTATTCCATTATCCAGATCATTGATGAAAATGTTGAATAGAACCGGCCCCAGGACCAACCCCTGGGGCACACCACTCAGGCAGAAGGCAGGCAGCCTGGCTGTCTGGCTGGGTCAGCCAGTTTGGTGTGACCCTGCTCACAGCACTGCACTGGCAGCCCCAGCCAGCCTGCCTACTTGCCTCATGAGCTCCCCAACTTCCCCTGCCTGGGTTGCATACACCTAGAAGCTGGGAGAGGGTCAGAGCCTTTTTAAATTTCCTGCCCTGTGTTATAAGCAGCCCAGGATGGCAAATTGCAGCTGCTGTGCTACCATCCTTCCACTCCCCTGCTCCACAATCTCATGCTGCCACTCAAAGTGGAGAGCAAGCATTACAGCAAAGTTCAGGAGAGGCGTGGGCTCTATTTTAAAAGCTTGAGAACTGCAGTGGTAGGTGTCTTCAGTGTGGGTCAGCAGCGTGTCATCTCTCATCTGGGCTCCTAGATGCCATCCACTTCTCCAGTACCTGGAGACCCTAAAGAAGTTGACTGGCAGTCCCAGGGATGGTCTCATGCACCACCCTCCCTCCTAATCCTATTTTCTGATCTCCATGACTCCTGATGTTTAGCAACAGAAACCTATAGGAGATAGGGAAAGATATGCCTTGTCAGAGAAGGAGAATTTTTATATGTCCTCCTCACATGGTCAGTGAGCTTTGAAGAGGATACTGCCAGCACCTTGATTCATTTGTAGGGAACACTGGAGGAGAATGATTGCACTAAAACTAAAATGAGCAGAGGGGTATGAAGGAGGAGTTGTATCACAGCATGGCATGGGGCCTCTATGTGGTGGGAGAGTGGTACAGAGGCTAAACACTCTGGACCAGGATAATCCATGGACATTGACATGGTCAGACTGCATTGGTGCCTAGACAGGTGCTGGCTAGAAGCTGACAGCTTCAATTTTAGTCATCAGCTGGCATGGCCCTAGGGACTATATTTCCTTTCAGAAACATCACATCTCCATGTTTCCAAAATTTCTATTTCAAGTGGAACTTCCCCACTTCAAATACTTCATGTGAATTCCAGTTTCAAGTGGGGCCCAGGATAGGAGTAGGGCCTGTTGGGTAATGGGGGGGGAGGTTGTCTGTTGTGGGTGTGGCCTATTGGGGGCAGACCCATGACAGGGGCAGGGTCTAGCACAGGTGGAGCCTGTGGGCCTGTGCCCTGGATCTTTTTGCTATCCAGCAACGCCCCTGATTTGGAGAGCCCTGATCTGAAGAGCTGTGAGGTTCACACCCTTGCTTTTGCCTCTGTAGCAAGCTGCAGGCAGAAAGAGAGCAAGGAAAGATGCTTTCACAGACTATGTCTACTGCTTTCCCAGGAGGGAAGAAGACAGGGGATGATTTTGTTGGGGCTATGGGAAAGATTTGGGGGGAGCTATGCCTCCCCCTGTCTACAATATAACGGGGGGGGGGGGGTTGTAAGCCTGGCAGCCACGCAGTTGATGGCACTCATGCTGGCTTGAGACACACAGCCTTTGATATCTGCCAAGTTATTCTAAGGCGTTTCTGACCAGGCTTACACCTGCTCTGGATCTGATCTTCAGTGTTGTGTACAAACACATCTCTTCACTGCAAGTCAGTTTCAGTGATCAGCTTGCAACCTCCCTGACAGGCAAAGCATACAAATCTTGCTCCATGTATCAGTAACTTAGATGCCTCTTGCCCAGCCCAGCTCCTACCAGGCAATGGCATGGCTCAGCGTGAGGCTGGAACACAAGGGCTAAGTGTCCGAGGAAAGTGTTGGATTAGAGAGAGATGGAGGAGTGGTGGGGTGAAGAGGGAACAACAAACGTAGGTTTAATGAGAAGTAAACTAGCAGAGGATGTGGGAATTCCAGATAAGGAACAGGAGTGGGCAGCAGCTGACAGCTGCAAGCAGGAATCAATGGTAGGAGGGATTTTGGGGGTGCAGTGTGCTATAATTGTGTTATCTCCTCCAGCATGGGTTACCTCGGCTGGGCTCTGTCCTCAGGCCTCATCACCAGACTTTGAAGGAGACAATGAGAGACACCTGTCGTCCCTTCTGTGCCAGGGACTTGTTGGCAAGAGACCAAGAACCACACCTAGCAGATGTGCTTTGCCGAATTAGACTAACAAAGCTACCCTTTTGGAACTCTCTCTAGGAACATGACACAATTCCCCTGAGCCGCCCATCTTCCGCTGAACAACAGACACAGGCCCACGTGCCAGTGAGCACTAGGTGGTGTTTGAACTGGCAGTGTTGATCCCTGGGGTGCAATTTAATGTGGCTTGATGCAAATGTATCCACCTAGAAACAATGAACACAGGCCAGACTTATAGAATGGAGCATCTAGCCTGGGAAGCAGCAACTCTAAAAAAGCTCTGGGGCTCATAGTGTTGAATCAGCTAAATATGAGCTTCCGGTGCAACACTGTAGCCAAAAGGGCTAAGCTGACCCTTGTCTGAATAACCATGGGAATCTCAAATAGGAGGACAAAAGTGATATTTATTTCTGGTGTGAGCACAGTTGGAACCCTGTGTCATGAAAACAAATAAAGGATTAGAAAACATGTTATACAGTGATAGACTCAAAGAGCTCAACCTAGTTAATTTAACAAAGAGATGGTTAGGGAGTGGCTTGATCAGAGTGTGTAAGTACCTACATGGCGAGCAAATATTTAATAACTGGCTCTTCAGTCTGTCAGCAAAAGGCCTAACATTATCTGATGGCTGGAAGATGAAACAAGGCACATTCAGACTGGAAATAAGATGCAAATGTTTCAAGCTCAGAGTAATGAGCCATTGGAACAATTCCCAGTGTTGGGATGCATTTTCCATCGCAGGCTATTTTAAATCAAGACTGGATGGTTTTATTAAAAACTCTGCCCTAGGAATTATTTTGAGGCAGTTCTCTGGCTTGTGCTATAGAGGAGGTCAAACTAGATGAACACCATGGTCTCTTCTGGCTTTACAGTCTGAGTTAGTGTTATTCAGTCACCTGAAGAACAGTCCCACAGGCTCAGAGAAAGCCAGGGGGAGAGCTTGGATCCACTACTGGTGGGAATTGATACTGCACCTCTCCCTCCTGAGATTCAAGTTCCTTCCACCTTAAAACCACAGTGATTAGGTGCTCACTCCAGAAACCATCTCAAAGGTAATTCCCCCAAAAGGGGGGGGGGGTAATGACTTTTTCTTGTTCCTTTATGCAGGAGAAAGGTGACCGAAGTCTCATCTTGCTTATGCCAGGAATGACCTGTTCTGCACTGGTTCCACTGGAGAAAGATCTCCCAGCAGACTTTCCCCCTAAGTCCTTAATAGAAGGATGTGTGATGACCCCTGTCATCCTTGATACCTCTAGCTGACCAGAATTCAGGACTGTGTCCAGAAAACAAAACACAAGGCACATCCACACAGAAACACTTCTCTTGCTGGCAGCACTAGGTGCATTGCATAACCTCACCAGCTCTCCCACCATCCACAGAGTCTTTCAATGGAAACATGGCAAACAAGACCTAAATTTCCAAAGTAAAAAAATAGTTGGGGATGGGGACTTTGAAACAGCCCCTCCTTTCAGGTTCCCTCCCTCAGCAGGAGCAAACTAAAGACAATGCCCATTTCCCAGCCCTCGCTGCTGTATGCTTTTGACGGGGCTGGTGGAAAAATTGGTTCCAGTGAACCCCAGGGAACTGTGCCTGACTGACCCATGGGCTGTCTGTTCTGAGCATGCAAGGCCTCCCAATGCAGTTTGCTCAGCCTGACCAGGTGATGCTGTGGGCCTGGCAGAGGTAGGGACTCACTTTGCAGACCTCGCCTCTGGAGGGAAGGACCCAGGTGAATGTGATGGATGATGGTGGATTCTCCTTGGGAGCTCCAGCATTTGGCAACCAGCAAGTGCCCAATTCCATCCTCTCATGGACTAAGTGTGCATGGGGCCTCAGGACTGATGGGGAATTAATGGGGCCATGTTGCTGCTGATACTAGCAGTATGGGAATGGACTCTTCTCTTCAATCTGCTTGATCACTTAAAGGGTCCCAGATGAGAGTTGGCTGGGCAACATCAGCCTAACTGGATGTCCTAGTCAAGACCAGATGTTCTGTTCAGGCCCTACTGCCATGCAAGAGACATCTGTGCTGCTTCCAGTCTATCTTTAGTAAAGATAAATCTGAGAGAGCCATGAGGTCCCCCTCCTCTCTAAAGCCTTGCAGTGGGGGAAGCAGCAACACTCAAATGACCCTCACCAGCTATCGACTGGTGGCAAGCCTACATTTGGCCCATCCCAGACAGGCTCAGGGACCAGGGGTCCCAGGGTGCCATGGGAGAGGCCACATCCCCCCTGCATATTTATTTGATTTGGAAGTCAACCTTGCCAGTGTTATTTGAACAGGCCTCCCAGGTGAGGTCTGCCTGTAAATTTCACAGTGTAGACAAACACTAAGTCTTGCTAAACATCTAGGATTTAGGCTTCTCAATCACATAAGCAGGTTTGAAAACATTTTCTGGCATCATGTGTGCTATCCTCCCATCCCCCTTATTTCAGGGTCTCCCTGTGAAGGAAGTCACAGAGCAGACCCTCCTAAACCTTTGTAACCCTTCTGCCAGGGCAGGCTGGCAGAACAAGGGCCGGGTTCTATATCTAGGGGTTTCCCAATGATGCAGCACCACAAACTGGCTCGAGCCCCCACCCAGATCTCTTGGAATCCTGCACTGTTCCCTGAGCACCCCAAAGGGTAAGGCTTCCCCACTCACAAGCACGAGTCTGAGTGTAGTAAATGGAGCTTTTAACAGCAGTAAAACAAAAATGCAAAAATTCCAAATAACAGAGATCAGCACTAATCTAGAAAACTTAGTATAGAACGAAGCTCCCAATAACCCACACCACATAACAGAACATACAAACTTAATGGCAAAACTGGCACTGATCTGGAGAATCAGTACTAACTAGGCTCACAACGCACCCTAAGGTATGTAGGGAGTGTCTTTTAAGCCAGCTGTTCACTGACACCATCTACCGGTTACTCACTCCATCCTCTAAAACCAGTTCCTCGGCTCTGCCTGCTGTCTGCCACTGGCCAGCCTCACCATCCACTGACTTTGCCTACCATCCACCAGTGCTACCTTCCAGCCCCCATAACATCCAGCTCACCTCTAGCTGCTCTTACCATTTACTACCTTCACCCTCTTGCTTTTTCACATCTCAGATAGAAAAAATTCTTCCTAATTCAGTGATTATCAGCTCTGTTAGTCTTTAGCAGCTTATAAATTCAGCTATTCCTATAACAAAGAATAAAAGACACAAAATAAGAAAGAAACAACATGCTCAAGGAAATACTTCAACAGAAACAATAGTGACTTATCACTTCTATTTTTCAGTCTTTGATGCTAAAACATGCAGGAGCATTTCTTACAAATCTTTTTCTAAGTAAGGGTGACTTTTACCCTTTTACTAACCCAGACAGATTTGAAACAAACAGAGAGTAGCAGTTTACACAAGGACACTATTTCATATTTCCCTTTAGTAGAATTACAGATATTGATAGATTTGTGGGAAAATTAACCCAAATACTATTACCCACTATGCTTTGCCCCAGTGCACCCTGCATGCTAATCAGCTAATTGTGCTCTTTGTATCCATGCTAATACAGGAACCATACAGATTAGTTGAACCCCCCTCCCCCCATCAGTTCAGAAGCTGTTAAGCACAGCTTCTAAGCCTGCCTTACACCTTTACATCCCTGCCATGTGCATCTCACACATCACAGCATAGGGAAGCTGGCACCTCACTTCAAAACACACAAAAAGGGGTTTTTAATCCACATCCTCTGGGTGTAAATTGGCGCTTTCAGAACACCTGACATAGCTGATGCCTCTGTGTCCGGATGCTTATGTTATCTTCCTCTCTTGTACAGTTAGCTGCACTTGTCACTAAGGGCTCAAGTCTGCATGCTCTTAAGCTAGTGGCAAAACTTCCCACTGATTTCTAAGGAATGGATCAGGCTTTAAAATGCTAATTGTTTTATACAGGTCTATGGATTTTTAAAGTCTGCAATTATAACATTGGGCTTGTCAGGCTGTTGTATGCAGAACAGTGACAGAAGCCATAGGGTTCATTCCTAGGAAAAGTGTAGCGGGCAAGGACCTGCCAGAACAAATCACCTCACCAATGAAAAGCAGGAATGATGAGCTCATTTAAGCAGCTTGTTCCCTCAGAACTGGTAGGACCAGTCAGATCACATATCTAGGTGTAGTCTCAGAAAAATTAAGCTGACTTCCTGAGAGCAAATCCATAACATAAACAAAGCTGTCAAAAACAGTCAGAGAGCATTAAAGATAACTATGTCTGGATGGCAAGTTTATTCTCACTTTTGAGCAAACAAGAATGTTTTGGATCATGTCCACCAGGGCAAAAATGTTGATATTTTTAAAAGAATTAACTCAGCTGAGTGAGGTTATCTCAACTGAAACACTCCCTTGACACTTAGCACTTCATCTTCACTAGGAAAATGTTGTGTTTTCAACATTTATTAAAAACTAGGCATTTTAAAATCAAGCTGTCAAGAGTCATGGCCAGCTGAACCTCTGTCCCTCTCTGATCTCTCTCAGTGCACCCACCCACCTCTCTGAGATTACCTATCTGGCAGTGGCGTCGCTAGCGTTGGGCACCTCGGGGCACATGCCCCGGGTCCCAATGCTGGAGCCCCGGATCTCCGGACCAATCGGGCTGGGGATCCAGGGCCCAATCCCTGGTGGTCCGCGGACGTGGCGGCCGCGTCTCCAGCCAGGGATCCGGTGCCTAGTTGGCTGCCTGGCAGGCCCTGCCCCCTGGCCATGGATAGGGCCAGGGGGTGGCTGCGCTGCTGCCGGCAGCTAGGCCGCGGCGCGGCACGGCCTGGCCTGCCAGAAGCGGCCACTGGAGGCCGGGCCCATGGCCGCAGCCAGGCCCTGGATCCCCGGCTGGGGACGGGGCTGCTGCAGCCACCGGCGGCCAGACCGGGGATCCAGGGCCCGGCTGGCCACCCACAGCCGCAGCAGCCCTGTCCCCGGCCAGGGATCCAGGACCCGGCTGGCTACCCGCGGTGGCCCCGTCCCCTGCTGGGGATCCAGGGCCTGGCTGCGTCCGTGGCCGCGGCGGCCCCAGCCCTGGCCCGAGATCCGGGGCTGCAGCTGCAGGCCCAGCCTCCAGCAGCCACTTCAGGCCAGGCCGGGCCAGGCCAGGCCAGGCTGCGCCGCGCCGCGCCGTGGCCTAGCTGCTGGCGGCAGCGCGGCGTCCCCCTGGCCATATCCCAGGCCAGGGGGCGTGGCCTTCTGGGTGGAGGCATGTCTTGCCCTCTGGGGGCGGGGCCTGGGCCCGTGGCCCGGGTCCCTCCCCGCCCCAGTGACACCCCTGCTATCCAGGGAGGGGGATTGTGCATTTCTCACACTCTCAGATCAGTCCGTGGCCTACATTACTTTGCTCATAAACCATCCTTATCCAACAGGTTTGATTGGGCTCAGTGCCAGTAGCTCTTTTCTTTGGGAGCTTGTGACCAGAGGTGCACACAGTGACCAAACAGCTTTCTCAAGCTAAACAAACGGTTGGTTACTCACCGTAACCGTCCTTCTTTGAGATGGGCTGCTCACATACATTGTTACAGGTGTCTACACGCTGCAGTGCACGCTAGCTCGGAAAGTCTTTAGCGTTAGCCTGTCAGGTCAGGGCGCACAGCCAACACCCCCTCCACCCCGCGGCTGCAGTTATATAGGTGACCATGACCCTGACCCTCCCAGTCCCACATACCTTTGCCAACTCTGTTAGCAGGGACGGTGGGAGGGACCTGAATGTATGTGACCAGCCCATCTCGAAGACGAACAGTTATGGTGAGTAACCAACCGTTCTCCTTCGAGTGCTGCTCACATCATTCAGTTACAGGTGACTGCTAGCTGTACCCAAGGATGGTGGGAGGAGTGACAGTCTACCCACACTGAGTACAGCTCTGCCCACAGCGGCATCATTTGTCCCCTGTTGGGCAATGGCAATGGTGTCATGAAGGTATATACCTATGACCATCTAGCTGCCCTCCAGATCTCTTGGATCAGGACCTTGGCGAGGAAGGCTGTGGAGGATGCCTGAGCTCTGGTAGAGTGGGCTCTCACAGTCTCTGGAAGAGGTGTGTTCAACCTTCCATTCAAGTCTTTAATACAGTTCACAATCCATTTGGAGATGCATTGGGAGGATACCGGGGAGCCTCTCATGTGTTCTGCGACTGCCACAAACAGTTGGGGGGTCTTGTGGAAGGAACAAGTGTGCTCAATGTAGGTTAGGAGCACTCTCCTCACATCCAAGGTGTGCCACCATCTCTGGTTTTCTGTCACCTGCGAGTCTGGATAGAAGACCGGCAGGCAGATTTCTTGATTCATGTGGAAAGGGGTGGTGACCTTGGGCAGGAACGAGGGACGGTGATGCAGGACCACCTTGTCGGGATAGAAAACAGTATATGGGGGTTCAGAGGATAGGGCTCGTAGCTCTGAGACCCTTCTGGCCAATGTAACGGCCACCAGGAAAGCCACCTTCCAGGATAGCACTAGCAGGGTGGCTGACTCTAAGGGCTCGTACGGTGGTTCTGTGAGAGCCCGTAGCACCATGTTAAGATCCCACTGTGGGGTGGGGCTACGGATGTGGGGAAAATGTTTTTCCATTCCTTTCAGGAATCTATGGCAGATGGGATGTGAGAAGAGTGGAACCCCATCTGTCGTTTGGTGAAAGGCCGAGATTGCTGCCAAATACACTTTCAGTGATGACAGAGAAAGGCCTTTTTCCCTCAGGTCAAGAAGGTAGTCTAAGGTTGCCTGTACTGATGCAGAGATAGGGTCTATGTTTTTATCACAACACCAAGCAGAGAAGTGGTTCCATTTTGCAATATAGGTGGACCTGGTGGAGGGTTTTCTGCTACCAACCAGAACCTTTTTAACCCTATCTGAGCAGTGTCTCTCTTGCTCACTGAGCCAGCGAGCATCCAGGTTGTCATGTGCAGGAGGCCTGGGTTGGGGTGCCGAAGGCAACCCGAGGCTTGTGTCAGAAGCTCTGCCCACTGTGGGAGGTGGAGCGGGGTCCTCACTGACATGTCTTGTAGGAGAGGGAACCAGTGTTGCCTGGGCCAGTTCCGGCCTATCGGGATGACGAGTGCCTCGTCTTTGAGGACCTTCAGAAGCACCTTGTGAATCAGGGGAATTGGCAGGAAGGCGTACATTAGGACTACTGACCAATTGAGGAGAAAGGCATCTCTGAGAGACCCCTTCTCCTGACCTCAGAGGGAGCAGAACTGAGGGCATTTGTGGTTCTGTGCCGTGGCAAAGAGGTCAATCTGAGGGGTTCCCCACCTGATTGTCAGTAGGGAAAAAACCTCGTTGTGGAGGGACCACTCGTGGTTCGCCAGCGGCTTTCTGCTGAGTGAGTCCGCTATGCCATTGTCCACCCTGGGGAGATGGATGGCAGTTGACATGAAGTGATGGTCTATCGTTAGTTGGCACAGCTTGGTCGCTTCCTCGCATAGAGCCGAGGAGTGGACCCCCCCTTGGTGGTTCGTGTAGAACACAGCTGCTGTGTTGTCTGAGAGGATCTGGACCACTCTGCCCTGGATCTGGTCCAGGAAGGTCATGCAGGCCAGTCTGATGGCCTTGAGCTCCTTCATGTTTGTGTGGAGGAGACTGTCCTCGGGGCTCCAGGTGCCTTGTGTGGATAGGCCCCCAGAAAGGTGGGCGCCCCACCCCAGGTTGGAGGCATCCGTTTTCAGGGTTACTGCAGGTTTGGATTCCCTGAATGGGATTCCCCCCATCACAAAGTCGGGGTCCCACCAGATTTGGAGGGACTCCAGGGCATGCTGGGGTACCAAGATTACCTTGTCGAGATGGTCCCTTTCTGGTCGGAAGCTTGTGGTGAACCAGAGCTGGAACGGTCGCATCTGCAGCCAGGCTGTTCGGATTACCGATGTGGCCACTGCCACGTGCCCCAGGGCTGCATGCATCTGCATGCTGTGGTCAGCGCGGGTGCCTGGAGCTCTGCGATGATGGTGCAGATGGACTGAAATCTTGATGGGGCAAGGATGCAATGCCTTGCTGAGCATCCAGGCATGCCCCAATGAACTCTATGTCCTGAGTGGGGCAAAGCTTGGACTTTTCCAGATTTATGCAGAAGCCCAGGAACTCGCACAGGCTCGTTACGACATCGACATGGTCTTGTACTTGTTGACTTGACTTGCCCACTATGAGCCAGTCATCCAGGTAGGGGTAAATTCTTACACCCCTCCTGCATAGAAACACTGCAACCAGTGCGACACACTTTGTGAACACCCTGGGGGCTAGCGATAACCCAAAGGGGAGGGCGGTAAACTGGCAATGGCGTCAAGCCACTACAAGGCTGAGAAACTGCCTGTGGTGGGGTTGAATGGCTATGTGGAAGTGAGCGTCCTTTAGATCGAGAGCTGCAAACCACAGTCCTGGGGACAGGGAGGGAATCATCTGCGGTAGGGAGATCACATGGAATTTTATTTTCTTTATGTTTTTGTTGAGGGCTTTGAGGTCTAGGATGGGCTGTAGATCCCTGTTGGGTTTGGGGACTAGGAAGTAGCGGGAATAGAACCCTTTGCTGCATTTCCTCTTGGGAACCTTTTCGATGGCTCCGAGGGAGAGTAACTTTTGGCATTTGGCCTCGAGCTTTCCTAGGAGATCAGGGTTCTCTGGGATTATGGGAGGGGACGGTTTCTTGTCCTGGGGGGTTGAGAGGAACTGGATGTGGTATCCTCTTGCTACTGCGTCGAGGGCCCATATGTCGGCATAGTTTGTCCTGGGATTCGAATCGAGGGATTGACAAGCCAGTAGCCTATGTTTATCCTAGTCAGTAATCCCCTGGGCACACACGCTCTTTTATCCTCTGAGTAAGGGCCTTATAGGTAAACAACCCTCTGATGCAGTTATACCTCTCCTTCTCCCATCAGGTTGTCCCCAGTCACTTGTGCTAACACACTTTGAGGACTTCTCGCAGCCATAGAACTGCTTGCTTGTTTGTCCCGTTTTCTTCACTTAGAAGAGAAAACCTCAATCTCTTTGTTGGAACAAAATTTCTTTCACTTCGCCAACTACACAAACCCAAACCGCCGGGTATGGCACAGGTTGGCTGAGTTCACACATCAAATGTTATTTTGA